>CM070101.1:19319927-19357427 GCA_036178185.1 Liparis tanakae
GGAGGAGGGAGGGAGGAGGGAGGAGGGAGTCTGGAACCTTCTCTAGGTTCTTCTTCTGCAGAAACAAAGAGGATCAAGTTTCACAAACATCTAGAGTCCGGAGGGAAGGAGACGAGTGGAGGAGGAAGAGGAGGAAGAGGAGGAGATGAGTTCAGGAACAGAGGAAATACTGAAGGTCCAACGAGGAAGATCTTCAGTGTTCACACCAGGTTTACTTCAGGTCTCACTCCGCCTCCTCGTCTCCTCGTCTCCTCCTCGTCTCCTCGTCTCCTCCTCGTCTCCTCTTCCAACTTGTCCACGCTCAAGTCACACTCTCATGGACCTTTGGCCTCCTCGTCTTCAGCTCCTTTTCTTCTTCATCTCTTTCCCTTTCCTTCTCTTCTTCATCTCCTTCTCTCTTTCCCTTTCCTTCTCTTCTTCATCTCCTTCTCTCCTTCCCTTTCCTCATCTCCTTCCCTCCTCTTCTTCACATGAGGGAGTTCTCATGATGTGTATTTCCAGGACGTAGTTTAAGTTTCATCCTCTTGATCTTTTATGTAGTTTAATGATTTAGTTTTCAAAAGGATCTGAAATAAAATCTCAAATATTTGTCTGCAGTCAATTTGGAGTATGGAGGACTAAAAATTACTTAACTATAAATAAATAAATAAATGAATGAATAAATATAGGAATAAATAAATAAATCCTTAAATAAATGTATAAAATAAATCCTTAAATAAATAAATATAGGAATGAATGAATATAAGTTATGAATTAACAGGACATCATTAAATAAATTTACATTTCTGTATTTCTTCATTTATTTATTTCTCTATTTATGTGTCCACACGTATTTCTTCATTTATTTATGTGTGACATTTACGTGTTCGTATATTCAAATGAGCTGGGCGGTCCGAACCTAATATATAATAAATAAATGAAGAAATACAGAAATGTAGAAATATATTTATTTAATGAGGTCCTGTTGATTTATAACTTATATTAATTCATTCCTATATTTATTTATACATTTATTTAAGCATTTATTTATTTATTCATTTATACTTAAGTCATTTTTAGTCCTCCATACTGGAGCTCCTCCTGCTGGACGCTGGCGGTATTACACCCGACTCCTCATCTCTCTTTCATCCATTGTCTCCTTACAATTCCTCCTCATCTCCTCCCTTCAGCCCTTTCCTCCTCATATCCTCCCTTCTCTCCTCATGTCCTCTCTCTCATCCCTTGTCTCCTTCCCTTCTCTCCTCAGAGGAGACAGTCAATCACGCTGACGAGGCGACTGAAGCAGAGAACTTTATTCAGAGCGAAAAAACACAATGAAAGATAAATAAAGACAGACGTCCTCTCTGAGCCTAAAAAAATGCTCCTCCTCCTCCTCCTCCTCCTCCTCCTCCTCCTCCTCCTCCTCCTCCTCCTCCTCCTCTTTGGAGCCTTCGCCGCTCCTTCTCTCGACAGTCTGTCGGCCTCCTCGTTGCCTCGGTAACCGGCGTGCCCCGGAATGTGCAACTAAAGGAAAGAAAAGATCGAGTGTCATGACCTCATCACATGACCTTTGACCTCTCGTGTGAGACTTTGAGGAGGTGCAGGTCATTTAGTGAGTGGGGGGCGGAGCCAGCGAGCATATTTACCCAGACCACCTCCACCTGCGCGTTCAGCCGGTCCAGCATCACAAAGTCGTCCTTGTTGATGACCGGTCCTCCAGACTTCAGCCGCCAGCCGTTCAGCTTCCAGTTCTTCACCCAGCAGGTGACGCCTGAACGCACCGCGACGCGTCAACGCCACTGAACGCACCGCGGCGCATCAACGCCACTGAACGCACCGCGCCAACGCCACCTCAGAGGTCCGACTAACCCCACCGAGCTGCGTTCACATCAAAGGGGCGGGGCTAGCATCTTCTGACCAATCACAAACTGATGGCGGTTTAAACCGTTTGAAAACAGATTCTTTAACCTGGATCCAGACGTTGACCTCTTTGTATTTAACGGTGTCTGGCGGCGCTGCTTTGGACCCCCCCCCCTGTCAGAACCACACACACATACTCACCGTTGATGGTGAACTTGCTGTCGCTGTAGAGGACCAGCTTCTTCAGGCCGTTCTCTTTGGCCTGCTCCAGCGCTTTGCAGGCCGCCTAACACACACACACACACACACACACACACACACACACACACACACACACACACACACACACACACACACACACACACACACACACACACACACACACACACACACACACACACACACACACACACACACACACACACACACACACACACACACACACACACACACACACACACACACACACACACACACACACACACACACACACACACACACACACACACACACACACACACACACACACACACACACACACACACACAGTTGACACACTGTGGAGGCGCTCCAGAAGGTTCTACCGGACCGGTCAGACCTGTATCTCTGCTCGCTGGTTGGTCTGTCTCCCCAGAAGAGGCTCCGCCGCGTTTCTGAAGAAAGAAAATATAAAACTCAGTTCAATAAAAAGGAAACCCCTCATGATGTGTGTGTGTGTGTGTGTGTGTGTGTGTGTGTGTGTGTGTGTGTGTGTGTGTGTGTGTGTGTGTGTGTGTGTGTGTGTGTGTGTGTGTGTGCTCACAGTGGGTGGTTGTCTCCCCAGTAAACTCCGATGCCGGCTCTCGCCCCCTTCTGGCCGTTCTTGGAACAGCAGCCGTCGGTGTAAACCACCACGGCGTCGCCTGAGGAGAGGTTCAGGGTCAACAGCGTCCCCTCTTTCATCCCAGAGAACAGCGCCCCCTGCAGGTCAGCGTGTGAACATCTCCTCTCCGGCTCACCCATGTAGGTGAACCCGTCAGAGCTCTCTGAAGACGAGCTCTCCGGCGCTCTGGCCCTCTTGGGGGGCGCCTCCTCCTCCTCCTTCGGCACCGGGCGGAGCCGCTTCCTGCCGAGGGCCACGCAGCCCACGGGCTCCGGGCCCCGTCGGGGGAGCGGGGGGGCCGGCTCCACGCTCTGGGAGGCTGAGGGCGCCACCACGAGGGAAGAGAGACTTTCAGGGAGCGGACCCAGAACTATAGTCACACACGGGAGGGACGTTGACCTCCTGGACCAGAGGTCACACACGGGGACCAACGACCTCCAGGACTTCACACCACATCCCCATGACCAAACAATTTGTGACATCTTGGTGTAAACGTGAAAAAGTGATAAAATGTTTAAACTAACGATGACAATTCCAAAGCAGCCAGTAAATAACCTTAAATGAATGAGACAATAGTTTAGATTAAAAGAATACTCACAGCGAGTATGAAAGAGCGCATGCGTCTTATATTGAGAGCGTCCTTCTTTTAAAAAGCATATTAATTATTTCAAACTCAGCGTGAATGAACGTATGAACACATTTACATGACTTTTCCAAAACTTTGGGGATTTTTTTCTTTTAACAGACTTTTCCAGGCATGAAATAACCATTTTAAAGTTCCAGGACTGTTCCAGGTTTGTCGTGAGCGTCCGGACCCCGTTGACCTTCCAAATCTTATAACTAAGATTACATCCACTACACACTCTTGTGGGGGGGGGGTCTGGGTTAGTTTACCTTTCTTCACCTCAGGAACTGGAGACGGAGCGGCCCCTCTGAAGAATGCCCAGGCATCTTTCTCTGAGAGAAACTTCTTAAAAGAGGCAGCTGGGAATTTTTCCACCTGGTTCTTACATTCATCCCTAGATAACAGTTTTGGGGGAACAAATGATCAACAATACAAACACGAGACCTGATAATCTTTTTATGTATTGGTATATATAATATATATTGTGATGGGATTAGTTTCAGTTTCCTAGTGCTATATATAAATACAAAATTAATTATATATATATATATAAATAAATACATTTAATTGTTTTGTATATATAAGTGCTATATATATATATATATATATATATATATATATAATTAAAAATATATACAAATTAATTATATATATATATATATATATATATATATATATATAAATGAACAAAAATAAATAACATATGTAAATACAAATAATTAAATAATATATATATTTATTTATTTATTTTGGTGGAAAAAATAAATAAAATGGTCCCCATTTTAAGTGCAGCAACCTAGCAACGCCCACTGCGGGCTGTGTGTGCGTGTTGATAGAGGTCCTTTAACATCAGTAAACGTGTGATTTAGTGGTCTTTTGTGTGGAGCTGTGGGGCGGGTTAGCGTCTCACCAGGAAGCGTAGACCCCGGGCGTGAAGCCCTTCTGCACCGCGTAGAAGAACTTGCCCTTCGCCATGTCGTCCGCGGCGCTGCAGAAGCTCCTGCGTGCTGCTCTGAAGAGGGACGGCAGCCGCCACATCACCGAGAGGCGGCCGACATGGCCACGCCAACCGCCGCGCAGTGCAGGAGCGTGCAGTGATCTGATGAGTGTTTTCAATCTGAAAGAAAGAAACCGACACAAAACGTGAGGTAAATTCAGCTAAACAGCCGGAAAAATATGACCAAACTGCTCTGAATTAGCCAAAAAACACGAATACAAGTATTTATAAGAACTTAAACAGCATCTGCTTAGTCTACTTACTCCTAATTAAAGTACAACGATAGAGAAATGACCAAGAAATGAGAAGTTATGTTGACAACTCGACCGACACCAACTCTCGCGATGTTCTTATGCCCTCAGAACGTGGTCTCAAACAACTGTCGCGATGACTTCTTCTTCTTCTTCTCCTTCTTCTTCTTCTTCTTCTTCTTCTTCTTCTTTTTTAACGGCGGTTGGCATCCATATAATTGGTGCATTACCGCCACCCTCTGGAATACTATTCCGTCAGTTGACGCTTTACTCCCAAAACAAACAAAACAAACAAAAACAAAATAAAATAAAATAATATATATATATATACATACATTATATATATATATATATATATATATATATATATATATATATATATCAGAATCGGTTTTAATGGCCAAGTAGGTTTGCACAAACAAGGATTTTTTCTTGCTAAAGTGACTCATACACAAATTGTACATCACAACCCAAAACAATACAAAACAAGACAAAAACAAGACACAACACACAACAACAAAAACAGTGCAGTACAAAACAAACAGTGCAAAATAGTTCAACAGTTCAAGAGGTTTTATGTTTTATAAAGTGACTTAAAGTATATACAATGCGGAGTGGCTATGTATAGTAGTGTGAAGCAGGAGTGCTTGGATATAAAATACAATTTAAAAAAAAATTAAAATTAAAAAACCTCATCCCTACATTTCAACTATACCCTACAGGCCTACGATACACACCTGTGTCCTTTAAGAACGTGAACAGTACTCTAATCGTGCTCTCCCCCATGCTCAGTATTCTCTTCAGTGTACACTCACGCAACCCCAATTCCCCCAGTTTCTTCCTCATCACCTGAATCTGTCCTTCTGGTCACATGACATATATTGTTCTGTCCATCCTGGAGAGGATCCTCCTCTGTTCTCTCCTGAAGGTTTCTTCCCCTTTTCCCCCTGAAGGGTTATTTGGGAGTTTTTCCTGGTCCGATGTGAGGTTTTGGGGCAGGGATGTCTATGTGTACAGATTGTAAAGCACTCTGAGACTAATAATTATTTGTAATTTGTGAAACTGGGCTATACAAATAAACTGAATTGAAAAAAAGAAATCACCTCTATGAGCACTTTACAATGAACCCCCACATGCTTCACTGACTCCTCTTCTCCACCTCCTCCACACGGCCCTGTCTGGTGTTTCCCGATCATTTGAGAGCAGTATGGCCAACCGTAGCCTTGTCAGCTTGTTTCCTCTCTCCTGTTCCAACTTCCCACCCTGGTTGCTTTAACACTCCTTTTAATCAGATACAAATGTCTCCCTTTTTCCTCTCTGTCCCACCTATTTTGCCACATTTGGTTGACGTTTTCCCAGATAATACTCTTGAGTCTTGACCTCCGCCTTACTGATGCTAATTCATTTCTATGTCCCCTTTCTTTAAAGCCCTCTTTGCCAAATTGTCTGTCGCGATGACAAAACGGGGCTCGTGCGTTTGATGAAACTAACTCTCGCGATGTTTACACCCGCCTCACAAGGTCTACTTGTTCAACTCTCGCGATGGCCAAATGGGACGCGCGCATTGGATGAAACCAATTCTCGCGATGTTCTCGCCCGCCTCAGAACGTGGACTCGGACAACTCTCGCGTTAGCTAAATGGGACTCGCGTATGGATTAAACCAACTCTCGCGATGGTCCGGTCTCTTCCTTGGCCGTCGTTGATAGAGGTTAGTCGTGCTACTCTTCACGGGACTCGATTATCCACCTTTTAATGTGCTTTAATGGCGTTTAATCACGGCGTGAACCGGCCGCAACGCTTCTCAAGGCTCGGATACGTTAGATTAAGCTCTTCGTGGCGGCGGATGGCTGTTTTATATGACGAAATACGACCTAGTAGAGACGCTCCGGGGAAATGGCGGTATTGTATCTGGGAGTGACGCCAGCTAGCAGGCACCCCACTCATTCAAGATGTACTTATACTTTAGTCTTACTCTGTTTTAAAGTTGAGTCTATTTTGTGGCTTCAAGTCTGTTTTCGTGGCGGAGTAGCTTCGCCCCACAGTGCTGCTAAAAGCTGCTCCACCGGCGGCCATCTTTGAGCTGCCGTGTAGCCTCGCGGGCTACATGCTGGTTTTTGTGTCGCTGCTCCAGGATCCGTTCACATAACTTCATCCCTAAATGTGTGTTTTTTATTGCTCCTCAGACACAACGGCCATGTTCAGTACCAGCGCCAAAATAGTGAAGCCGAATGGCGAAAAGCCGGACGAGTTCGAGTCTGGGATCTCCCAGGTAAGAAGACCCTGTTTCAGGTGGTTTACACGTGCTTTCTGTATTAAATCTGTAGTCCAGCTGCATGCATAGTGTTGTCTGTATACCTGTACTACGTGCACTGCAAGGATCCTTCATTCCATAATGAGAAGCCAGAGATTTATTGGTTCAATTACGTTTAAATCACATTGCCATCCATGTTTTCTGAAATACCAAATGGCTGATATTCCTGTAAATGTATCATTTATTTTACAGGATTTTCATTAATTAAAATTACAAGAGCTTTTGCAAAAGACTTCTAGCAAAGAATAGCAGAAACAATTCACACAAGCTGAGGTTTTTGCATCAATAACTAAAGCAATCACTAGTTGTTGTTGAGATGATCCTGATCTACTGTCTAGAGTTGTACTTTCATAATGTAATTATCCATCTTTGTATAATAAGTTCCAGGAATGTTTGTGTTAACTGTTACAAACTGTCACCCAGATATACTTAAACCACATGGCTGGTGCTAATGCTTCTAAATCCAGTCTGTAATTTAAGATTAAGCCATTAATTTGTTATTGATGTGATTAACATGTATATATTTAGCTTTCATTAACACAGATTTTTGCCTCCATTTAAAATTAAATATATTTTTACAATATAAATGTAAAAGGAGAAGTTTTAAAGTGTCTCTAGATACAGAGGGCTGAAGGCTGGATTTAAAACATTTTGTCTAAACTTTTGCATCCGAGCTACATCCGTGTGATTAAATGGAGATTAAAGTGCTCATAAGAGGTGTTTGATGGAAGCTGACGTGACTCTCCCTGCAGGCTCTGCTCGAGCTGGAGATGAACTCCGACCTGAAGGCTCAGCTGAGAGAGCTGAACATCGCCGCAGCAAAGGTAGGATGCCGACGCCTCGTCTATGTTTATATGCATTTGTTTATCTCGATGTGGACATCCAGTCAGTTTCCTGGCTCTGTCCTGGTGGCGTATGGGAGCGTAGCTTTCGGGCTGAGACGTACATTCCCGTTCCACGACGTCGTAGACTAAGCCCCGCCCCCCGGCCGTCAGGTCGGCGAGGGCCGCGGCGTCCTGCATATTCCTACATCTTCCCAGAGTCCTTTGGGGCCGTGACTGGGGGGCTAAACCATGCAGTGCACATCACCTCATATCGGCGTTTAAAAATGCGCGTTTGCACGTTCCTGCAGACGTTTGAATGAAAGCGACTCCTGCAGCCAAATGGACGAGCGCTACTTGAGATTGTGATGTTTTCTCTCGTGGAAGTTGAACTCTCATCAAGCCGCATCTTTGTCTTTGCTTCTTTAAAGGAAATCGAAGTCGGTGGCAGCAGGAAAGCCATCATCATCTTTGTCCCCGTTCCTCAGCTCAAGTCCTTCCAGAAGATTCAGGTGCGCCTGGTGAGGGAGCTGGAGAAGAAGTTCAGCGGAAAGCACGTCGTCTTCATTGCACAGGTGAGGACCACGGAGAGACGCTGGGGGGGGGGGGTCTCACCAAGTCATGTGACCTTCCCGAGGGCGTCCTGGAGTTCTCAACTCGCAGTCTTCTTACGCGCTGCGTCGACTCGTGACATCGAGAACATCGTTTCCTTTTGGGAAGTGTTGGTTCCGTGCTCCACATTTGGAGAACTTTTATGTTTCCAAAGATTTCGCTCGAAACCGTTTCTAGGGAAGGTGTGACCTGAGTTTTCATTGTGTTTTTCTGTTTATCTCGACGTGGACATCCAGTCAGTTTCCTGGCTCTGTCCTGGTGGCGTATGGGAGCGTAGCTTTCGGGCTGAGACGTACATTCCCGTTCCACGACGTCGTAGACTAAGCCCCGCCCCCCGGCCGTCAGGTCGGCGAGGGCCGCGGCGTCCTGCATATTCCTACATCTTCCCAGAGTCCTTTGGGGCCGTGACTGGGGGGCTAAACCATGCGGTGCACATGTTTTTTACCCGACCGAATCGTAAAGATTTAAATCTTTACGTTGGCACAGTTTAAATAAACCTCAAACGTTTCTACTTTTGCTCATGGCGAAAAGTTTCTGAAACTTCTTCTCTTTAAATGTATTTAATGCAGAAAGAAGACAGTTTTGGACTTTGAAGCGGTCGAGTAGAAACTAAGGATCATGAATATGAGTCCCGCTCTGCTGCCGTTTGGTTAAAAACTATTTATTCTGTTGAATTATTTCAGTTTAAATGTTTTGTGTCTGATTTGGAGGTTAATGAGTCATTGACGTGTTTCTTCGTTTTCAGAGGAGAATTCTGCCCAAACCCACCAGGAAAAGTCGCATCAAGAATAAGCAGAAGCGTCCCAGGAGGTGAGAAAAAATATTATATATTTATAATATTACACTGACAATTATGGCATTATAATGAGGCCATCGATACGCTAATGGACTTCATTAAACATGCTGAGTTTATTTAAAATAAAGTCAGTTGAGTTGTTTTTATGCCAACAATAATTCTTTGGTTTCAACTTCTGAACTGAGAATATTGGCTTTTTTCCCTTCATTGCCTACCGGTAAAATGACTTTGTCGGCTCAACGAGTCGTCGGGTGACGTTTAGGTTTTGTGAAGATAATTCGACACAAATACAATTTATCCGTTTGCTGTTTTGAAACTATCCGACGTGGACATCCAGTCAGTTTCCTGGCTCTGTCCTGGTGGCGTATGGGAGCGTAGCTTTCGGGCTGAGACGTACATTCCCGTTCCACGACGTCGTAGACTAAGCCCCGCCCCCCGGCCGTCAGGTCGGCGAGGGCCGCGGCGTCCTGCATATTCCTACATCTTCCCAGAGTCCTTTGGGGCCGTGACTGGGGGGCTAAACCATGCAGTGCACATCGCCTTGTTTGTTTTTAAAGTCATTATTTAGTGCTTTTTATTTTGTATTATCTTTTAGAATCTTATCTATTCACTGTTTCTACGCATATATCTCCTGAGTGTCGTGTGTTGATGTGTCTCTGGGTTCCTCCCTCAGCCGTACCCTGACCGCGGTCCATGACGCCATCTTGGAGGACCTAGTGTTCCCCAGCGAGATCGTTGGTAAGAGGATCCGAGTGAAACAGGACTGCAGCCGGCTCATCAAGGTGCACCTGGACAAGGCGCAGCAGAACAACGTGGAACACAAAGTAAGTCGTCTTTGACCTCCGACCCGCGGACTTTATTTAATTCTATCACTTATTAGCCAGAAGCTGCAACCAAAAAGGTTCCATTAGATTTTCATTTTTCCGACAGTACTTGAACACGTCATGTGTGATGAAAGTTTGTCAGAAAAAAGCAGCCAAAATGAAGCCAAGCAACTTCTTTTATTTCCTCGTAAGAGGACGGAAAGCTGTTAAATTTCATTTAAATTACCCAAAAAACATCAAATTTCTTGAGATTTACTAGATTATCAATATTTATTTCCCCCAAATCTCCTGGTGAATAACTGTTCTCGTTGCTGTTCCAACATCAAGGCTTTGAACTGCAGGTCTGAACCAGCAGTGATCAGATCTTGAACTAAAATAGAACAGTCGCCGTCCAATCAGAAGAGGGTATTTCCTAGACACCTGTGCCGTGATTGGCCGGTCCACATGTGACTCGACGTGGACATCCAGTCAGTTTCCTGGCTCTGTCCTGGTGGCGTATGGGAGCGTAGCTTTCGGGCTGAGACGTACATTCCCGTTCCACGACGTCGTAGACTAAGCCCCGCCCCCCGGCCGTCAGGTCGGCGAGGGCGGCGGCGTCCTGCATATTCCTACATCTTCCCAGAGTCCTTTGGGGCCGTGACTGGGGGGCTAAACCATGCAGTGCACATCACCTTATGTGTGAGGATTTAAAATGTGTAAAGTAGTTAGTTTGTTTTGGTCGACTTTAGTTTTCCGTCATAATAAATCTATTAATGTCGTTATATGTAACGTATTCAGTCTGAACTCGACTCCTTATCTAAGCTGTTGTTCCTCTTCCAGGTGGAGACTTTCTCTGGCGTCTACAAGAAGCTCACAGGCAAGGACGTCGTGTTCGAGTTCCCCGAGTTCCAGCTCTAAACACCCATGACTAAATAAATTTGTTTACTGTCACTGTTTGTTTGTTTGGTGTGTTTTGTTATACTTGCAGGAGAGAACCTGGTAAACGATACTTCTCATACTCTACAGTTATTTATTTCCCTCTGGCGCCACCATGTGTTGGCTAAGTTTGTTGCTGCGGTAATGTGTTGTCAGTTTGATAAATGTGTTTAATAGTGTTTTTAGTTTGCTTTGAAAGTAACTGAATGTCCCCAAAAACATTGTTTCATCAACCAGGTGAAATAAATATTTAAAGGAGCGTCATTGTCATCAAACTACCAAGAATCAGCAGTGAGACTCGTACTACCAACTTTTCTCTGATGCATTCAGGAGTTGTCAGAAAAAAATAGTTTTTTTCCGACACCTCATGTTGGAATGTGTAACTTAACTTTTTTATTGTATACAAATGGTCACAAGTAAATGAAGTACAATTCATAGATCTGGCTGGTTATCAATTCTAAACTTCATTTCTCAATGATAAAGAA
This sequence comes from Liparis tanakae, assembly GCA_036178185.1. Lineage (NCBI taxonomy): Eukaryota > Metazoa > Chordata > Actinopteri > Perciformes > Liparidae > Liparis > Liparis tanakae. The sequence continues at coordinate 19,331,267 of CM070101.1, forward strand.
ATGTCATATGTCTGAGTGGTTAAATATCTTTGCTTATATTGGATCTGTAAATTTCTTTGTATTTAATCTAAATCTTTATTACAATTTACATTTGAGTGAATTCTGTTGAATAATTCCTTTTGGGAAATTTCCGAATTTAAGTAGCATACAAAATATTTTAATTTGTAATTTTTATACTTTCAATGTAAAACCTTTTCAAGTTAACTGTTATTTGAAGTAATCTTGAATTACAAATTTGATAAATGTGCACTTATTAAGCCAAGACTGCATATTTAAATTGTTAGATCTTGAACTAAGTCAGAATTAACTACTTAAACTTAACTTAAAAGTAGAAATATAATGCAACGTATATGTAAATGGTATATATAAATATGATGTATATCATTAAATAATATGATGTATATCATATTTATACATGTATATATATATATATATATATACCTACAGATAATAGCTTTTTTTTACATTCATGCCCAAAACAATAATTGACTTAATTTATGTGCATTATAATATGTTAAACATGTCGCATACATAAAACGGGAAGGATCAGCAGGACCCGATTAATGTCGACACAGCGCTCTGGTTTCCCTTCGTTTCCACAGCGCCTGAACGCAGCATGGACATGCTCTTCCCTGATTGGAGGAGATGAGGGACCCCTCGGTAATCCGACACTCGCCCCCACGCGCGCGCGACTGACGGTAAACTTTCTCCGCAAGCTCCGCCAGTCGGTGAGCGCGGCGGACCGGTGGCGGACACCTCCGGTAATCATGTCCGGTTAACGGGCTCTATTCGTACAGCCGGTTGTGTTGGAGAAGCGGGAGGTGAATCCCATCCCGACATGGAGGCGGTGAGCCGGTGGAGCCCGCAGCAAGTGGCCGACTGGATGAGAGGTGAGCGGGGCTGGACGCACCTAACGGTCCGGGGTTAGCCGTTAGCTTCACGGCTTTATTTACTACCGTAGAAGAAGAAATAGTATACCCTTATACCGTAAAAGAAGAAGCATATTCATATATATGTATAGGTGGTATTACGCTCTTGTACTTGTACTCGCGGTAGTGATGCCACAGTGTACAAATACTCTTGGCACACGTTGTTAAAAATCCCTTAAAATAAGACTAAAAGTACATAATCATAGTGTTAAAATACACAAAGTACCTCAAATAAATGTTTTATTATTGCACAATCATGGAGCTGTAATATACTGTATTTACTTTAATACGTGTGGATTTATACAGATCTAGATAATCTATGAAATAAAATAATAATTACAAAATAAAATATAAATATAGTTTATATATTATATATTTATACAGACATACAATACTTTATAAGCAGCTAGGTAGCTTGTGAATTCCCCCAGGGATGAAATCTAATTGATTTATTAATTTAACGCTCATATTCTAATTAATAAATGTAACATATTTTATAACCTAAATCTGTGAAGAAACTAGTAACTAAAATTCCTAAAATTAATGTATACAGTAAAAAATATATAACTAGTATTTAAAAGCTGCTTCTCTCCGTTGCTCCGGGCTAACAGTAGTTCTGGTTGTGTCTGTTGTTGTTGGACATTGAACTTCAAAGAAAGGACTCAATGCACAATAAATTGAATAGAATTGGTGTTAAATGAGATTAAAGTAGATTATGGTGTAACGAGTGTTGGCTCAGCTGCTCCGTCAGCGTGTTTACCTTCAGTGGGGACGGCGTGTCATGCAGCAGTAAACCCGCCCGACCCGTCCGCCGCCTGCTGCTTTACAGCGCGTTATAACCGGGAGGCTCGGGACAAGCGCGGCAAGACGACGGCGAGCTGCAGACGTAGAGGAGAGGAAACGAGAGAGGAATAACGTGTGTGTTTTATGATGCGACTAAGATGGAGAGAGAAGCGATGCAGAGAGAACTCTCGTTTACAGAGAGATGTGTTTAAAGATCACGAGAAGCTCTCCTTCAGACACGTGTGGAGTTAAATATCTCATCTCTGTGGCTCCACCCCATCACACACACACACAACCACCACCACACACACACACACCACACACACACCACACACCCCATCACACACACACAGTCACACACACACACAACCACCACCACCACACACACACCACACACCCCATCACACACACACACAACCACCACCACCACCACACACACACCACACACCCCATCACACACACACAGTCACACACACACACAACCACCACCACCACACACACACCACACACCCCATCACACACACACACAACCACCACCACCACCACACACACACCACACACCCCATCACACACACACAGTCACACACACACCACACACCCCATCACACACACACAGTCACACACACACACACACCACACACACACCACACACCCCATCACACACACACAACCACCACCACCACACACACACCACACACCCCATCACACACCACACACCCCATCACACACACACAGTCACACACACACACACACACAACCACCACACACACACACACCATCACACACATCCCAACACATGCCAACACACACATACACACCAGCACAGACTCCACCACATACACCACCACACACCCAAACACACATACCAACACATGTCAACACACACACCAACATACATACCATCACACCAGCACACACACCAGCACAGACTCCACCACATACACACACACACACACACACACACACACCAGCACACACACCAACAGACATACCACCACACACCCAAACCCTCTCCATGAAGTTCGGCCTCCTGTTGTGTTCGGGGTCAAAGGTCGCGTTGAGGAGCTGCTGCCGCTGTGCCGCCATTTAACCACCTGACCACGACCCTTTGTTGTGTGTGGACAGAGAGACACACACGAGGGGGGGGGGTCCCCTCAGTGTCCCTCACACACACATGGAACACACCCACACACCAGACGTGTCTCGGGGGGGGGGGGATTTAAAGTCTTTCCTCAGTTACTTAACACTTGACTCGTTTTATGAAGCCTGCAGGGACTTGATGCAACATTCAAGGTCTCGTCTGAAAGTTTGCAAAGGCTGGCGCCCGTTTAGAAATACAGGATCACAAATATTAATGAAGAGATCGAACAGAAGCAGATAGACTGAGACAAAGAGCCTCTGTGCTCAGCGGAGCGGCAGCTTTTAATCGAGTGTTCTCTACCGGAGCGGTCAGACAGCTGTAGCTCTCACACACACACACACACACACACACACACACACACACACACACCACTCACACACACACACACACACACACCACTCACACACTCTCTCGGCGTGTTCAGACAGGCCCACATACCTGGCAGGTGCGGTCACACATCACGACACAAACGAGGACGGAGTGAGAGTTGATGAAGCTGAGTCCCTGTGGTGGAAGAGGAGGAGCTAATAAACGGATAAGATGTGTGTGAGGAGGCGGTTAGTAAGAAGTCACCAGCAAGTTTCATAACAACGAATAAATGTTGTTCTCCTGGATGTCAAACATCCTGATGGAGTCGTGTTACTATGCTGTGCAGAGCGTCTGTCAGGTTATCAGAGCCCAACATGAAGTCTGGAAAATATTTGAAAAGCACCAAAAAATAAATAAATACTTCTGTGATATTCAAATATATTTATTGAAAATATTCCTCTAAAAAAACAAAAACATGTGAAATCTGAAATGCTGCCGATAAGATTAAAGGATTATGAAAATAAATATTAGTGTCAGTATTTACATTGATTCAACAACTTAGTTGAGGGATAACAGAAATGATGCACATTTACTAAAATAAATACATAAATATATATATATATATATATATATTGTTATATACATGTATGTATATATATATATATATTTAAATATATATGTATTTATTTATATATTTATTTATTTGTATATATATATATATATCTATTTAGATTTTTATTTATTTTAAAATATATGTATATATATATATATATATATATATGTGTATATATACAGATCTATTTATTTATTTTATTCATATATATATATATATATCTGCACCAGTGTCGGGCTGTTACTGGTTAAACTGGGAGCTCAAGTCCCACAAGTCTGTTTGTTTGATTTCACAAGACTTCTGAGCTCAACTCTGCTCCAGGAAATCTGTCTGTGTGTGTGTGTGTGTGTGTGTGTGTGTGTGTGTGTGTGTGTGTGTGTGTGTGTGTGTGTGTGTGTGTGTGTGTGTGTGTGTGTGTGTGTGTGTGTGTGTGTGTACCCAGTGGAGCTATGAATAGCCGGTGCTCTGTCGGTATTGTCCCGGTGTGATGAAGTGCTTCAGGTCCAAACATTGATGACGTGTAACGTCGTGTCGCTCCAGGTGGACAAACTAAAAAAGAAAACAACAACAATGCCTTCAGGGGGGCGTGACCTTTGACCCCCCCCCCCCCCCCCCCCCATAGTTTCACAAACAGCCCGGAAGTCACAAATATTTACTCTGCTCACATTTGAGACTCTCAAAAGCTTTTAAAGGAGCCAGAGACGGAATGTTGGGCGTTTAATAATAATAATAATAATATTAATACTCATAACTCTAGTAGTGGGCGAGTCCTCAGCTCGCGCTCCAGCGCCTCTTTAGGGCTTCTGGTGGTTCTGGAGCTGCGAGCTGAGGACCACCGAGAGGCATCTCCCATCTGTGGCCAACACAGATGAGGCCTTCAGGGACCACGTGGCGGCCACTTGTTGTTGTTGTTGTTGTTGTCGTCCCCCAGAGGGCCATCTGGGAGGCGCTCTGCTCCCCCGACTAACAGACTTTCTTTTTGCCGTGTTGTTGCTTAAATATCAGGAAACAAGTCAGGATTATTTTCATTGTTGAAGAATTGAATAATAATTGAATAATAATAATAATAATTGTCCTGATGAATGTATTGGGTCCAACGGGTTCCCAGGGGTCACGACCTCTGAGTTCCTTCCACCGTCTGAAGTCAGATGTTTAATGACCGACCGACCGCATGTGGACAGATGGCCGCGTGGCGTGTTTTATGACCGCTTGACCTTTTGACCTCTTGAGGTTGACCCCTCCCTCTCTCCCCTTCTGGTGAGGTGTCTCACTCGTTAAACTAGAGCAGCGTCTACAGCCTCATTTCATCCGGAGGGATTAGTTTCCTCCTCCCAGCAAACTACGGTTTCCTGGAGAATTGAACCTCTCTTGAGCTTCAACTGGAAAACCTACTGCTGCCTTCAGGAGCCCGACGAGGAAGGAGGGAAGGTTAGGAGGTAGGGAGGAAGGAAAGAAGGAGGGGAAGGAAGGAACAGATGAAGAAAGGAGGAAGGGAGGAAGGAGAAGGCATTTAGGAAAGAAAAAGGAAGGAAGGAAAGGAGGCAGGAATGAAGGAAGGGATGAAGGAGCGACGGTTAGGAGGCAGGGAAGAAGGAAGGAGGGAAAGGAAAGAAGGAAGGAGGGGAAGAAAGGAACAGATGAAGAAAGGAGGGAGGGAGAAAGGAGAAGGGGTGTAGGAAAGCAAGAGGAAGGAAGGAAAGGAGGCAGGAATAAAGAGAGGAAGGAAGGGATAATGGAAGGAAGACAGGAGAAGGAATGTAGGAAAGAAAGAGAAAGGTAGCGAGGAAGAAAGAGAGAAAGGAAGGTAGGAAGGAAAAAAAGAGAGGAGAGGTAGGAAGCAGGGAAGGAGAGGACAAAAGAGAGAGAGGAGGAGCCCACAGGATGTCCTGTGATGACTGAGTTCCCCCCGCCTGAGTCCTGTGGATGAAGCTGTGTATGACTGACTCCTCCCCCCCCCCCCCCAGGCCTGGACGGCGGGCTGCAGCAGTACGTGGCGTCCTTCCAGCGGCAGCAGGTGGACGGGCGCCGGCTGCTGGCCGCCTCCCACCAGGAGCTGCTGGCTCTGGGCCTGAAGAGGGTCGGACACCAGGAGCTGCTGCTGGAGGCCGTGGAGCTGCTGGGGGCTCTGGTGACACACACACACACACACACACACACACACAGAGACACACACACACCTCTCAAAGTTCACTTGCTCCCTCGTTCCTCGTTCCCTCGTTCCCTCGTTCCCTCGTTCCCTCGTTCGTCCAGGCCTTTCTGTCGTCCTCTCATAATGGACCTCATCCAGAGTCCAGAAACAGGAAGTGACATCACACAACTTCCTGTCGCACTCAATAGAAGGTCAGGTGGGTATTTAGCTCTCTGTGGAGCAGGAAACAGATGGAACCCCATCCCTCCACACACACACACACACACACACACACACACACACACACACACACACACACACACACACACACACACACACACACACACACACACACACACACACACACACAGGAAGAGACACTTTGTTCCAGCAGCAGTTTTCCGTTGGGCGTCAGATGATCAGTTTTCCCTTTTTTAAAGAACACCGTCATGCTCAGAGTGCTGAATTAACAGGGGGCCCTGAATGCAGCACTGCTATAAGAAGGCCTTGTGCTGCATTCAGGGCCCCAGGAGATACATGCATGTCTGCAGCTCCAGCCCTGTCCATCCCCCATGACTCGTTTCCATCTGTAATCCTTTACAGAACTGCGGCGTGCAGAAGGACCAGCTGACGACTCTGATTGGCCGGATGAGGGCGGCGCACCGCGACCTCGCCGCCTCGGTGTCGCGGCGCCGCAAGAACCCGGCCTACCAGCACAAGGTCTCCCACCAGCCCTCCAACGACTTCCTGACCGCCGTGGTGGAGCTGATCGGCGCCGCCAAGAGCCTGCTGGGCTGGCTGGACGGGTGAGACACGCCCCTCTGCCCCAAGCTCCGCCCACACCACGAGCCTCGTTAATGAAGCTCCGCCCACACCAGGAGCCTCGTTAATGAAGCTCCGCTTGTCGCAGCTCGAAGAACATTCCTGCTCCCTGCAGCTGTTCTCACACACACACACACACGCACACACACGCACACACACACCTCGAGCACAACGTTTATAAGTGTTGAACAAAAGCTAATGAAGCTGCAGCGTGAGAATCTAAAGGTATGCCCCCAGGACTCCTCCTCCGGGCGCCGTGGACTTCACCTCCACCAAGAGCAGAATCATCCAGCTGTGCCTGGAGCTCACCTCCACCGTCCAGAAGGTCAGCGGAGGCTCCGCCCACTCTGTGTGGAGGTCGTGACCCCCGGGGTCAGGACGACAAACCACATGACTCCTCTCCCCTAGGAGGCCTTCTCTCTCCTCCTCCTCTCCCCTAGGAGGCCTTCTCTCTCCTCCTCCTCTCCCCTCGGAGGCCTTCTCTCTCCTCCTCCTCTCCCCTCGGAGGCCTTCTCCTCCTCCTCTCCCAGGAGGCCTCTCTCCTCCTCCCTCCCTCCTCCTCTCCCCTCGGAGGCCTTCTCCTCCTCCTCCTCTCCCCTCGGAGGCCTTCTCCTCCTCCTCCTCTCCCCTCGGAGGCCTTCTCCTCCTCCTCCTCTCCCCTAGGAGGCCTTCTCCTCCTCCTCTCCCCTAGGAGGCCTTCTCCTCCTCCTCTCCCCTCGGAGGCCTTCTCCTCCTCTCCCCTCGGAGGCCTTCTCCTCCTCCTCTCCCCTAGGAGGCCTTCTCTGCACCTCCTGAGGCCTTCTCCTCCCTCTGGCTCCTCTTTCCTGCTGTCTGTCATTTCTCAAATATTTGTTTTCCTCTCCTCTCTCCTTATTTTTTTATTCCTGTTTTTCTTGTTAAACACTCGCAGTTCTTCACACAGGTGTGTGTGTGTGTGTGTGTGTGTGTCTGTATGCATGTGTGTGTGTGTAATGCATCAATCTAGTTTTTAAAGCTTCCAGTGAAGAAGAAGAGCTGAATCATGTGACCTTCAAAATAAAAGCACAGACTCGCATTACTCTGTAGAAGAAGAGTTGAAGACTTCTTCTCTGATTTCAGGACTGCACTGTTTATGAGATCGAGGAGAAGATTCTGGAAGTGGTGAGTACTGCTTCTGTTTTCCTCTGGTTTGGACACAGACACACACACACACACACACACACACACACACACACACACACACACACACAAACACACACACACAGTCGGTGATCACGCATTTGCTTTTCCTGTCTTGTACTGAATGTCCCGTGGTGTTCACTGTGTGTGTGTGTGTGTGTGTATTCAGTGTGTGTCTGTGTATTCAGTGTGTGTGTGTCTGTGTATTCAGTGTGTGTGTGTAGATCTGTAGATGTGTTTACTCAGCTCAGGAGCATCCACTTCCTGTCTTAGATAACACTTCCTGTTGGTCGTCCTGTTTTCCCCAGAATACTGAATACGCTGACGTTAAGTCCTATTTGCTCGTCATGTGACCTCATCATGTGACCTCATCATGTGACCTCATCGTGTGACCTCATCGTGTGACCTTGTTGTGTGACCTCGTCATGTGACCTTGTACCCCTTGAATTGTGATATTTCTTCCTAATGCCTCCCTACCTTCTTCTTTCTCAATCCTTCCTCCCTTTCTTTCTTTCTTCCTCTCTCCCTTCTTCTTTCTACTTCTTTCCTTTCTTCCTCTCTTTTTCTTTCTCCTTCCTTTCTTCCTCCCTTCCTCCCTTCTTCTTTTTCCTTCCTCCCTTCTTTGACACTTGTTCCTGCTCCCCGTGACTCGGGGCCTCTTGGTCAACATTGGCTCCTCTGTCTCTTCGGGGTTCATCGGTCTGTTTATCTTCCACATAGAGGTCAGAGGTCAAAGGTCAGAGGTCAGCAGATAGTGACGAAAGCACGTTGGACTCAAACAGGGAAATCACATTTCAGTAATAATTACATATATTAATTTAGTGGTAATAAAACATGTACCGTTGTCTTATTGTGGAGGGTTCAAACTGTTTCCTGTCTCTTTCTCAGTCCCGAGCGCTGACGGCCGTCTGCGAGCAGACGGTGCAGACGACCTCTGACCCCGCGCAGAGCGACCCGTCCTGCCTGGAGGAGGTGCACCTCACCAACATCAAGCCTGGGGAGGGCCTGGTGAGCTCACACACACACACACACGCACACACACACACACACACACACACACACACACACACACACACACACACACACACACACACACACATATATATACACTTATACACACACACACTCCTCTTACGTGTGTGTTCGCCCTGCAGGGTATTTACATCAAGTCCACCTACGACGGGCTGCACGTCGTCACGGGAACCACGGAGAACGTGAGTGGGCGGTCGCCACGTCGCCCCCTGGGTCGTCGCCCGCGGTAACACGTTGTGTCTGTCCTCCAGTCGCCTGCAGATCAAAGCCACAGGATCCACGCCGGGGACGAGGTCGTGCAGGTCAACAAGCAGACGGTGGTGAGAGCGTTAGCTTAGCATACTCACTGGAAACGGAGGGGAACACTAGCATCGCTAGTCAAAGGGTTAAAAGATGCGTTTCCTTTCTTCCTCCTTCTTTCCTTCCTTCCTTTCTTCCTACCTCCCTTCTTTTCTTTCTTTCTTCCTTCCTTCCTTTTATTTCTCTCCTCCTTGCATCCTTCCTCCCACCCTTCTGTCCTTTCCTCCCTCCCTCCCTTTTTTCTGTCTTCCTTCCTTCCTTCCTTCATTCTTTCCTCCCTTCTTTTCTTTCTTTCTTCCTTCTTCCTCCTTCATTACCCCCTTCCTTCCTTCCTCCTTTTATTTTCCTCTTCCTAGCTTCCTCCCTCCCTCCCTCCCATTCTCCTTCCTTTCTCCCTTCCATCCTTTCTTCCTCCCTCCCTTCTTCTTTCTTCCTCCCTCCCTCCCTCCCTTACATTCTCCTTCCTCCCTCCCTCCCTCCCTCCATTACATTCTCCTTCCTCCCTCCCTTCCATCCTTTTTTCCTTCCTTCCTTCCTTCCTTTCTTCCTTCCTTCCTCCCTCCCTCCCTCCCTTCCTTCCTTTCTAGTCAAAAGATATTAGTTGAGGCTGTTGTCAGTAACTTCGTGTCTCGGGGTTTGAGTCCTCCAGCTCAAGATCTCTGGCCTGTGATTGGTCCAGGTGGGCTGGCAGCTGAAGCACCTGGTGGAGAAGCTGAGGGCGGAGTCGGGGGGCGTGGTCCTGCTGGTGAAGAAGAGGCCGTCCTCCGGGACGTCGGGCCACTTCACGCCCGCCCCGCTGAAGAACCTGCGCTGGAGGCCGCCGCTCATACAGGTGAGCCCCGCCCTGCCCACGCGCCTTTGAGCAAAGCACCGAGCCCAGTCTGCTGCTCCTCCCTCCACTACAGGGCGTGTGTCTGAGGTCAGGCGCCGGCTCCCAGCGCTCAGGTCAAAGGTCGTCTTGGTCAGCTGACCTACATCCATAATCACAGAACAATAACAAACGGATCAAATGAATCAACGCTGTGAACAATAGATTCTCTGGAAGAGAACTGACAGTATATGAAATATTTAAATATAATCCAGAGAGTCAACTAACATAGAAAAAGAAAATCACAACAACAAAGAGTAAAAACAAGAGAAGAAGTCAAACTAACGACTGAGTGACGTGTGAAGTGGCAACGTGACGATGACACATGGTAAAGAACAAAGGGTCACTAAAATATGTTTCATAAACTGGTACTTCAAGTAGCTTCTCGGGACTTCTAGTCTCTCCTCCTCTCAAGGAGCCGAGTGAAGGAGCCGAGTGAAGGAGCCCATTTGGAGGAAGGAAACAAGCTCCGACTCCTCGGCGCCGTTGAGCCACGAGGTCGACAGGAAAGGAGAAACTTCCTGAGCTTCAACGCCACCAACATGAAACTCAACCGACATCAAAGACAACGATCAGGAACACGAGATTTAATTAATGGATTAAACAAGGATCACATACTCAGTTTGATTATGGATGGTTTTGACCGAGAGGGAGAGGGAGAGGGAGAGGGAGAGGGAGAGAGGGAGAGAGAGAGGGAGAGGGAGGGAGGGAGGGAGAGAGAGAGAGAGAGGGAGAGAGAGAGAGGGAGAGAGAGAGAGAGAGGGACTTCAGAATTCAGCCTTCTCTCATGTTTTGGTGAACATACATGCAGTTCCCCGGGTGTCCACTGGGGGCAGCGCTGCAGTCGTTGCTAATCAGACACGTCACATGCTCTCTGCTGACCACCAGGGGGCGACGCCTCTGGTTGTATAGAAGTCTATACTTGTATTACAGCTGCAGCATCCTCTCTATCTATCTATCTATCTATCTATCTATCTATCTATCTATCTATCTCTATCTCTATCTCTATCTCTATCTCTATCTCTCTCTCTCTCCCCCCCAGACCTCTCAGGGTCCTCCAGGTCTCTTCAGAACCCGTCTGCCTTCAGAATCCTCGGACGCTGCTGGGAAGAGAGGCAAGGCGGCCATATTGGATTTGTACGTGCCTCCTCCGCCTTCCGCTCCGTACGCGCCGCTGTGAGTCGCCTGTTGCCGGGAAGAACCCAGAACCCAGATGCATGGCAGTGACTTCCTAACCCTCGTCTTCCTCCTCTGCAGCGACGGGAAGAAGAAGAGAATCTCGTCCCCGGGGCTGAAGCGGAGGCCCGAGTCCCCGAACTCGTGTCTCGACTCCGGCGGGCCGCGCCGCTTCTCCGTCGCCGCCGACAACGGGACGCCCGCCAGCCCCCCCCCTCCTGAACCCAACCAACCAATCCCTGTGTGCCTCAGACTGCGCTCGTCCACGCGCTGTGAGTGTATGCACACGCACACACACACACACACACACACACATATACGCACACACATATACACACGCGCATATACATACACACACATATATACACACACGCACGCACCTACACACACGTATACACACATACCCATATATACACACACACACACACACATATACACACACATACACACATACCCATATATACAACTACACACACACACACACATACACACACATATACACACATACCCATACATACACACACACACACATACATACACACACACACACATACATACACACACACACACACACACACACACACACAGACCCTAATTAACATATTCTGACACGTTTCCAGTTTTTAAAAATCTTGTTAAAGGATTGTCTGATTAATGGGAGCAGAAATGCATCATGGGAAATAAATCCCTCTAACCAAACTGTTGTTGTTGTTGTTGTTGTTGTCTGCTCAGGTAAGCCCCGCCCCGTCTCCATGCCCGTGGAGCCGTCCTCCAGGCTCGCCGCTCAGGGAAGGAAAGGTGAGCGCGCTCCGTAATCTCGCCGCCGCCGCCGGTCGATTATTAACGCGGCGCGGCGCCGCTTCCCCTCGGGCCGCCGCCGAGTGTTTGTCAGATTAATGGGGGTCAAACTAAGGTCACGGAGCCGTCGTTCAACCGCGCCACACACCCTGAACACGCCTTCTGGTGGTTCGCTTATTATGTGATGTTGTAGACGCTTCCTGTCCCTGACTTCCTTTCCTAACTTCCTGTCCTGACTTCCTAACTTCCTGTCCTGACTTCCTGTCCTAACTTCCTGTCCCTGACTTACTGGCTTCCTGTCCTTGACTTCCTGTCCCTGACTTCCTGGCTTCCTGTCCCTGACTTCCTGTCCTAACTTCCTGTCCTGACTTCCTGTCCTAACTTCCTGTCCCTGACTTCATATCCCTGACTTCCTTTCATAACTTCCTGTCCTGACTTCCTGTCCCTGACTTCCTGTCCCTGACTTCCTGTCCCTGACTTCCGGTCCCTAACTTCCTGTCCCTAACTTCCTGTCCCTAACTTCCTGTCCCTGACTTCCTGTCCCTGACTTCCGGTCCCTAACTTCCTGTCCCTAACTTCCTGTCCCTGACTTCCTGTCCCTGACTTCCGGTCCCTAACTTCCTGTCCCTAACTTCCTGTCCCTAACTTCCTGTCCCTGACTTCCTGTCCCTGACTTCCTGTCCCTGACTTCCGGTCCCTAACTTCCTGTCCCTAACTTCCTGTCCCTGGCTTCCTGTCCCAGAGCTGCTGCAGCGGTTCCTAAGCAACGAGGGCATCGGCAGCATCCCGAGGAGCTCCCCCTCTGCTCCTCCTCCTCCCTCTTCCTCCGCCGCCGCCTCCTCCGGCGCCTCCTCAAGGCCGAGAACAAACCCCGTCGCTCCTCTCTGGCTGGCCTGGCCGCTCGCTCCTGCTCAGCCACTGAGGGAGGAGACGCCAGCACCTCCTCCAGCGGCTCTTCCTCTGGCTCCTCCTCTGGCTCCTCCAGTGGCTCCTCCTCTGACTTCTCTAGTGGCTCCTCCTCTGGCTCCTCCTCTGGCTCCAGTGGCTCCTCCTCTGGCTCCTCCTCTGGCTCCAGTGGCTCCTCCTCTGACTCTGGCTCCTCCTCTGACTCCTCCTCTGGCTCCTCCTCTAGCTCCTCTAGTGACTCCTCCTCTGACTCCTCCTCTGGCTCCTCCTCTGGCTCCTCTAGTGACTCCTCCTCTGACTCCTCCTCTGACTCCTCCTCTGGCTCCTCCTCTGGCTCCTCTAGTGACTCCTCCTCTGACTCCTCCTCTGGCTCCTCCTCTAGTGACTCCTCCTCCTCCTCTGGCTCCAGTGGCTCCTCCTCTGACTCCTCCTCTGACTCCTCCTCTGGCTCCTCCTCTGGCTCCAGTGGCTCCTCCTCTGGCTCCTCTAGTGACTCCTCCTCTGACTCCTCCTCTGGCTCCTCCTCTGACTCCTCCAGTGGCTCCTCCTCTGACTCCTCCTCTGGCTCCTCTAGTGACTCCTCCTCTGACTCCTCCTCTGGCTCCTCCTCTGGCTCCAGTGGCTCCTCCTCTGACTCCTCCTCTGGCTCCTCCTCTGGCTCCAGTGGCTCCTCCTCTGACTCCTCCTCTGGCTCCTCCTCTGGCTCCAGTGGCTCCTCCTCTGGCTCCTCTAGTGACTCCTCCTCTGACTCCTCCTCTGGCTCCTCCTCTGGCTCCTCTAGTGACTCCTCCTCTGGCTCCTCCTCTGGCTCCTCCAGGAGGTCTGGAGACGTCAGATCTTACCAAAGGCAAAGAAGACTCAAACTGTTTTTACCTCCGTTTTAAAAGAGTAAACTTTTTAAAGAGTGTTTTTTAGTTTTCTTCCCGGTGGTCTCGGGGAGGTCCGGTTCTACTCCAGGACCGGTGACATCACCGTCTGGCCACGCCCCCCAGCGTGAGCGCGGCGCGGCGCATCGGAACTGTAAATTCCTCCTGATCCAAAGATCCCTGAAGCCTCCGGACTGTTCCAGAAGAGCCCTGGACCTCGGGCCTCAGCCGGTTCCTCGGGGACAGAGAAACTGTGAATGCAGTGAATGAAACCCGTTTGATTGTTGCTCTCCTTTGGTTGCGCTGCCCGCTGTCTCCGTGACGACGTCTGGCCCCGCCGAGCTTCAGAGGGACGTCCGGCGGCTGGAGCGCCTTCGGGAATACATGTTTTAGTTTGGGGCCTGAAGCATACCTCATGCCTCCACAGCTTCGTATCGCCATCGCCGTGTGGGAGAAGAACCAATAAACAGATTCATGATCTGTAACACGTGAAAGGTTCGCTGCCCTGACTCCGGTCTGACAGGTTCAGATGGACTCGTTCGCCTCGGTGCGTTTATGACCCCTTTATTTGTCTGTAAATATAAGTTTCAGAGAATGTTTTATTTTATTGAGAAGATAAACGAATAATAAACACAAGAGCTCCACATCATCGATAAGTGACCCGTCAAAAGAAGAATGAATGACGTGTTCCACCACGAAGGCCTCGACCCGCGCAGCCGCCGTCTGAGTGGCGGCGTGCTCACGGCCGAGGTCATACGGAGCAGCTCGGAGGTGAAGTCTTTCATTTCTTTGGTTTCTGATCTTCAGATCTTTGATCGGCTCCTCATGAAGTTCCCATCTTTTATTTTGGTAACCAGAGAAACTACTCGACACGTTGCGCAATACGTATAAAAAGTGTACAAAAGATGATCAGAGTAATTAAAACTTTAAATATCACATTACTGTCCTTTCTTTTTCCTCCAACATCTGAGGAGATTTCCATTTAAAGTGAGACTGATCATTCTATAAAAAATAAAGTACCATTATTAAATATATATATATATTACATTTCAGTGTCCTGACTTAATTTTCTTCACATACTCCACACGGCAGAAGAGGATTCTGGGAAATGTAGGAAACATCAACACGCCATCATCACACATTAGAAATGACACGTTTCATCCATTTGTTTCGTTGATGTTGTCTCTCTGACGTCACAGGTGGAAAGTATAAGGTATTTAAATAAACTTTTATTTTGAAATTCTGCTTGACCCTCCCACAGGAAGCCAGCTGTGTTTTGATGCTACTTTTTGGGACGTGGGTCCTTTTCAGTGCCTCAGCACCACGACGAGGTTCAGTTGATGAACCGCACTGGCCGATGGCGCCCCCTAGTGGACAGTTACTGCACGCGTCGCTTTTGTCAATAACTTATTTTATTGCTCGGAGTCACGTGACCTATTCTCTGGAATGTGAATTTCACAATAACCTGCTAATCATCGAGCTCAAGGTCAAATATCCAACATGAAGTGTACATGTACCTCCGTGTACTTCACTTGAGTATGTATGTCTACATTATACTGCCACTCAAATACTTTGTAATTTTTATTCCAATATATTTATTTAAAATCTTTTCCAGATTCAGATGGATAATCCAAAATATAATCAACTAATATTATGATTTGTCATTAGAGATTAAGACTAGTTTAAATGAACCCCACTGCACTTAGGTAATGAAGTACTTTTGCCAGCAGATGGCGCCAAATAACTACTTGATGAAATTAAAGGCGAAGATTGTCTATTTGATAACAGATGAATCACTCTGCGGAATTAATGAGTCGGCAGTTTGAGGGAAAGATTTACCAGATTAAGTTCAGGTAGTTTAAGAAGTTAGATTTAATGTTCTTTAATAATCATACACAGACAATAATGATGTAATATACAGGTTTCTAACTGGGAGTTGTGTGTTAGTTGGCGACTCAAACTGAGCTTACTGAAAGAGGACATTTGAGCGTAAAGTCAAGATCTAAATATAATATTAATTTATTATATTGATAAACAATCATTTATAATGTCATATTGATTCCCGTCTTGTGTTGGTTGTGGTTTTTCTTTCTCCCCAACTCTCGCTCGCTTGTCCGGTTCCTATAAACGCCGTCAGAGTGAGACCTCTCTCCCCGCTGCGGTAGCTCCGCCCCCATTCCCGGTGCGAGCGGCAGTTTGTTTTCGGTGCTTTTCGTCGCGCTTCATCAAAACCGTCAGAACCCGGAGCCGCTCGGTCCGGACCCTCTCGCTTCTTTTTAGTTCTTAACTTCTATTTGGGTCGAAAGTTTTGTAATAAAATGACAAGATAAAAAAAGAAGAAGAAGAAAAGTAACGGGTTTGAACGTCCTGCTTTACGTCACCTCCCAGCGGACTGGAACCGTTTGCGGGCCGACGGTACGGAGCTCCTTTACGGTAACTCTCCGGGTCAGAACCGGACCTGTTGGTCCGGTCTCCGGACGACCAGATGTGGGGGAATTATGATCATAATTATGATCATTATATATAATAATGATCATAACATCAACAATGTTTAAATTAAATAAATAATTACATTTATTTTAAAAATATTATATAATGATAATCTGATATCTGAGGTCTGATACATTTATGATATTTTGACATTAATCTTTAGAATATTTTTACAGTATTTCAGGTATGACAATATGCCTTTGTGGTATTTTTTTTTTAAAGGAATTAATTGTGTTCTGTCATTTTTTAACATTTTTAAATTTTGATAATATTCTAAACAAACCAAACTTAGTGATAATCACCACATTCCTGTTTAAATAAGTATTTATTTAATTGAAGACGTTCTGTGATCCAGATGCTGAAGAGGAACCACGACTCTCCGCTCGGCCGCGCGGCCGCCGCCCGGAAGCCTCAGCCGTAGGGAGCTTCTTGTAAAGGAAGGAGGAGGCAAGGAGGCGAGGAAGCGAGGAGCCGAGAGGAGACCCGTCTCGCAGGATTCACCTATAGCAGAGACCATGTCGGGCGCCGGCAGCACGCCGCCGCCTCCCGCCTCGCCATCACTGACCCCGTCCCACTCGCTCCCTCAGCACGCCTCCACGCCCACGCCGTCCACGCCGTCCACGCCCACGCCGTCCCCGCCGCCCACGCCCTGCGGCCGGCTCTCCAACGGGGCCCCGGCGGCGCCGAGCCCCACGGACTCCCGGGGGTCGGTCCTCGGCGTCTCCTTCCTGGTTCAGATCGGCCTCACCAGGGAGACGGTGACCCTTGACCCCGGAGACCAATCGCTGGGCGCCGTGCGCGAGCTGGTGGGCGCCATCGTGGCCCTGAAGGTACGCCGCGTGGCCGGAAGGTCGGAGGTCGAGCTTTAAGGCATGCCTGAAGACCTGGTCGCCTTTAGACATCCACTGGTGTGGAACGCAGCACCTCTCACTCACACTCACACACACACTCACACACACTCTCACACACACTCTCACTCTCTCTCACACACTCTCTCACACACACTCTCTCACACACACACTCACACACACTTCCGATTCCCACAGTTGTTCGTTACTTTCCAACCTTTCAGTGGTTGATTGGCTCATTGATTGATTGACTCATTGATTGACTCATTGGCGGGTTGGTTGACTCATTGGTTGGTTGATTGACTCATTGGTTGGTTATTGGTTGATTGGTTGATTGACTCATTGGTTGGTTTATTGACTCATTGGTTGATTGACTCATTGGTTGGTGTATTGGTTGATTGGTTGATTGGTTGATTGACTCATTTGTTGGTTGATTGACTCATTGGTTGGTGTATTGGTTGATTGGTTGATTGGTTGATTGACTCATTTGTTGGTTGATTGACTCATTGGTTGGTGTATTGGTTGATTGGTTGATTGACTCATTTGTTGGTTGATTGACTCATTGATTGATTGATTGACTCATTGGTTGGTTGACTCATTGATTGGTTGGTTGATTGACTCATTGGTTGGTTGATTGACTCATTGATTGATTGACTCATTGGTTGGTTGATTGACTCATTGATTGATTGACTCATTGGTTGGTTTATTGACTCATTGGTTGGTTGATTTATTGATTGGTTGGTTGACTCATTGGTTGGTTGATTGGTTTATTTGGTTGATTGACTCATTGATTGGTTGATTGACTCATTGGTTGGTTGATTGGTTTATTGGTTGGTTGATTGACCCATTGGTTGGTTTATTGGTTGATTGACTCATTGGTTGGTTGATTGGTTTATTGGTTGATTGAGTCATTGGTTGATTGACTCATTGGTTGGTTGACTCATTGATTGATTGATTAATTGATTGATTGACTCATTGGTTGGTTGTGGGGCCGGTCGTCCAGTCAGTGGTTGATGGTTATTTGGGTGTTGGTGTCGCCTCTCGTCTCCGGCGGAGGGAACGCTGAGCGGTCGATGTCTCTTTGTGGTCGTTGGTGTCGCTGCGTCAACGCTCCCCACTTCCTGTTCCACAGCTGTGTCGGTTGAGAAGATAAATTAAGGAAACATGTACTTGATGTAAAAAAGTGAAACTAAAAAGTAAAAGCTCAACTGTGTTGATCAGAACTCACGGACTGACTGGAGGGTTTCACCTCCACTTCAACTCATCCAGGTGGCTTGGCCGAGCATCTAGTGGCCATTAGAGGAACTGCACGCTGAACATAGTAACACAAGTGAATGATAGCAGAAATAATAATACAGATATACGACTGCTACTAAGAGGATCCTTCATTGTCCCAGAGCGAGGACATGTGCAGCAAAGTGGATTAAAAGAGAAAAAACTAAATAAGTCAACGTCATTTTTTAAATAATTAAATAATTAAATATGATATTTTGTAATTTTTGGACATTATTCTTCATAACGTGGCCATAAGAGCAGGACCCTCCTGGGATGAGGTCACCGTGGAGCTGGAGTTTAACAAACTGACCTCATCACTTGTTCCTGTTTGTGTGTGTGTGTGTGTGTGTGTGTGTGTGGGGGGGGGGGGTGAAGGAAGTAGGGAAGCTCACACACACACACACACACTTCCTCGCGGTGAACTGTGTGCAGCAGAAGATCTCAGCCGGAAGTGGAGACCCAACGCGGAGCTCAAGAGAGAATAAAGATAAACAACAATAAAACAAACTCGACTTCAGGAAATCAACTTTTAAATATGTTTTTCTTTTGATGAAAAGCAAATAGGAAACATTCTGTAGTTCTGTTTGTTCTCACATACACACACCTTTTAAATAAATTAAGATTTATTAAAAAAAGATAACAATGAAAAATATATATCAACCACTTTTCACGTTAATTATTTCAAAGAAATTAAAAAAATATTTATTTAACTAATTTGCCAACGTTTGGCAAAAATATATTATATTTATAATTAATAATTTTATAAACATTTTCTTAGAAAATGACTAACTAAAGTCAATTTTTTTTGTAAATTACAATATGATTATTAAAAACACACTATAATATATATATAATATATATATATATATATATATATATATTAGTACATATATTTTTATTATATCTCATCAGTGATTCTTTAGTGTTCAATACTTGTAAATTATATATTTCTGTATTTATTAAATGTCTTTCAAAAGATCAGATATATGAACATTAATATGAATTAATGAAGATGTTTGGTGTTTCGTGTGACGGGAGGAGCTTTAATCCTCTGATCAGACGTCGACAGTCTCTCCACGGCTTAACTTTTACATTATGACTTCTGTTTTTAAATAGTCATAATTCTCAGAAAAGCACCAAAGTTTCCAGTTGACCCTGAAGGCAACACAGCTGCTGCCTGAGCTAAAGCCTAGAATCACTCATCCTGTTATTCTGTGAGTGCAGTTCCTCTGGCGGCCACCAGAGGCGGCGACAGGAACACCGAAACTCTACTTTGAAGTTCATTAATTAATTAAATGTGTCACTGAATATTCATAAAGAACCGATAAGAGTTCAATAACATCCTAACGATTCACATCGGGAACTAACGTTTCCCATTGTTCCGACACCACCTGAACGCAGCACAGAGCTTCAATGGCTTTGTTCTTTCACCAGGTGTGTCTGCTGACGGCCTCTTAAAGGCACAGTACGTCATTTTATATTTGTAGCGACTGAAACGAGAGTTAAACAAAAACTTATTTTCTTTTTTGTTTCAGTAGAAAATCGAAACGCACAAATCACCGAAAACCAACTTTTATTAAAAAATATATATAATAAATACTGTATCAGGAGGTTCAACTTTTTCAAATATTAATCGTGTGTGTGTGTGTGTGTGTGTGTGTGTGTCTTCCTGTGGTGGTCATGTGACCTCTCAGGTCGTCGCTTCCGACAACAACAGCTTCACTTCTTTACTTTTTTTTATATTAAGAAAATAATCTTTAATGAATAAATCAAGAATCTCTTTCATTGGTTTTCCTTGAATCTTTTTTTATTCTAATTTAAAAGAATATTAAAACTTTTATTTAAAATTAAAACAAATATGTAATGATGCTAAAATACAAATTATGAAATTATTTTAATCAAAACACATTTCTGTGTTTTGATTTAACTTTTCATATTTTTAAAAATTTCGCACAATAGAAACATTCTAAAAACTTTATTATTCTTTATTTATCCTTTTGTGGTTGAATAACCGTCGTTTACGACAACGCCACGGTTCATCTGGCTCATGGAGAGACGGATGAATCCACAGGAAACCTGACGACACACACACACACTCACACACACACACCCACACACACACACACACACACACACACAGAGGATGTTGTTGTGGTCGCAGTGACAGATGTGTGCGGTTTCTCCTCCTCTCCTTTGAACAGTGAACGCAACACGGGCGACCGGACGGTCACCGCGACCCAAAGAGGTCAAAGGTCAAAGGTCACGCTGCCGCTCCGAAAACAACCTCCAACAGTTTGAATGAGAAGAGAGCAACGCTTCATTTGAACTCCCGCTCTTATTCCTTAGTGTGTGTGCGTGTGCGTGTGCATGTGCGTGTGTGTGTGTGTGTGTGTGTCTCTTTTAGAAGCAGGATTACTGGTTTCCATGAACTCTTAGTCGTCTCTCTGCTGCTCAGATTAAGAGTCTCCATTAAAAATACGGCCTGAAGTTAGACTCCACCCCCTTTTGTTCCAGCTCCTGCAGCGGGGTCAAAGGTCACGGCCGGACCTG
Source organism: Liparis tanakae (assembly GCA_036178185.1). NCBI lineage: Eukaryota > Metazoa > Chordata > Actinopteri > Perciformes > Liparidae > Liparis > Liparis tanakae. The sequence continues at coordinate 19,352,259 of CM070101.1, forward strand.
AAGGTTTTGACCTCTGTGACCCCGACGACACCCTGAAGGCTGCGGGTCGTCGTAAAATGTGGATTCAGTTTGGAGGTGTGTGTGTGTGTGTGTGTGTGTGTGTGTGTGTGTGTGTGTGTGTGTGTGTGTGTGTGTGTGTGTGTGTGTGTGTGTGTGTGTGTGTGTGTGTGTGTTAATGGGGGATTAGCGGAGCAGAGGGATCAGTGCTCTCTCTCTCTCTCTCTCTCTCTCTCTCTCTCTCCATTAGCAGACCTCTTGTGTGTTGCTCACCTCACAGGAAGCAGCTGTGATGTGATTGGACACCGCCGTCGTCATGGCAACAGAAACAAAAGTCGTATAAATATGATAAATGTTATATTCTGTTATAGGTGAGATGTTAAAGATGCAACATTGTGTCATTTAACAACATGAGTTCCCGTGAGGTCAGAGGTCAGAGGTCACTGTGAGGCCTGCAGCACCTCCTGCTGGCCAGAAGACCACCTGAGACACGCCACGTCTGTTATTATGATCTTCATTATTAACATCTGAAACTTCTTCCTCCTCTTCCTCCCTCCTCCTCTTCTTTCTCCTCCTCATCTCCCTCTTCCTCCTCCTTATCTCCCTCTTTCTCTTATTCCTCCTCCTCCTCCTCTTCCTCCCTCCTCCTCTTCTTTCTCCTCCTCCTCTTCCTCCTCTTCCTCAGTTCCCAGAGTGTGGTTTCTATGGCCTCTACGATAAGCTCCTCCTCTTCCGTCACAACCTGGGCTCAGACAACGTTCTGCAGCGCCTCACGTCGGCGGAGGAGATCCAGGACAACGACCTGGTGGAGGTGGTGCTGTCGGGTAAGAGAGCGGCGCCCTGTGTCCCCCTGCTCCTCCTCCTCCTCCTCCTCCTCCTCTTCATCATCCTGAACGGGAGGAGGAGGAGGAGCCTAAAACCTCACCAGAGTTCAAACCCACCACCACTTCCTCTGCTGCAAAACTCTGCAGAGCTCAGCTAGTGAGAAGTGGAAGAGTTTTCATTTCACTGAGTAGAGCCTGAACGCATCACGAGAACGTTATCATCTACCTTCAGTCCTCATGTTCACTGGGCGGAGCCTGAACGCATCACGAGAACGTTATCATCTACCTTCAGTCCTCATGTTCACTGAGCGGAGCCTGAAGGCACCGCGGGTGAGTCATGGCGGTGTAACTGGTGGTTGTCTTCCAGCTCTCGCCACGGCCGAGGACTTCCAGATCCGGCCTCACGCGCTCTACGTTCACTCCTACAAGGCGCCGGCCTTCTGCGACGACTGCGGCGAGATGCTGTGGGGGCTCGTCAGGCAGGGCCTCAAGTGTGAAGGTACGAGCCGGAGGGGTCAAAGGTCACGTTGGGGTCAAAGTAGAATCTTTTCATTTATTTGATTTGAGGATTTGTTTCGTCGGCCGCGATGTGTTCAAAGACCTTCTGAAGGATGCAGCTGTTTCTAAACCTGCCTGTGTCCCCCTGCAGGATGCGGCCTGAACTACCACAAGCGCTGTGCGTTCAAGATCCCCAACAACTGCAGCGGCGTGAAGAAGAGGCGCCTGTCCAACGTCTCGCTGCCGGGCGCCGCCGCCATGTCCGTCGCCCGGCCGCCGGCCGCCGAGCCGCAGGAGGAGGTGGGGCGCGGGCCGGCCGCGATGCCTTCAGGGTCAACCGGTTATGACGCTTTATCCAGGGTTTTAGACTGTGTGTGTGTGTGTGTGTGTGTGTGTGTGTGTGTGTGTGTGTGTGTGTGTGTGTGTGTGTGTGTGTGTGTGTGTGTGTGTGTGAGTGTGTTGCCTGAACTTTAAGTGTCTCTGTTTTCCACCACAGAAGAAGAAGTTTCAGTTTCCTGCTGATAGAAAATGAATCCTAAAGAGTTGTTTCCTCGCAGCGCCCCCTGCTGGCCGGGAAGCGTAACTCTCTGCTGAGCGGCCGGCCCATCTGGATGGAGAAGATGGTGCTGAGCCGGGTGAAGGTGCCCCACACCTTCTCCGTCCACACCTACACCCGGCCCACCATGTGCCAGTTCTGCAAGCGGCTGCTGAAGGGCCTCTTCCGCCAGGGCATGCAGTGCAAAGGTCATTATGACTATTAATGGTCTTATTACTATTAATGGTCTTATTACTATTAATGTTTTTATTACTACCAATGGTCTTATTACTATTAATGGTCTTATTACTATTAATGGTCTTATTACTATTAATGGTCTTATTACTATTAATGGTCTTATTACTATTAATGTTTTTATTACTACCAATGGTCTTATTACTATTAATGGTCTTATTACTATTAATGGTCTTATTACTATTAATGGTCTTATTACTATTAATGTTTTTATTACTACCAATGGTCTTATTACTATTAATGTTTTTATTACTACCAATGGTCTTATTACTATTAATGGTCTTATTACTATTAATGGTCTTATTACTATTAATGGTCTTATTACTATTAATGTTTTTATTACTACCAATGGTCTTATTACTATTAATGTTTTTATTACTACCAATGGTCTTATTACTATTAATGGTCTTATTACTATTAATGGTCTTATTACTATTAATGGTCTTATTACTATTAATGTTTTTATTACTACCAATGGTCTTATTACTATTAATGTTTTTATTACTACCAATGGTCTTATTACTATTAATGGTCTTATTACTATTAATGTTTTTATTACTACCAATGGTCTTATTACTATTATGGTCTTACAATGGTTTCATTACTATTAATGGTTTTATTACTACCAATGGTCTTATTACTATTAATGGTTTTATTACTCCCAATGGTTTCATTACTATTAATGGTTTTATTACTACCAATGGTTCTATTACTATTCATGGTCTTAGTCACTATTAATGGTTCTATTACTATTCATGGTCTTAGTCACTATTAATGGTTCTATTACTATTCATGGTCTTAGTCACTATTAATGGTTCTATTACTATTCATGGTCTTAGTCACTATTAATGGTTCTATTACTATTCATGGTCTTAGTCACTATTAATGGTTCTATTACTATTCATGGTCTTAGTCACTATTAATGGTTCTATTACTATTCATGGTCTTAGTCACTATTAATGGTTTATTACTATTCATGGTCTTAGTCACTATTAATGGTTCTATTACTATTCATGGTCTTAGTCACTATTAATGGTTCTATTACTATTCATGGTCTTAGTCACTATTAATGGTTCTATTACTATTCATGGTCTTAGTCACTATTAATGGTTCTATTACTATTCATGGTCTTAGTCACTATTAATGGTTCTATTACTATTCATGGTCTTAGTCACTCCGTCTGAAACTGATTGTCTGTAGTTTAGTTTCTCCGCCTGCGTTTCTCTTCCTGTGTAGATTGTAAGTTTAACTGCCATAAGAGATGTGCGGCCAAAGTACCTCGAGACTGCCTCGGGGAGGTCGACTTCAACGGAGGTGAGTTCACTCGCAGGACACGTTATTATTATTTGTATTATTATCATTATTATAATTATCATTATTTATTTATTATAATAATAATAATTATTATTATTATCCTCACTGATGTGTAATAAATAAGAAAAGTGCACTACACACATGTATTTATATATAGTTATTTATATTTATTTATACACACCTATATTTATATATATATATGTATATATATGTATATATATGTTTCTTATATATAAATGTATTCATATTTATTCATATTTACACATATACTCTATATATATTTATATATATATAAATGAATATGTACAATAAGTATAAATATATATAAGTATAAATATATATATAGTATTTTCAGTTGACTTGAACAAGTGATTCGTAGTGAGCCCCTAGTGGCCGTTAGAGGAACCGCAGCCTGATGACCTCTTGGTTCTAAGTCGTGTTCCTCAGGCTCTTCCGTGTTCTGACTCCTCAGAACCGGCCAGTCCCGGCAGTCTGGACTCCGAGGCCACGATGGAGGTGGACAACGGCGACGCCAGCAGCAGCGACGGCGGCCACAGCCTGGACGAGCAGGACGACAAGCTGTCCCCCATGGAGGGCGAGAAGGAGGACGAGGCGCCCAGAGCCGCCAGGTGAGACCCAGAGCCGCCAGGTGAGACCCAGAGCCGCCAGGTGAGACCCAGAGCCGCCAGGTGAGACCCAGAGCCGCCAGGTGAGACCCAGAGCCGCCAGGTGAGACCCAGAGCCGCCAGGTGAGACCCAGAGCCGCCAGGTGAGACCCAGAGCCGCCAGGTGAGACCCAGAGCCGCCAGGTGAGACCCAGAGCCGCCAGGTGAGACCCAGAGCCGCCAGGTGAGACCCAGAGCCGCCAGGTGAGACTCGGTACCGTGGAAGAGCTGAGGTCATCCTCCAATACGACCTGAGATTCATGAGGACACCTCGTTGATTTGACACATTCCTTATGCTCCAGATGAAAAGTTTAATTCTATTAAACCCAATTAACTGTAACGTTATGACTAAACGTTATTTCTTCTCCTGTCAAATGTTCAACACGTGTCACAGAACTTTCCACGAGACGCTCTTTGTTTATTTTTGTTTCAAAGTCAAAGCTTTAAGTCGTAAAATCGGAAAAATTGTATTGATGACAGTGTGTGTGTGTGTGTGTGTGTGTGTGTGTGTGTGTCTTTCCGTGTGTGTAGCCCGTACACCAGCAGCAACATCCCTCTGATGCGAGTGGTTCAGTCCATCAAACACACCAAGAGGAAAAGCTGCACGCTGCTGAAGGAGGGCTGGATGGTTCACTACAGCAGCAGCGACAACATGGTGACCGCCGAGTCACGAGAGCGCCATGGCAACACGCTCACGTGTATCATACATATATATCATTTTTGTATCTATGTTCTATTTTATACATATATAATATATTAAACAAAACAACAAAATATATATATATATATATATATATATATAAATGTATATGGATTTATTTATATATATATATATATATTTATATAATATATTTATTTATATATATATATATAATATATTTTATTATTTATATATATAAATATAAATAATATGTTTTGTTATTTATACATATATTTTGTATTTTAGTTTGATTTGTATATATTTCTTCATATATATGTCTATTTCTTTACATTTATTTATTAACCTATACTGTATTTTTTTTAATTATATATATTTACAACTATAAATATTTATGTATAACTAAATATATATATATATATA
>CM070101.1:19362427-19404927 GCA_036178185.1 Liparis tanakae
ACCAGGAAGTGGAGGGGTTTAGAACCGGGAAGTGGAGGGGTTTAGAACCGGGAAGTGGAGGGGTTTAGAACCAGGAAGTTGAGGGATTTAAAACCAGGAAGTGGAGGGGTTTGACCAGGAAGTGGAGGGGTTTGACCAGGAAGTGGAGGGGTTTGACCAGGAAGTGGAGGGGTTTTAATCCAGGAAGTGGAGGGATATAAAACCAGGAAGTGGAGGGGTTTAAATCCAGGAAGTGGAGGGGTTTGACCAGGAAGTGATGGGATTCAACAGGAAGTGAAGGGATTCGACAGGAAGTGAAGGGATTCAACAGGAAGTGAAGGGATTCGACCAGGCCTGGAGGACCCTTCATTAATCGAGAGTGTCCTCAGATCCTCGTGGCCCTCAGACATCTCCACTTCAAGAACATCGTCCACTGTGACCTGAAGCCGGAGAACGTCCTGCTGGCCTCGGCGGAGCCCTTCCCCCAGGTCAGACCCCCCCCCCCTCTCTATTCACCTCCGTCGTCAAGGAAACCCGCTCACCCTCCTCCCCCCCCCCCCTCCCGCAGGTGAAGCTCTGTGACTTCGGCTTCGCCCGCATCATCGGGGAGAAGTCGTTCCGCCGCTCCGTGGTCGGCACGCCGGCGTACCTGGCGCCCGAGGTGCTGCGCAGCAAAGGCTACAACCGCTCGCTGGACATGTGGTCGGTGGGCGTCATCGTGTACGTGAGCCTGAGCGGCACGTTCCCCTTCAACGAGGACGAGGACGTCAACGACCAGATCCAGAACGCCGCCTTCATGTACCCGTCCAACCCCTGGAAGGAGATCTCGGAGCGCGGCGGGGGTGAGAACATAACGCTGCAGCTTTAAGTACCTTATGGTGCATATATATTAAATATAATAATAATACAAATATAATACAAATAATTCTATATATAATATTATATAAATAAAAGTAAAAACAATACATATATATATATATATTCATAATTGTGCAGCTTTAAGTAACTTATGGTGTATATTTAATAAATATAATAAATAATACAAATATAATACAAATAATTATATATATAATATAATAGAAATAATAGCAATAAAATACATTTATAATATATATATATATATTAATAATTGTGCAGCTTTAAGTAACTTCTGATGTATATATAATTAATATAATTAATAATAAAAACATGACATAATTCATCAATATAATTTATATTGTATATTATATAATATAAATAATAAAAGTATTATATATATATATATATACATATATATATATATATATATATATATATATATATATATTACCATTACATGGCTTTATGTAGAATTCATCCTATTTACAGTCACACTGAATTTCCAGCTTTTTTTGCTTTTTTTTACAATACTTAATTATGGAGATTGTACCTGAATTTTGTAGAAATGTAGCTTATTTATAGTTTAAAATGTAACTTAATCAACTGTTTGCCAGGAAGAAAAAGTATGTAAAATGTTTAATATGTTGTAGCTTTATATTTAAATACTTGAGCATTTCAATATGTTTCTGTGTGCGACTTGGGATCAAACATGTTGTTCTATGTTTGTTGTTCAGCCACAGACCTGATCAACAACCTGCTGCAGGTGAAGATGAGGAAACGCTACAGCGTGGACAAGTCGCTGAGTCACCCCTGGCTGCAGGTAGGCACAGTTTCACTCCTCTGGTTGTATAGAAGTCTATGCTTCATGTGTTAAAGCTGCATTTTCTCTTCTGACCACCAGGGGGCGACTCCTCTGGTTGTATAGAAGTCTATGCTTCATATGTTAAAGCTGCATTCTCTCTCCTGACCACCAGGGGGGCGACCCCTCTGGTTGTATAGAAGTCTCTGCCTCATGTCTGTGGTTTAAATGTCCTCCTGCAGGACTACCAGACCTGGTTGGACCTCCGGGAGTTTGAGACGCGGCGCGGCGAGCGCTACATCACCCACGAGAGCGACGACGCCCGCTGGGAGGAGCACGCCGACGAGCGCGGCCTGCACCTCCCCGAGCACTTCATCATGTCGGCCAACCTGGACGACATGGACGAGGACCCCTAGTGGCGGAAACGGGTAGAGACAAGGGAGGCGGCGGTTCAGCATCTGTGTGGCGACCAATCAGAGCCGGAGGATTTTTATTACGGAACATTATTACTTTTTCACTGCGATTGGGATTTTTATATTTTCTTTTCACAAGCCACAACACATGAGCCCCGAGAGCCGAAGACTGGAGGACATTTTATTCCCAGCATGCAACAATCAATAAATAAAAGGCGACTAGCTTAAAGCAGAGCGTCTCCATTAGCGTCCGTGTGTGACGTCGTTGTCACGCTTTATGTCTCATGAAGACTGGAACAGAATCTTTTATATATAAATAAATAACTCCATTATGTTGCCTTGGGAGATATTTGCAATATTCGGAAACGCTTTAAAAAAAGAAAAGGAGAATTCACTGATTGTTTTTAATTTTTTTTCATCTGCAAAAGTGAAGTTCTCCCTGACCTGTGAACCCGTTTGCATGTTAACGCGTCAATAACTATCACATATTAATGTACAATTCATGTTTCACTCTGGCGCTGTAGCACGCTAACCTTAGCATGCTAACATGCTGAGGTTAGCGTGCTATCACGTATTAATATGCTGAGATTTATTTTCATAGTCGTTATAAATTACGTTACAACTCACTTCTTTTGCATCGTCACATGCTAACTTTAGCGTGCTAACACGCTAACCGTAGCATGCTAACACGCTAATGATGCCAATAACAACAATTCAGGTGTGTTATGTCACAAAAAGCATCTTAAAGATGTTTAGAAATGTGACATCAGGTCAGCTTTTAAAACTTTACACAAACTTGTAGAATAAATTATTTAAAGCTTAACTTCCAACACAGGAAGTAGCTTTCTAGATTAGCGTTAGGAGCTAACCGCTAACTTTTTACGGACAATTCACCAATTTAACTACCATTGAAATATTAAAGGATTGACATTAAATTAGTATAATGTCAGTATGACGCAACATTTAGCATCTTAGCTTGTTAGCATGTTGGCAATACACGTTTTAACTCGCTAACTTTAAGCATTTTAATATCCGTCTATTATTATTATTACAGGATTATGAGAGGAATGTGTTCATATTAAGATTATTAAACAGACATTATAGTTTACAGAGAAACTAAAGTTAAAGTTTTGATGAAGACGAGCTGAGAATCGAGTCGTCTTCCAGAGAATTTACTTCACAAGTTTTTTACAGTATTTTTGCAAGAACTGTTCGTGTCACGTGGAAAATCCTAAATGGAGGAAAATATTAATGTTTTACTTTGGGGTGAAAATTTAATTTGTACGTCTTTTATTCATAAAAATATTCTAGATTAAATCCTTTGACCGACTTTACCCTGTTACTTTATAAACATTCAGATAATATAAATATAAAGCTTTTCTGGAAGGAAGTGTGGATATTAAAGGTTTTATGGCTTTAGCCACGGAACAGAAGGAGCAAGAAGTTCTTTGAAGTCTGAAATCTCATTAAAATCTTTTTACGCTTTTATTCTGCAACGTTCAGTCAACAAAGAATATTCAGAGATCATTAACGTCTTTTATTTCATGGACAAACCGAACGCTGCAGTCGAGTCTGAGCTCAAAGTTAAAGGCCTAAAAAAATGACTTTTAAACGTCTTCAGCTGGAGGCGGTTCACTAATGAAATCCACTAATTTATTCCAAATGTGAGAAACAGTCTGGTTGGAAAACAAAAGCTCTTAAAGGAGGAGGAAGAGGAGGGGGGGAGGGGGGGTCTGGCTGATGGTCTTGGCCTCACGGGGAACCGGAGCCTCTAATTGGGGCTCGCTGCGAGGTAACCGCTTCCAGATGTTGACGGACGGAGGCGGGACGAGATCCTCCTGCAGCCGGGTCGACCTCTGGGGGTTGACCTCTGACCTTCAGCGGGCGACTCTCAAATCTTTGTTGTCGGCAGAATTTGCTGAACAGAAAGTGTGTTTTTCCACCGATAAATGGATGATAACTTCTTCATTATCTTACATCTTCATATCAAAAGTCGTTCTGGCGCCTCAGACGCCACGGTGTCCGCCTGACCTCCGACCTCTCGGCCCTCGGAGGTTCCTTCAGGCGAGGCCGAGCTCGGTGAAGCCAGCCACGGGCAGTGGCGCCGCCGCACTCTTCTTCTCCATCTTCAGCCCCGCCCCCTCTGGCCTCGGGGGCGGGGCCATCCTCGGGGGCGGGGCTAGCCGGCTGGGGTGCAGCAGGCCGAAGAAGTGGAAGCGCTCGCCCATCTCAGAGCGGCCGGTCAGGAGGTCGTAGCTGCGGAGCAGCTGCTCCCTGGTGGAGGCGTCGGTGCAGTTCCTCAGAAGAACCTGCAGGAGAACCAAGAACCAATAATCAAGAACCAATAATCAATAATCAAGAACCAATATTCAAAGATAACTCTGATATCTAACTCATTAAATACGGATATCACAGAAACCACTCGCTGGTTGTTGGACTGACGATTGGACGCCTTGTGGCCCCGCCCCTAAGCATACCCTGCTTTAGCCAGAGGAGTCGCCCCCTGGTGGTCAGTAGAAACATTGCAGCTTCCGCCTGGTTGAGAGGTGATAATGTGGCAGCTCCCAACATCATTTTATATTCTGTATTTTAAGTGTAATTATGTTGTCAATAATGTCATTAAAGCTTTATACAGAGTCAGTATCACTATGTATTTGGTTTGATGTCAGATATTTAGAAATTGTTTTATTTACATTTTAAAAAAATATTCTGATTATTATTGTTATTTAATTCTTTAAAAACACGTTAGTGACTCCAGTTGAGAAACAGGTAATAAATAAATAATTAAGATACAAAGCAACGCGGCTAGCTTTGCATTCCGGTCTTTATCCCCACATACTGGTCACTACGCCCCCTGGTGGTCAGTGGGGGGACTCGCCTGCAGCCGGGTGTCGATGCCCATGTTCTTCAGGAACGCCCTCTGGGTGACGGGGCCCACACAGGCCACGCCCCCTCCGGCCATCCTGCGCAGGAAGCTGAAGTCCACGTCGGCGGTGAGGTCGGCCGAGCCGGGCGCCGTCAGGACGTCGTGCAGCCGGTGGCCTTTGAAGCCCTGACGAAAACGTAGGAGAAACGAGAACTCACACGCTGTTTTCAGAAAGTCTGTTTCAACATTAAAGAGTCAAATTAAAGTTATGCTGTGAGAACTGAGACGTCAGAGGAAGAGGAGACTTCGCCGCGTCCTCCACCCTTCCTTCATCACATTACATGTCATTTAGCTGACGCTTTTATCCAAAGCGACTTACAATCCTGTTACATTCATACACCGTAGACGCAGCTACAGGGAGGAATTCAGGGTTAAGTGTCTTGCTCAAGGACACATCGACTAGGGCGGGGATCAAACCTCCAACCTCTTGATTAAAAGACGGACCTGCTACCCACTGACCCATAGTCACCCTTTCTACACCCCTCCTCCATGCTTTAAATATTCTCGTTAGGTGTCCACTTTGTTTATGATAAGGTTTTAATTAAATTATATCTGTTATCATTGTTTAATGTGTTCATGGTTCATATATTTGAGTTATTGTTGATTTGTTCTTCTTTTTTTCCTTACTGCTATTTTTGTGATTATTTTGTATTTATTTTAGTTACGGTGGGTTTCTAATATACAATTATAAAAAAATATTGTACAGGTGAAGTGGGGTGTACATAGGGAGGGGGCGTGGCCTCCTCACCCTGAACGTGTCCGTCTTGGTTCCGTCGTGGCCGTAGTCGGCGATCAGCGCGGCGCCGCCGTCCTCCTCGATGCGCCGGGCGAGCTGCTGGACCACGACGCCGCCCACCGCACACACCTCCACGTGACCCCGCCTCTCATCGGCCTGACACACACACACACACACACACACAGTCTATGACTCATCAATAATAAATCGCTCTCAGTTCCTCTCTGCTGGACGTCGACCTTTCAGTCAGACTTTGAACCCACTGTCCCGGTTCCTCACTTTATTTAAGGTGGTCTGGAGAATTAATTTAATAAATACTCTTAATTATAATTATCATAATATTAATAATAATATATTTTAATCTCTCAGACGGCATGAATCCTTTTTTCTCTCCCCCTTTAAATCCACTGTAATTCCTTTTCTCAGAGGTTTCTTCACCCCGGCAGACTGAGGATGATGATGATGAAGATGAAGATGACGTCATGCCTCTGGAGGAGGTTCAAAGGGAGCCACAGAGGCCAAATCAAAGCGACCGCGTGGTGCTGGAGCTTTACATGTGGGCCGGAGCCACCAGATGGAGGCCGTAAAGCGGAGTTCATCTCCAGCGCGTTTAGAAGATTAAAGAGCGTCTTCTTTATTTCCCTTTACGGTTGAAGTCAACCGGCTCCTCCTCCTCCTCCGCTCTGGGGAGCGGTGTTAGAGGAGCACCCTCTCCTTCGGCTCTCCCTTGGGTGCTGACCTGCAGCAGCGTGGTGGAGGCCGGCGTGGGAGACGGAGCCAAGACGAACCTCAGCCGGTCCGCCTCCTCCGGGTCGATGTCCACCATCACCTCCCTCCAGCCTCGCGCCGTCCTCTGCAAACACACAGACGGTTAGGGAGGGACGCCCCGGAGCGGTTGGCTCGCGTCGCTCTGGCTCCACCTGGCGGCCGTGAGCTGCAACGACACGCTCAAAAACAAAGCAGCGGAAACAGCGGAAAAAATATGTTCTGAGATGAGATTTATCGAAGGACTCTCACCTCAAGAACATCAACAAGTTTATTTAATAAATAAGAAAATGTAATATCAAAAGAGCAACATGAAGCAAACATTAGTTTTCGCCTGCTCTTGTTGCTCTTTTTATGCTTGCTATATTAAAACATTTTAATTAAAGTTAAGATTTTTTTTAAGATAATTTAAAAAATTTTTTAAATAATTCAATTATTTTTAATTAAAATTAATTACATTTAAAAAAATTACGATTTTTTAAAATTAAATTAAATAAATTACAATTTATATTAAATTTAAGAATTAAAATTGAAAGACTTTAAAGAATTAAAATTCAAATTAAAGAATTTAAATATGTATTCTTTTAAACAGAGAGGCTTTAAAACAAACCTGAAATGTGTGGATGGGCAGAGCATCAAAGAACTCGTGAGCGAGAAAGATGCTGAATCCTGAGAAAGGAGGAAGAGAGAATGATTAAAGTGAACTGGTCCTGGACCCGCCTCAGTCTAGTCCTGGTCCTCATATGACCTCAGTCTAGTCCTGGTCCTCATATGACCTCAGTCTAGTCCTGGTCCTCATATGACCTCAGTCTAGTCCTGGTCCTCATATGACCTCAGTCTAGTCCTGGTCCTCATATGACCTCAGTCTAGTCCTGGTCCTCATATGACCTCAGTCTAGTCCTGGTCCTGCATTGAAATGAGAGGTTTTTCTAAAAGACACTCCCACTTTAGTCCACAGGGAGCAGCAGAACCAACACTACAGTGCACAGCGAGTACCGTCGCGCGTACCTGAGGGGACGTCCTCCAGGCGCCGGTACCAGGACACCGGGAGCCCGTCGGCGGTTTCCCCGCGGCGGTACACCAGCTGGTCCTCTGACTCCGCCTCCTGGTTGCGGCTGCCGGTCAGATTCTGGGCCTGTACACGACTCAGCACCGGACTCACCTCCACCAGGTGCAGGGACACCGAGGCTCCGCCCACCACGGACCGCAACTGACTGAACACCTGGGAGGAGGACACGGGAAGCCACGCCTCCACTTCGTCATGCAGGTGAACAAATGGCGACGTCTCTGAGGTCACGTGACGTGAGGTCGTGCTCGTACTCGGAGGACGTCTGCGGCCAGCGATCCTCTCCCCGGTCCGAGCTCCACCAGCTGCAGCCGTCGGGGCCGACCGGCGGCCATCCACTCGCTGAGGGTCCACACGCCGAGCAGCTGAGACGTAGAAACATGTATACATTATATTAAAGACGTTATACCGCCTTTATATATTCAGCTAAAGTAAACAAACGGTATTCTTGGAAGAAGAAGTAGCCGTCGGGTAGAAACAGCATTTCCCGTTAAGGTGGACTCTTCCAGTAAAAGGTGGATTCTTTCAGTTAAAGGTGGACTATTCCAGTTAAGGTGGACTCTTCCAGTTAAAGGTGGACTCTTTCGGTTAAAGGTGGACTCTTTCGGTTAAAGGTGAACTCTTTGGGTTAAAGGTGGACTCTTTGGGTTAAAGGTGGACTCTTTGGGTTAAAGGTGGACTCTTTGGGTTAAAGGTGGACTCTTCCAGTTAAGGTGGACCCGTCCAGTTACGGTGGAATCTTCCTGTTAAGCTGGACTCGTTCTCACCTCTCCAAAGATCTGGCTGATTTCTGGCGATGTGATGAAGTCTCCGTCGGGTCCCAGCATGTTGTTCCTCACATAATAACCCTGAGAGAGAAAACCAACCGAGTAAATTCAGGTTTTAGAAATAAAATACAACTTTAAAAAGGACTCCTTCAATTCCAGCGTAAAATAAGTTGAATCAGACTGAAAAGCACAGCTCAACAATTATTTTACGTTATTTAATTAGTTTAACAGATAATGTACTTCTGTGAATTTGAGTAGAGTCAAACAAAAAATACTGTAATTTGTTACGCTTTTGTAAAAAAATAGATACATTTTATTGCCAATTCATTTTCTATTGATTGACTTATAAAATCAATTAATCCACAAATCTGAGAACGTACGATGAACATTCATCTTTTATTATTTCTAAATGTTATTGACTGTATAATTAAAGTAAAGTTACACAACAGTCAAAGTTCAATCATCAGGTAAAGACGATTTATTTTTCAAAATAAAAGTTGTATAGTTCTCCACAATAAGAGCTTATAACTGAGGGTCAACGTGCGGTAACATGTGACCGACGTCACTCACCGTCACCGGGTTGGTGAGCGCCTCCCTCATGTACTCTGCCACCGTGATCGGACCCGTGGCTTTTATTTTGGAGGTCAGGTGTCGCATCATGGAGGGGCGGGGCTTGTCCTCACCTGTTGGAGCACTGCAGGACAGTCTGGTCTGAGCGGCTCGCCATCGCACTGTCAAACATTTTATTATTAAATAACAGAATACAATACAGACTCAGTAAACCAATAGAACAATAGAGAAAAAACTTTGTTTGTTTAATTATGAAGTGGTTTCACATTTTTGTGTTGTTATATTCTCTATAATTAATTTTCTTTTTGGCAACAAAACTACCAAATTAATAAAAAATTATGTATTTTGGGCGTTTTTGAAACCAAACTTCACATTTAGTCATCAACTATTTAAAATATTTAAATATTAATCCTCAAAGGTCAAAGGTCAAAGGTTTTCCAGACTTCCGAGGTCTGAGAACAAAACTATGTACATATTTTTGTAAGAAAAGAGCAGACCTTATTGTTGTTGAACCCTTAAACTTTAAAGTTATTTTGTCAGGCTGAATGGTGTCACAGGTTCGACCAATTAATTTAAATTAATATCTAAAAAGTTACAGTACAGTTCTGAACATACAATTAAAATCTAGGAAACAAAACCTAAATCTATTGTATGACGATAAATCTATTACTCAGTAATAATACATAAATAATAAGAGTTGCCTTTAAAGAATAAGAGCAATAAAACATTTTCACAGAAAAAATGCAAACATAAAAGAACATGTCTTTTCCATGTAGTGTCCATAATAATAATAACACTCATCTCGTGGCTGCTCTCACCTGCAGCTGATGGACTGAACACTCTGCTGATCATCTGCTGTGTTTTTTAACACCAAAACAAGTTACGTCATGCGGAATCGCAACCGGATATCACGTGTTAACTTCCGGTTACAACTTGTAGAAATATATTTGTTGTTTTGTGTCTGTTTGCCTTTTAAAGTCACTGAAAGATGCAAAGTCCTTGTGCAACAGCGAGATGCTAACAGAGCACCGGAAGTTCATGACACCGGGATAGGATTTATAACATCCGGGTCACCTTTCACAATAAATTACCTAAATAAAACATGTACCGTTTTTAATTAAAATAGTAAACAATCATAGTGAAAGTGTATTTTTCAGGTTTTTTTCTGTTAGTTGTGGATTGATTTATAATGTATTAACTTGTTTTGACTACTTGCAACTTATTAGTTGAATAAATATATTTAAGAAACATAACATTTATAACCTATATTTCCTCATCTATCTGTATTTATTTTTACATTACTTGTATAATCTCGCACTAAATGTTTGTTATTGAACTTTATATTGTATTGTGTTCTTTACCTTTGTATTTGCCAATTGAAACTTGAATCTGCTAGTATATAATATAATATAGAGGGATGATGATGATAATGTCTCTCTTATTTTATCATATAGCAACATGTCATAGCCGGGATTTAGAAACATTGAAAACCCACCGAGCAGAACTGCAGTATTTAAACAAATAAATTAAAATTGTATTTATTCATTTGACTCACTATGGACTAAATGTTTTTGCAAAGCGTTCTTCTGCATTTCTCTACAGATGGATGAGTCTTGTTCATTTTAATTGATTAGCTATTTGTTAAAAAGGGACATTTTAAGATAATTAAATTAAAATCCATAATATAATAAAAGTAAATAGATAAACTATATAGCATCATTGGTAATGATAAAAAATACCCAAAGCACAAAGTCCTTTACAATTAAACCTTTATAATACATATACAACAGAGGAGGGACACCAAACAACAATAAAACAACAACGAGAGGACATTAAAAGTGAAAAAACAAGGATATGACTTAATTGTCACACTATTGTAATAATATTATAATATTCCTTTAGTAGTATGTATCTTTCTTTTCCAGCTTTCAGCTACAAGAGAAGCTGATTTTATTATTCTGAAAAAACTATTTGGAATTTCTCCACAATCCCTCTCTGAACCGTAAACACGTCGATAAACTCTCTGATTGGACAAATGGGTGTCACGTTCCAGGGACAAACCATTGTGATTGGCTCCCTTGACCTAAAGCCGGAAGTGTTTTTTCACGGCGTAAAAAAAAATAGTAAAAACGACAGAGATTTTGGTATGTATACATTTTTGTACAATCATTTAATTAATAATATGAATAGTTGAACCATATATCGTAAGGAAAATTAGAAAAATATATTTGTTCTTCTTTTTTTCCAAATACGGAAACGCTGCCGTGACGTCGCCTTCCACTTCCGGGTCACGTTCTCCTCATGCCGAAAGCAAGCATGGCGACGAAAGGTAAGCACCGTAAGAAGTCCAAAGCTGGCAGTAAAGTGACATTCCGGCCCGCGACAGACGACATGGAGACCGACGACATCGGCGGGGAGGAAGATGAAGTCCCGGCGGCGGATGGAGGTGAAGAAAGAGGGAAGAAAGAAGGAGAAGAAGAAGAAGAGTTCAACCTGGACGAGGTGTTGCGGCTCGGAGGCACGCAGGCGAGTCACCGGATAAAACCGACCGAAAACGACCAAACACGAATACAAGCGGGTTCACTGTGTTCATAGTGACGGTGGAACGTCATTAGATACTTTATAAAGGGGTTTTACTCACAAACACTACTTGAGTATTTTATATTCCTTGCTACGTGTACACTTTATTTATTTATTTAATTATTTATTTGCATATTCAGATTAACGCAAATTATAAAGCAATACATTTCAATGCATCACTATTATTAATAATACAATAATATGACCAATATTATCCTGCATAATGAGTACTTTTAAAACAATAAAAATGGACGTTATATATATATATATATATATATATATATATATATATATATAATCAAATGGATTTTTTTTAAATGTAAGTATATGGAACCTTTGAAATATCACAACATATACAATGTTGACATTTTATTCAATTTTTATTTTTAAGATATTTTTTATTTTAGTTCTTGTTCTGACCATTAACCGTTTGACAGCTTGGTAAATAAACACAACTCTGCTATCTAATCCCTTTATTCTGATGGCCGACGACGAGTAACATTGAATTGGCGCCGTCGTTCTTCTCCTCGTCTCCAGGCCGACTACGCAATGCTCGCCGCCATGAACGACTGCAACGAGATCGTGGACGGGGGGAAGAAAGGAGCGATCGACGACCTGGAGGAGGGCGAGCTGGAGAAGTTCATCACCAAGCTGGGCCTCCGGGCGTACGCCGGCCTGCAGGTGGTCCCGGACGAGCCCGAGGACGGCGAGGGCGACGGCGCCGAGGCCGACGGCGACGAGGGGGCGAGTGAAGAGGTCCCGGCTAAGGGAGAGGACGAAGAAACCGCCGCCCAGCAGGAAGTAAACCCCGAGGAGAAACCGAAGGCGAAGAAGCCGAAGAAGCCGAAAGAGAAGAAGAAAGACAACGTCAACGTGTTCGAGTTCCAGCGCCGCGCCGCGCTGCTCATCCGGCCCGGGGGGAAGTGGTTCGACCTGGACTACGCCGCCGAGGACGCGGGCGGCGAGCAGGACGCGGCGCTGGTGGCCCAGTACAAGGCGCTCGCCCAGCAGCTGTACGAGGCGGACGTGGCGCTCTACAAGAGCAAGAAGATCCTGCAGAAGGGCGCCAACTCCAACTGGATGAAGACGGTGGTGTCGTCCGGCGTGCTGGCGGACCGCATGGCGGCCATGACGGTGCTCATCCAGGACGCGCCGGTGCACACGCTGGAGCACGTGGAGAACCTGGTGGCGATGGTGAAGAAGAAGGGCAGCCGGCGGATGGGCCTGATGGCGCTGGACACGCTGCGCGAGCTGCTGCTGTCCGACCTGCTGCCCGAGGCGCGCAAGCTCCGCCCCTTCGCCCAGCGGCCCTTCGACCTGCTGGAGGAGAAGGCCAGCGGCAACCGGGACTCGCGCGACCGCCGCCTGGTGCTGTGGTACTTCGAGCACCGCCTGCGGCACCACGTGGCGGAGTTCGTGGCGGCGCTGGACGAGGTGGCCCACGACACGGTGGCGGCCACCAAGGCCAAGGCGCTGGCCACCGCCCACGAGCTGCTGTGCGGCCGGCCGGAGCAGGAGCGCGCGCTGCTGGGCCAGGTGGTCAACAAGCTGGGCGACCCCGAGTACAAGACGGCGGCCAAGGCGGCGCACCTGCTGGAGGCGCTGCTGCGGCGCCACCCCAACATGAAGGCGGTGGTGGTCGGCGAGGTGGAGCGCCTGATGTTCCGCGCCAACGTGTGCGCCAAGGCGCAGTACTACGCCGTGTGCTTCCTCAGCCAGGTGATGCTCAGCCACGGCGAGGCGGCGCTCGCCGCCAAGCTGGTGGCCGTGTACTTCTCCTTCTTCCGCGCCTGCGTGAAGAAGAAGGAGGTGGAGTCCAAGATGCTGAGCGCGCTGCTGTCGGGCGTGAACCGGGCGTACCCGTACGCCGGCGCCGCCGACGCCGCGGTGCGCGAGCAGCTGGACACGCTGTTCCGCGTGGTGCACCTGGTGCGCTTCAACACGGCGGTGCAGGCGCTCATGCTGCTGCTGCAGGTGATGGACTCACAGCAGAGCGTCTCCGACCGCTACTACACGGCGCTCTACAGGTGAGCCTTCACGCCGCCTTCACCTTCATCACCACCTCCACCTTCATCACCGCCTCCACCTTCATCACCTTCATCAACGCCTTTTGTAGTTTCAAGGATCAGGTCTTGATATTTCTCCTCATCTACCTTGTCCTCTTCCTCCTTCTCTTTGTCCTCCTCCTCTTCTTCCCCCCTCCTCCTATACCTTCCCTTCCTCGTCTACCTTCTCTTCCTCCTCCTCAACCATCTCTCCTCTCTTCTTCCTTCTCCTCTTCCTTCTCTTCTTCCTTCACCTCTACCTTGTCTTCCTCCTCCTCAACCGTCTCCTCTCTTTTTCCTCCTCCTCCTCTTCCTCCTCCTCTACCTTCTCTTCCTCCTCCTCAACCATCTCTCCTCTCTTCTTCCTTCTCCTCTTCCTTCTCTTCTTCCTTCACCTCTACCTTGTCTTCCTCCTCCTCAACCGTCTCTCCTCTCTTTTTCCTCCTCCTCCTCTTCCTCCTCCTCTACCTTCTCTTCTTCCTCCTCCTCTTCTTCCTCCTTGTCTACCTTCTCTTCCTCCTCCTCAACCGTCTCTCCTCTTTTTCCTCCTCCTCCTCAACCGTCTCCCCCCCCCCCCCCCCCCCCTCCACCAGGAAGCTCCTGGACCCCGGCCTGGCCTCCTCCTCCCGACAGAGCATGTTCCTCAACCTGCTCTACAAGTCCCTGAAGGCCGACATCGTGCTGCGGCGCATCAAAGCCTTCGTGAAGCGGCTGCTGCAGGTGAGCGGCGAGCAGAGCGCCAGCTTCACCTGCGGGGCGCTGTTCCTGGTGTCAGAGGTCATGAAGGTCAAGCCGGGCCTCCGGCTGCTGCTGCTGCAGGACCGGGTGAGATCAGCAATCGATACCTCTGGGATTGATGAAGAGGAGTTTATATTAAAGGGTTTGAATGAAAGGGAGTGATTGTTTGTCCTCTCAGGAAGGAGAGGAAGAGGAGTTCAAAGACCTCGCTGAGGAGGACGACGATGAAGAGGAGCGCTTCGTGGACGCCGACAAACTGGAGGAAGGCGCGAGTGCAACGCCGGAGGAGGAGAAGCCCGAGGAGGAGAAGCTCGAGGAGGCGAAGCCCGCTGCATCATGGGTACACCACCAGAACCTGGAGGGTGAGAGAGGCTGGAGAGACTGGGAGAAACATTCTTAAAGTTTAACGTTTGTATCTTCTTATTTCCTGAAGCTGATCTTCAATATTTAGATTAATACGGGGTTAAATTCATTGTTGTCATTAATCGTTGTTGTTTTTTTGTTAATTGTAGTTTCTTATGTTTTCTAAGTTTTAGGGTAAACAGTTTTTGTTGTTGTTGACTGGTTGTTGTCCTGTTTGTTTACTCCAGGAGGGAAGGGCGCCAAGAGCTACGACCCGCTGCACAGGAACCCGTTGTACTGCGGCGCCGACCACGCAACCTTATGGGAACTGCAGAGGGTGAGAAACAAACAAACAAACAAACAAACGGGCTTGGCTGTTATTCTGTTATTCAAACGGTTCCTAGAAGTATACATTCAGTATTTGTCTTCATAAATAAAAATAATTAAATTATATATTTAAATATTCTTTTTACAAGATTACATTTTTTTTACGTTAGAATTCTCCTTTTTTTCTGAATGGAGCTTGAACGCATCATAATGCCACTCGATGCGACCTCCGTTAGCCGTTGACTGTTAGCCATTAGCGCAGCTATGATAATAATAATCTGCTGCAAAGAACAAAATACAAATGTGTGGCTCTAAACCTCTTTTTAAATGTTTGTTGTGTTTCTAGTTCCGTCACTGAGATTAGTTTCTTGTGTTGTTGTTGTTGTTGTTGTTGTTGTTGTTGTTCACGCTCGGCCCCCTGAACGTGTTTCCTGCAGCTCTCCGTTCACTTCCACCCGTCCGTGTCGCTGTTTGCCAAAACGCTGCTCGAGGTAAGCGGAGCGTCCTGCAGGCGAGACGCCGCTCCGTGGGCGCCGGCCTTTGCTGACCTTCCTGCTGTGTCCACAGGGGGGCGCCGTGCAGTACTCCGGGGACCCGCTGCAGGACTTCACCCTCATGCGCTTCCTGGACCGCTTCGTCTTCAGGAACCCGAAGCAGCCGAAGGACGGACGTGAGGAGCACTTCCCGTTTCTTCTTTCACGCGCCTGACCCGCTGGGGGGCGATTAACGAACTATTCATACTTCATTTAATAAATGCTGAAACGTTTCTCCTCCTCTCTGCAGCGCTGACGCCCAGACAGAGGTTCCCCCTCAAAACTCTACCAGGTGAGTCTGTGTTCAGATTTTTTATTACAAGAATTTCAATGAATGTTCCCCTCCTTTTTTTAAAGCATAATTTCTATTAACTTTTTTTCTTCTATTTTAAAATCTTCATTTCAATTAACTTTCCTCTTTATTTTAGCATAATTTACTTTTTCGTCTTTTTTCTTTACATTCTAATTAATTTTAAATCTTTTTTGGAGAGCATAATTTAATCAGACTTCTCCTCTTTTAACCTCGTTTAATTGACGTGTTGCCGTTGCCCTCGTCAGTGAACTGCGAGGAGTTTCTGTCCAAAGAGGAACACCAGATCCCCGTGGAGGACGTCTTCTTCCATCGGTGAGTTTAAGCTTCAATAAGAAGATGATTTAGTTTCCCGAACCAATCAAATCTGATCTTAACTAAAATGAACCAAAATCCAGATTTAATGACGTTAGATTTATTAAGAAATGTCTTTTTATTTGTCTCTTTGGTCCTAAAAGCCAGATTTGACCTTAGAGTTGCTCAGGGTCCAGTCGACACTTCCTCTTGTGTCCTGAAGGTGGCGCTGCATCAACGCGTTTCACTGTGACTTGATTCACCTGTTCCTCGTCTTTGAAGACGTAAAGTACAGAAACTCTCGAGTTTAATTAATATTCCAGATTTTTATTTTTTATTTTAGTTTCTTCAAGAAGCAGCAGCAGGTGAAGCAGCTGGCGGGACGGCGTCGTCATGGCGACGGAGACAACGAGAGCGTCCAGGATGTGGACGACGAAGAGTTTGAGTTGATGCTCGGTGAGTTGCAGAGGTCAAAGGTCACGGGACGGCAGAACATTTAATAATAACAACACGGAGAAATTCATATTCATTTAAGGTTTGAAGTCCAATCAAACACTATTTACTTATTTACTCAGAGGAAACGGTTGTTTGGTTTTGGGTATAAAATTAAAAACTGTTGTGCTTTTACTTTGAAACCGTATGAAGAAATTAGACACATTCTCCTTGCTGGTTGAGATTATTTATATTCTTTGTTTTTAACATTACAAATGTTTAATTTGTATTTATTTATTTTTTATATATTTAATATTTAGGATATTTATTTATTTTTATATTTAATTATATTAAGGATTTCTTTTTTTTTTCTTTTTTATATTCAGTATATTTTTTTCTTCCTTTTACTTACTTATTTATTGATATTCAACAAAACGTGAAAACGGTTTAAATGAAAACCAATTATATTTGTTGTTTGTTACAAACCTCTCGTGAATAATTTCATCTGTAACTAATAATAATCATTAATGTTCAACAGATTCCTGTGAGGGAGACTCGTACTTCACCGAGATGCCGGTCGATAATCTGGACTTCGCCGGGTGAGCCTCCTGATTATTGATTATTGATCGACTTCCTGTCGGCCGATCTCTGGTATTGATGGATTAGTTTCTCCGTGTGACAGAAACGTGAAGAGCAAGAAGAAGAAGAAGAGGAGCGCCGAGGAGTCCGAGGAGTCCGACGACTCTGACATGGACGACCTGGACGACGAGGAGGTGTCCCTGGGCAGCATGGACGAGGAAGACTTCGGGGACGAGCTGGAGGAGGAAGGAGGCGCCTTCGTGGACCTCGGAGGAGACGACGATGAAGAAGGTGAAGAAGGCGAGGGTCGATTCCCCTTTTCACTTTATTTTTAAACGACTAAATCCAGTCACATTTTCTACCCGGAGACAACAAGTTTGATTATTTTATAAAGTTTGGAACCACATTTCAACAGTCTGAGTTCTCATGTTTTTTAATTCCATAATTTGCCTGCGTGAAGGATTTTTGTGATAAAACATTTATTTCCTTTATACAAAACTGTAAATAACAGATAACTTCTAAAGGGAAACAAACTTTGAATATATCACGTAAACTGATCTTAAGCTGGTTGAGTTTTTTTAGACACTTTTATTGTAATTTAATGTTTTTTTATTTTTTTATTTTCTCAGTTCCGGAGCTCGAGGACGACGACGACTTCAGTGGTGAGTTTATGAAGTATAGGTGGAGGTACTTTATGAAGTACTTTAATGAGAGGTGGAGGTACTTTATGAAGTACTTTAACGAGAGGTGGAGGTACTTTATGAAGTACTTTAACGAGAGGTGGAGGTACTTTATGAAGTACCTTAACGAGAGGTGGAGGTACTTTATGAAGTACTTTAACGAGAGGTGGAGGTACTTTATGAAGTACTTTAACGAGAGGTGGAGGTACTTTATGAAGTACTTTAACGAGAGGTGGAGGTACTTTATGAAGTACTTTAACGAGAGTTGGAGGTACTTTATGAAGTACTTTAACGAGGTTGAAGATCAGCACTAAAATATTAAGGACGATGCAAAGCTCCATTTCAGAAGTGCTTTGTTCTTTTCACTACTTAATGATACTCTGCTCATAAAGTACGACCTGTTAAGATAAAACTTCAAGTAAATGTGCTCGGCCGTGTTTAAAGTATTTAAATGAGCTCCTCCATCGTATATAATCTATAGAACGGGAGCTGTCCGTCCTGTGTGACCGTTGTTTATCTGCCAGGCAAAGAGTAGAATCATCTTTAAGACGTTGTTTATTTCCCTGTGGCTCGTCGTTCCAGACGAGGCGGTCCCCGACGTCGCTCCTCGAGCCAAGAAGGGGAAGAGGAAGTCCTCCGAGGAGCTCGGAGCGTCAGGTTGGTTCATCGTTTTGTTTTATTAAAGTCTGATTCGACGTTCGGCCGAGACAATGAACCACATTTATTTTGTTGTAGATTCTAAGCCGGGGAAGAAGAAGAAGAAGAAGAGGAAAGACTCCGCCATGTTTGCGTCTGCTGAGGAGGTGAGACCTTCTGCACCTTAAAGTCTTCCCAAAATATCTAATGGGAGCTTCTGCGTTCTAACATTTTCACTAATTTATTATTTTACATACTATGCCCAGATTACTTTCAGGGTTCTTACACATTTTGACCGATAGATTTCCAGGACTTTAAACCAAATGTCCAGGACCAAACTGAAATCTCAGTATAAACATGAAGAATTTAGAACATTTTACGTATTGCTCATATTTTGAGTGTTTTTCTTTAAAAAACATATTCATTATTTCAAACTCGGCGTAAATGAACACGTGATTATAACACATTTCCATGACTTTTCCAAATCTTTTATGATTTCCAGGTTTTCCATGACCGTATGAACCCTGACTTTCTCAAAAAAAAAAAAATTACAAACCATAATTTATTTTGTTTCGATTTTTTTAACGTCCTTTATTTCTTTCAGTTCGGCTCTCTGCTGGACGAGAACGCCGGCTCCAAGTTCGACAACATCGGACTCAACGCCATGGCCAACACCGACAAAGCCGGTAGGTTGTGTGTGTGTGATGCAACACATCATACGTTCATATAACCTTCACGGTTTGATCATGAAGGACTTTATTCAGTTTGCTGGATACCAGCTGTGTTTGTAGACTCCCCCCCCCTGAGTTTGTGGCTCCTCCCCCTCAGTCAGCCTCATAACCAGAGTCTCCCCCTCAGGCCTGAAGCAGCTCAAGTGGGAGGCGCGGCGAGACGACTGGATGCAAGACCGCGACGCCAAGACGATGCGCCGCAAGAAGACGGCGTTCAACAAGAAGAAGACGTTCGGCCGAGGCGGAGGGAAGACGTTCGTCAACAGGAAGAGGAAGTAGTCGTCCGTCAACAGGAAGAGGAAGTAGACGTTTCTTCATTCCCGTTTGCCCGCCCACGCCTCGCGGTCCCTCTCTCGGAGGCCGTAGAGCCCCGCCCACTCGTTGGACTGGTAGTAAGCTGGAACGCACAAGAAGAAAAGTGGTTCAGCGAAACCAAAGACTTTGATACCCGATGTTGTGAGAAGACTTTTAGATTATTAACATTTTATGATGTAGTCTTTTGACTATATGCAAAGTCCGTTTATGCCATTAAACTGTTTTTGTGCCCCATGGCGCGTTTATCAGAAGAGTCGTCATTAAATCCTGGGAAAAGATCATGTCATTAAGTATTTTTACTTAAGTTTGTCAAATGTCTCAATATTAAAAATAGTCTAATGACGATAGTATTTTCCAGAAATATCCTCTGAACTACATCCAAGGTAATAAATATATTCTCACCTTCTAGGACTGATGGGCAGCGCCTGCTCACGCTGCTCCTGAAGTCTGGGGGTGGAAGTAGATTATTTAATGTTTTAGAAGATATTGAAGCCGGTAAATAATGTCCGATACCTTGACTGTTGTTCATCTTGTGGAACAGGCCGTACGCCCCGAGGAGGCCCAGCAGCTCCACGGCGATCACGCCCTTCATCAGCTTCGTGGCCAGAGGCGCCAGCGGCTTGGGAGACATCTGGAACACAACGTCCCATTTCTGTAGCTTCATTTAAAAGTCATTTCCCAAGATTATGATTAGCACAAAGGCCTTCATATTATATACAACTATTATATGTAGTAACTCATGTGAAATAACTAGATCGGGCACTCGGTAGAGCGCATACCTTCATATCACAAGGTTGGGCATTGAATTATGAACATGTTGGCATTAGTTGCCAATTGGATACAAATTGACTGCGCTATGGTAAAAAGATCATGAACTTGACCTTTGACCCGATCAATCCCAAAATGTAATCACATGGTCCCCAGATAATAACCAATCATCTCACCACATTTCATGCTATTCGGTTCATTACTTTTTGACGTATGTGAATAACACGCAAAAACACGGCGATCAAAACATAGTTTACGGTGTAGATTAATGTACGTAATGCGGAACTATAGTTCACCAGCGCGAGTTTCTGCCCGGACGCTTTGTGAGGTTACACGGTGTCGTTTAACATCACGAGATGCGTTTCAGTTTTACAGCCTTTTGTGACCCGATGCATTACTTATTTCTACAACGTATAATATAGAAGTGTTATCATTGTATTATAATAATAAATATTATAATAAAAGGCGAGTCTTGATAAATACGTAACACTAGAATGACTAGATACACCTGAATGGTCTCTTTAACTTCGTGTTTACGTCTTCTTACTCTTAAGTTTACTCACATTCGGATTCGCGTTAGGGGAAAAAGGAAGTAATTTGTCTTTACGAGTAAAAACCCAGTGAAAGTTGTTAAAATAACGATAAACGTTTGCAAACGTCCTTGTAAAAACGAAATCGCTGCTACTTCCGGAGTACGGAAACTCGGCTATGACAAACGGAACTAGATGCGAATGTACCACTTTCAAAGTGGTGATTTCAAACGTTTGATATAACTAAACTCTGACGTGAACATTTATATGCAGAAAAATAATTGTACTTCTAATTATTTTTCAGATAATAAACTAAAAGCTATTAATACACAACTTTTACTTAAATACTGTTAGCTACTCGAGTCATGATCAGAAGGTACAGTTCACCATTACATATATCCATAATCATATATCAGCTTTATTCAATTCCTTTTCAATATTTTGTCTCATTATCTGACAAAAGAGGAAGCCATAACAAAGATATGCATGTTTATAATTGGTTTGTTAAAGCAATTAAATTGTGATTTCATCCAGTTGTAGTTGCAAAATCTCATCAGTAGATGTCAGTGTTTCCTTGTTGACTCAGACCTGAAGAAAGTTCACTTTTTACCTGAGGAGAGAAAAGAAAGGAAACACACTGAGAAGCTTTGACCAGTTGGAGGAAAGAACATCTTCATCACATCCTAAAAACCTTAAATATGAATGAAGCCAAATCCAATTGATATAAGACGCTATACGGATATTATAGAATATGATGCATTGCTCTTGATAAGGAGTTATAATACCTTTTACAGATTACTGCAAGACAAATGCTAATCTAGAAACATCAGATAAAATATAATAAGTAAACTTTACTGCATATGTTCATACTTCAGTGAGGTTTGAATGCAGCTTGTGGAGTATTGTCAGTGTGTTGTACTGCAGTAACAGATATGAATACTTCTCATGATATAAAATACAGTTTTCAGTGAAATGCACAATTAACTAAATGAATAAACGTGATAATAAAATGCAAATTAATGAGCAGACTTTGCTGTTTATTATGTTTTCTGAGAGAAAACCTCCAATAGTTTCCTTCATCAATTGAATGTTTAAAAACTACAGTACCCATAAGCCTCAGCAGCAGGCAATAATATGAGCATTTGAATAATAAATATTGAAGAGATGTTGTTGCTTTTCTTGGACTTTATTGAAAATATTGAATATTTAGTTTCAGACCGAAATGACCTGAAGTGAGATTATTATAAGAGGCTTAGACGTTTAGTTATTGGACAGTGTGTGTGTGTGTGTGTGTGTGTGTGTGTGTGTGTGTGTGTGTGCACAGAGCATGGTGGTCCGGCTCGTCTGGTTCCTTCTTCTCCGTCGTGTGTGCCGTTCATCCTGTTTCGTCCTTTCAGATTCATCACCAGGTAAATACAAAGTGACAGACCTCAAACATGGAGGAGGAGAATGAGGAGGAAGAAGAAGAAGAACCTGACGAGGAGGAGGAAGAGGAGGAGGAGGAGGAGGAGGAGGAGGAGGAGGAGGAGGAGGAGGAGGAGGAAGAAGAAGAGGAAGAACCTGAGGAGGAGGAATAAGAAGAAGAGGAAGAACCTGAGGAGGAGGAGGAGGAGGAGGAGGAGGAGGAGGAGGAGGAGGAGGAGGAGGAGGAGGAGGAACCTGAGAATGAGGAAGAATCTGAGGAGGAAATGGAGGAGGAGGAAGAAGAACCTGAGGAGGATGATGACTGAATGATGGCTATTGGTGCATTAACGTTGCAGCTTTGTAAATGTAACACGGATTAATAAAGTTTTATAACACATCATAATATAGTTTATTAAACATAAAGTAATTTATACTTTAAAATAAATATAAAAGTATAAATATCAACTGTAAATACTCATTTAAAGTAAAAGTTGCCCTGTAACGCGATGACGTAACCTCTGTGACGTCACGCTGCACAGGTAATGACATCATTCACCGGGGAGGGAAGTCTCGTTTCTCCGAAGATGAAATATTCAAATCGGAACATGTGCACGCGCTCGGGGAGGGACGCGGGCGCGCGCGGCAGCGGGGAAGGGAGCCTAGGCAGCTGATTGGACGGCGGCTCCGCGGCGCGAGCGCAGGTGCCCGGAGCCCCTCATCGCGCGCGCACAGCCGAGTCCCGGTCACACGGACACCGCGCCGCGCAGGTGAGAGCCAGACCCCGGGAGACAGCCAGGACGCACCGGAGCGGCACCGGAGGGATCGGGGCGTGTTTGTTTTGTTTGTTTGTTGTTGTTGTTGTGTTCTTCGCCTGAAGCCGGTTGGATGCGTTAAGTGCGGGGAGCGTGCACGATGCTCAGCGCAGTGAAGATGGAGGGACACGAGCACGCGGACTGGAGCGGCAGCGGCTACTACGGAGAGTCCGAGGTCGGTGCACCGAGCCCTGGCGCCACCGGAGCGGAGAGCTGCTGATTATTATTATTATTATTATTATTATTATTATTATTATTATTATTATTATTATTAACTGTAATCAGAGAAACATTTCAACGATCTTTATATTAATATATGTATCTATATCCATGCATATTTAAAATATTCTCTATATGTTTCAGCTATTTTGCAAGAAGAATACAACTATTATAAAAATACTATTATAAAAATGTTCCCATTATTTGTCAATATTAGTTTATCAACTTTTATTTTTGGAGTGGATCAAAATGAGGTTCGAGGTCCTTTAAGTCCAGGATGGACAAACCTGTTATTATTCCTTTAAATTAAGTTTAAATCTGATCTCATATTCATTAGGTTCCTGCTTTAAAAATAAAAATGAGTATATATATATATATATATATATATATATATATATATATATATATATATATATATATATATATATATATATATTACCATTGCATTGCTTTATGTAGAATTCATCTTAAATTCCAAAAGAATAATGTTAGTTATTCTTGAGGTATTCATCTCATTCAGAGCAAGTTGTATTCATCAGTAAAATGAGACTTCAGTATAATCTCACTTCTTTACATTTATAAAAGGTTAAATTATTATAGATTATATGTATTAATGTAAAATGGATGAACTGTGAGGTGTTTTTAAATGGCGTTAAATATAAAAGTTTTATTTTATCATTATTATAGAGCAAAGATGGAGAAAATAGACACAATAAATCTGAAAGTCGGAAATTATCACATAATCAATATTTTTGACCTTTAACGTTATTTATTCATTCCTATAGAATATAATAATAACAACAATAAATCCATTCTGTTCAAGGTCGTATAGAAACTGAGGTTAAGTGTTTCATGGTTAACTGAATATTAATTAAACTTAAAACATTAAACACCATTCTGAGCTCATTGAGAGATAAAGAACAGCTCTGGAGTTCATAACAATTACAAGTTTCCTTAATAATATATTATTAGAGCATATTATATCTTATTTAGAGTTTAGTGAATGTCTTTGTCAAGAGAATAAATACTTAATTTAAATATAAAATAGGAAATATAAAGGTACTTACTTCAGTTTTGTGTGATTAACTCCCCCTGTTAATGTTGGTTTAAGTATATTATAATATAAAAATATAATATAATGATTTACTTTGGAATGGAGCTGAAGGCAACCGGCACTAACTATGTGGATTATGGATCAATGTTCTGAATGTGCGTTCAATTAAACAAATATAATGTGAGGTTGTTGTGATCAAATAACTCGATTAGTTAGTTAACAACAACAAACAACAACAACATCAACCTGAAGTGACTACAGCTTCTTTTGCTGCTTTTCTTCATAAAATAATAAACTTTATAATGTGTTTGGTATAATGAGATTAAAGGCTTCAGAGCCAACAATCCCTTCATCAGATTAATCGATAACGATGATGATTGTGAGCAGAACAATATGAAATATTATGTGAAAGATTTAACACAAAAATGTATTGTTTTTCAAACTTTTTAGTAATTTAAAAAGATTAAATTAAGTCCATTTAATTAATTAAAATGTGCAGATAAACGAATATATGAATCCATTAACACCGTGCCGTCACCGTTTCTCTGTTCCAGTGCTACACCGGGAACATGAACTCCGGTCTGTCCATGAACTCGATGAGCAGCTACATGAGCGCGCCCGGCATGAGCGGCACCGGCCACATGAACGCGCATTACGTGAACCCGGTGGGGGTCAACCACCACCCCGCCATGCCCGTCGGGGTGTCGCAGAGCCCCGGGGGCCCGATGGCGCAGGCCGGGGTCGGGATGGGGGGCATGAGCTCCATGAGCCCGCCGCCGCCCTACGGCAGCGTGTCGGTGATGAGCCCGGTGTACGGACAGGCCTGCGGCGGCATCCGGTCCCGGGAGCCCAAGCCGTACCGGCGCAGCTACACGCACGCCAAGCCGCCGTACTCGTACATCTCGCTGATCACCATGGCGATCCAGCAGGCCGGCAGCAAGATGCTGACCCTCAACGAGCTGTACCAGTGGATCACCGACCTGTTCCCGTTCTACCGGCAGAACCAGCAGCGCTGGCAGAACTCCATCCGGCACTCGCTGTCCTTCAACGACTGCTTCATCAAGGTGCCGCGGCTACCGGACAAACCGGGGAAGGGCTCCTTCTGGGCGCTGCACCCGGACTCCGGGAACATGTTCGAGAACGGCTGCTACCTGCGGCGGCAGAAGCGCTTCAAGACCGGGAGGGGCGACAAGGAGGCGGCGGGGACGGCGGGGGGGAAGGCGGGCTCGGAGGGCGGCTCGGTGGGCTCCGGTACCGGCGGCGGCGGCGGCGGCAGCAGCGGCGGCAGCACGCGCTCAGACTCCCCGCGCTCCTCCGCCTCCGACTCCCCGTCCTCGGACGCGAAAGGCACCGGAGCGGAGCGCGGCGCGCACCGGGGCGAACTGCCGCCCCCCAGCCCGGTGCGCGTGCCCTCCCCGCACCTGTTCTCCCCCCCGCACCACCACCACCACCACCACCACCCCCATCACCACCACCACCACCCGCTGCTGCTGCACGAGGCCGCGCACGCGCACCTGAAGCCGGACCACTACCACCCGCACTACGCCTTCAACCACCCGTTCTCCATCAACAACCTCATGTCGGAGCCGCAGCCCCACAGACTGGAGCCGCTCCCGGTGCCGCTCCCGGGGCAGTACGGGGGGGGCGGC
The DNA here is from genome assembly GCA_036178185.1 of Liparis tanakae. Taxonomy (NCBI): domain Eukaryota; kingdom Metazoa; phylum Chordata; class Actinopteri; order Perciformes; family Liparidae; genus Liparis; species Liparis tanakae. The sequence goes on from CM070101.1 coordinate 19,388,285, forward strand.
GGCTACGGCTGCCCGGTGTCCGGGGCCCTGGTGGCGGCCAAAGGCGGCCTGGAGCACGCGCACGCGCACACCACCGACTCCAACTACTACCGCGGCGCGTACACGAGGCCGCTCGTGAACTCCTGAGGACGGAGCAGCGTGGATTGTACATTTGTGGAAAAAAGGCCCTAAACCTGCAGGACGTGTGTGTTTGTGTTTGTGCAACAGATAAAAACTAAAAAAACAACTAAAACAACTTTATATGAAAACAGTGTTTTTTATGTTTTTATGTTTAATCTGCAGAAACGTTTGTACTTTATCGTTTCAAATAAGATAAAGCTCTATGTTGACATGAGATCCACTTTACATGCTTTAACTATCAGCTGCAGGGTCACAGATAACAAGGCGACACACACACACACACACGCACACACACACACACACACACACACACACACACACACACTGCAGGTCAACGTGGGCTGTGACGTCACAGCCTGATAGCGGCTCCTCTTCACAGACAAAGGAAACCCTCTGGACTCTTTTTTATGTGTAATTCTCTTCTGTATATTCAGAGTTTTAGGATTTCTTATCAAACATAAAAAAGGAAATGACGGCCACGTTAAATAAGAATAATAAAGACTACAAAAGTACAACTTTAGTCTGTCTTGATATTTATACCCAGACCAACCAAAAGAAAAACAGAAACTACGAATCAGAGATATTTATCTTTAAATGTCCAAACCTTCTTAATAAAACGGTCTAAATCTGCAGATCATCATCTCGATTCATCGTTTAATCTTTGAGATGGAAGAAGTATCTTAAATATATAATAATCCTCAACAATACTCCCTTACAAGTCCTGCATTAGAAAGTATCAACAAAATATACTTAAAGTATCAAGAGTACTAATTTAGCAGCATGAAAACCAGATCATATATTATGTATTCTCTTTTCTTGGGGCAGTATTTTAATGTTGGACGTGGAGATATTTTTACTAGTATCTGTGTGTTATTGGGCACAAAAGTATATTGCATTATATTAAAACACAAACTAAAAGGTTTACTGAAGTTAAACGTGCCACATTTATGAAATGTATCGAGTAAAATAAAGAATACAAATAGAAATACTGCAGTGCAGTATTTAAATATACAGTCACATTCCACACTGATCCTTACTGCTCGTCCCAAATCACATTTAATAAGCTTATAGTTTTTAAATCAAGAGGAGAATCATCCGAGTGAAAGAATTTAAATCGATCGATTGATTAGAAAACTAAAAGAACAGATTACACGGAGGAATAATTATTGATCTCATAATTATTCCTCCGCGTCTTCTACTCCTTGTAAATAATCCATGAAGAGAATAATCTGCCGGCGGCTTTCTGCTGAAACTCGACTGAAAGTATTCAGACATTCATGTTCCCCAGAAGATGAACCACAAACACTCTGGTGCTCCTCGACTTCTCCTGTAGCGCCACCAGCTGGTCAAACATGTTATAATCATGTCAAAATATGAGAATATTTACGTAACTAATGGGCACAAAACTTAGCACAGACGTTCATGTTCCCCAGAAGATGAACCTTAAAGTGTTCCCCGACTTCTCCTGTAGCGCCCCCTGCTGGTCGACCCCCTCGTGTGTCTCCGTGGTGACGCTGGCGCGCCGTGCAGCCAGACGCTCCCGGTCCCCGGAGGACGGACCCAAAGCCTGACGGTAAACCGGCTTTGCTGCGTGATTACAGCGGGAGCTTCTGGAACAAGCACTTCATACTTTGAAAATATGTCTGATAATTCACCGAAGGAGAGAATAAATAATATATATTCTCATATTAATATGTTCATGTGTGCGGATGTTGACGTACGAGTCAATATCCGAATAATAAGACATATCAATTCTGGAACTGGATTCTTTCTGATTAGTAGATTTTTTCTTTTTAAAGTAATTTCCCACGAACAGGAAAATAGAGAAGAACTCTATTTCTTAATGACATGTTTTGATTATATGTGACAGTATAAAAGTGAACTTCTGTCTGGAGTTTCCTCCTCTTGAGAGTCTATATTAATCATTATGATGATATTACGATAGTTTTAATGTATGTTAAGCTTCCGGAGGATCCAACGGTTTATATGACGAGGAGAAATAAGTCAACGCTGGAGGAAGTACTACAGACTCTACTACAGTAGAAGTACTACGAACTATACTACAGTAGAAGTACTACGATCCTTACGACAATAGAAGTACTATGATCCTTACTATAGTAGACGTACTACGAACTCTACTACAGTAGAAGTACTACGAACTATACTGCAGTAGAAGTACTACGATCTTTACTACAGTAGAAGTACTACAAACTATACTGCTGTAGAAGTACTATAAACTTGACTAGTATCCCATGCCGCTCTCGGCTCATCTGGGGCTGAAGGTCCTGAACAACGAGCAGCTTCCTCACACCGGGACACTACCACCATCGGCCTCAGAGGGGCGCTAGAGGGACCGCCAGAGGCTCCCGGCCTCTCGGGGTTCGTCCTCCGAGACGGAGCGTCTCGGGGTTCATCCTCTGGAACTGAGCGTCTCGGGGTTCGTCCTCTGGAACCGAATGACAACCGTCGAGCCGCAGCTCCGTCTCCAGGAACAAAGGCGCGGCGGCGTGGCGAGCGGTTCCTCGCTGAGCGACTGTTTGCTCACGAAAGCAATCAGCCCGTTATGAATAATAATGGCGTTTCTCTGAGGGAGCGCCGCATGCCGAGCGACTCGAGGTCAGAGCTTAGCCGGCGATGCCGTGTTTGGACAAGGAGCGTTTACCACACACACACACACACACACACACACACACACACACACACACACACACACACACACACACACACACACACACACACACACACACACACACACACACACACACACACACACACACACACACACACACACACACACACACACACACCCTCCTAGAGGCTCTGCGTCTCGTGATGAACATCACGATAATGTTCTTATTTGTTATTTGTGTTTATTTGAATACTTTAGGTGACGGATGCTTTTTAAGAGTGTAGTAGACTTCGTTCAGAGGTCATCGTCCCGTTGGATCAACGCCAACACGCTACATATTTGAATATTGAAAACTTTATTGATGTCAACTTATTCTCAAGAAGCTTCAGCACAGAGGAATGTTCATTGAGCTCAATATATATATATATATATATATATATATATATATAATATATATACACACACACATACACATATATACATATATATACATGCATATGTATATATACACAAACATATATATGCATACATATGTATATATATATATATATATATATATATATATATATATATATATATATATATATATATATATGTGTTAGAAAAGATCTTTGAAAGTTGAAGGAAATTATATACAAACACATGCATGTACACATACACATATGTATATATGTAAATATCTACACATATACACACGTATGCACAAACACAAACACACATATATATATATATATATATATATATATATATATATATATATACATATAACACCATCAAGAGCTGTAACTCTACTATTGTCTGCAGTGTCTGAGTCTCTCTCCTCCTCCTCCCCCTCCCCCCCCCCTCCTCCTCCTCCTCCTCCTCCCCTGCTGCTGTCAGAGCATGTGTACCCTGAGTAAACCTCCGCATGCCGATGGACCACCTTCCTCGTGTTTGCGCTGGGCTCCTTGAGGCTCTCGCTTGTTCCTCCTTCCTCTTCATGCAGGAGAGAGGAAGAAAAATAAATCTACCCGTAAAGCATCCGCCATGACGGTTCTATGTGTTTCATCATCGTCCGTCGGTCATGTGATCATCTCCCCACATACATGCTGTATGTTAGGAAAGGACTTCTATACAACCAGAACAGCTTGCTTTGGACCAATACAGCAATTATAGTGACGAGGCTCTTCTGAGAGATGATGAAGACGAGGTCGCCCCTAGAGGTCGAGCATTATGACGAGCTCCTCCTCCGTCTGATTGAAAAGACCCAGAAGCCAGAGCGCCGCTGCAGCCAAGAGGGCGTCGCCCGTTGCTTTGTGGGCGTCGCCCGTTGCTTTGTGGGCGTCGCCCGTTGCTTTGTGGACGTTTGAAGCAACGAGTTCCATGACTTGGCCGTCGCCATCTTGGTTTTTGCAACAAGTTAACAGGAAGTGAACGTATCTGATACCGTTGACCTATGAATCCCCACTTAGCTCCGCCCCCAAAGCGCCTCCTGCTTTATGCTCCGACTCTAAATGACCATGAAGTCTAAATGATGACATCATGCTGTATAGAAGAAGACTGGAGACTAGAGACTGAGACATAAACTCATGTTTACAATGTTTACTGAGGGGAGTAGAGTCACTATATAGACTTCTATACAACCAGAGGAGCCCCCTGGTGGTCAGGAGAGAGAATGCAGCTTTAACACATGATGCATAGACTTCTATACAACCAGAGGAGCCCCCTGTTGGTCAGGAGAGAGAATGCAGCTTTAACACGTGAAGCATAGACTTCTATACAACCAGAGGTGACTATCGTATTATACATACGTCTTAAAATACGTAATAATTGTAACGGTACGTCTTAATTACATGTCCATCAAATGAAAGTTTGATATCAGCTTTGCCCTTCAGAGTCCCACATCAATCGCCCCCTAGGCTCCAGGAAGTGGATTTTGTGTGCGTGTGTGTTTTGTGTGTGTGTGTTTTGTGTGTGTGTGTGTTTTGTGTGTGTGTGTGTGTGTGTGTGTGTGTTGTCCCTGACTTCCAGCCACCTGTGTTTGCTCAGCAGCTTTCCCCCGGCCGGCGGAGTGAGCGGCAGCAGCCAGATAGCGCCGCGCCGCGGAGCGGCAGCGGGGTGTTCTTCTCTTTGAATACAGTTAATCATCCTCGCCGCTCTGCTTTGTTCCGGCTCAACGCCGCCACCGAGGATCTGCATCGTGTTGTCGGCTTCAGAGTGACACGAGGCCACGAGTCAAACCCCAGCCGCCGGGCCTCAGTCAGGCTGGGGTCGACTCCAAGAGATGGAGCCTCCATGTGAGGCATCAGGCTACATTTAGACATATGGTAGTAAGTCATCATTTAGAGGTATTAAGTCATTATTTAGAGATACCAAGTCTTTATTTAGAGATATAGAGTCATTATTTAGATATACCAAGTCATTATTTAGAGATATAGTCATTATTTAGATATATTAAGTCCTTATTTAGAGATACCAAGTCATTATTTAGAGATATTAAGTCATTATTTAGAGATATTAAGTCATTATTTAGAAATATTAAGTCATTATTTAGAGATAGTCATTGTTTAGAGATATAGAGTCATTATTTAGATATATTAAGTCATTATTTAGATATATTAAGTCCTTATTTAGAGATACCAAGTCATTATTTAGAGATATTAAGTCATTATTTAGAGATATTAAGTCATTATTTAGAAATATTAAGTCATTATTTAGAGATAGTCATTGTTTAGAGATATAGAGTCATTATTTAGAGATATTAAGTCATTATTTAGAGATACCAAGTCGTTATTTAGATATATTAAGTCATTATTTAGAGATACCAAGTCTTTATTTAGAGATATAGAGTCATTATTTAGAGATACATAGTCATTATTTAGATATATTAAGTCCTTATTTAGAGATACTAAGTCATTATTTAGAGATATAGAGTCATTATTTAGATATATAGTCATTATTTTGATATATTAAGTCCTTATTTAGAGATACCAAGTCATTATTTAGAGATACCAAGTCATTATTTAGAGATACCAAGTCATTATTTAGAGATATTAAGTCATTATTTAGAAATATTAAGTCATTATTTAGAGATAGTCATTATTTAGAGATATAGAGTCATTATTTGGAGATACTAAGTCATTATTTAGATATATTAAGTCCTTATTTAGAGATACCAAGTCGTTATTTAGATATATTAAGTCATTATTTAGAGATATAGAGTCATTATTTAGATATACCAAGTCATTATTTAGAGATATAGAGTCATTATATAGAGATATAGAGTCATTATTTAGAAATATTAAGTCATTATTTAGAGATAGTCATTATTTAGAGATATAGAGTCATTATTGAGAGATATTAAGTCATTCTTTAGAAATATTAAGTCATTATTCAGATTGTAAGTTATTATTTAGAGATACGAAGACTTAGTATCTCTAAATAATGACTTGATATCTAAATGACTTACAATCTGAATTATTAACTTAGTTATTACTAAGTCATTATTTAGAGATACTAACTCATTATTTAGAGATACTAAGACTACGAGTTTGACTTGTTGTTTGAACTATACTTCGATATATAACGGATGAAGACTGAGCAGCTCCAGATGATGAAGAGGATCCGTCTCTCCACCTCCACCCGAGTGTCTCTCTAGCTGCTCGGCGCTCCACCTCCTCCACCTGCTGCTCTCCACCTCCTCCGCCTGCTGGCCAGGTCGTGAACAGCGGCTGGAAACAAGTTCAAAGAATCAAAAAACAGAGAAGTGTGGAGCTCTAAGAACGAAGAGCTGGGAGACGCCAGCAGCTGGAGCAGCGGGCGAGCCGCCGCCTGGCCACGCCCCCTCCCCCGTTATCGACGTGAACGTACGGATCGTTCAGCTCTGAAGCCCAAGGTGAGACACGAGAGGCTGCAGCTCAGCCATCAGCTCCTCTAGGCGTGTGGGCGTGAAGACGAGGACGTCTCCTCTCCCCCTCAAGCAGACTGGAGGAGCTTCAGAGATCTTCATCTCCTGGTCTGGTCCCACGCGCTCAACGCCTTTGAAACCGCAGATACTTTATAAAAAATGAAGAAGAAAAAGAACCAGGTCCATCTTAAACAAACAGCCGTTCTCCATTGAGGGCGATGTACAATGACGCTTTCTGAAGGTGAAAAGAGCTTAAGCGTCAATCGGGGCCTTTCAGGCCTCGGCCACCCACAGAGCTCCGGCCTCGCCGGCTTTGGGGTTTTTTTTGTCGTGGGGATAAAAAAAATTGGCGGGGCAACGGTCAACTACTGCTAAATGTCATCTTCACTCTCCCACGTTTGAAGTGGTGGGAAAACCCCTTTTTTGGGGGGTTTCGGTGGCCATCTTGCCGCTGAACAATCAGCTCGACGGCGCCACGCGCCGCCGGCTGGGCTCGCACCGACGGAGGCCAAACGAAACAAACAACAACAACAACAGAAAGTCACCGCCGGGTCACCTGACGGTACAGTGTGCAGAGGAGAGGCCTCTAAATGGCCCCAGTCATACGTCGGGTGTCGTCTCCTAGCTGGCGGCGCAAAAAAGGGAAAGAAAGGGGGACGGCGGAGCCGGCGCCCTGATTCATGGGAACGCCTCGGCTCGGCCTTTGTGGCTCCTCCACTGAGCAAATACTCCAAACTGTTCATTCCCCCGCCGGCCCTTTCTCTGCTCCGGCACATTGTTTGTGCCCTCGCATTTCATTCAGCCGTGGAGGAGGAGGAGGAGGAGGAGGAGGAGTGGGGGGGGGGCGGAGATTGCTCTCAGAGCCACTGAGCAAACAGTGTGGAGAGAAAAAAAGGAGCCTGCCATCTTTACTCTGTTCCCAGGAGAACTTCCCTTTTCTCTTTTTTCTCTCCTTATTTGAGCTCCAAGCTGTCGAGCTGAGCCCAGAGTTTGATGTCAGGAAAGCTGAATTAATTGCTTTAAGCCAAAGGGGCGGGCCACCCATCACCAGAACGCTGCCCGCAATGCTTCATGGAGATTATTAAAAGCTTTCCCGCTACACAAGGTGGACAAATATGGGCCGGCGGGCGCAAGAGTCCGGAGGCTTTGGGATTTTTTACGATTCAGAGTCATTTTTTTCGTGTACGACGTCGTCGCTTTTTTGTTCGTCGACAGATTTTTAAGCCCGAAAGATTCTTTCAGTTGCTTCCTTCCCTCCAGAGAGAGAGAGAGAGAGAGAGAGAGACAGAGAGACAGAGAGACAGAGAGAGAGAGAGACAGAGAGAGAGAGAGAGAGAGAGAGAGAGAGACAGAGAGAGAGAGAGAGAGAGAGAGAGAAAGAGAGACAGAGAGAGAGACAGAGAGAGAGAGAGAGAGAGAGAGAGAGACAGAGAGAGAGACAGAGAGAGAGAGAGAGACAGAGAGAGACACAGGTGCGCAAGGAACTGAACGGCAAGCGTTAGCATCACATGACGCAGACAGCGTCAGGTTCCATCGAGTTCCGTCGAGTTCTAGCATGAAAATCAATATTTTCTGTGATTTCAAAAGAGTTGCGTCATCCAAATCCCCCCAAACGGTCAAATTTATATAAATGAGTATAAAGTCAAACACACTTTTTTCAACATTAACACTTTTGCGATTTCATTTGGACCTTTTATTTTGGAATTCAGCCGCAGAAAAAGAACCGTAAAAAGTGAAATACTGCAAAAAAGTGGCATACTCAGGTGTTAATACAACTGATCCTTCCCAGAATGCAACGCTAGACCGACTGAAAAAATGGTGGACATCGTCTTTCTGTTCGCCAACAGATATTTAAGCCTGGAAGATTGTTTGAGTTGCTTCCCTCCAGAGAGAGAGAGAGAGAGAGAGAGAGAGAGAGAGAGAGAGAGAGAGAGAGAGAGAGAGAGAGAGATTTACGAGAAACATGGCGTTGATTTCCATTGAAACGTCCATTGATTTCCATTGATTTCAATTGATTTCTAATATGAAAATCTTAATTTCCTGTCATTTCAAAAGAGTTGCGTCATCCAAATCCCCCAAAATATCAGCTTTGATATCAGCCCTTAAGGAGAATTACTGCACCGTCACAGGAAGGTGGCGTGCGGGTGAATAAGAGGGATCCTACACTTCCCAGAACTGACATACATATACATACAGATGCATAGATATACATACACATATACTGTATGTACACATACGCGTACATATATTATATATAAATATATATAAATAAATATATATTATGGGTTAATTGTTGGCCAACTTGAATTAATCTTATAAATCACTTGATGTTCCGGTGTTACAGCCAACAAGTCTGAAGATATAATATAATAAATAACTCTACAGATTCATGGAAGGTGAGCAGAATATGAGTCGGCGGCTCTCTAAATATCATTATTATTTTTCAGGAGTGTCTCACAGAGCTGAATAAATTAAACCATTCCCTCAGAACGACTCGCACACGACGCCATTCAGTAAAAACCTTAAATAAAAAGCAGCAGCCCAAAACATCCAGAAAGAACTCACCGCATCTTCAGCCGAGAAAAGATAACTCACGATAACTAAAACGAGCAGAATATGATTCTGGTGTCTGGTGGTATTATTAATATATTCCTCATAACATATAATTATTATTCAAGACCAAATCTCACAGTACGAAGAAACCACAGAGAAACCAAATAACGGCAGCACGGCCAGAGGGAAGCCAGTTTGGAGAATATATATAGATATATATATATATATATATATATATATATATATATATATATATATATATATAGATAGATAGATAGATAGATAGTTATTTAAAATAATGGCGTTAATTAAATATTAAAAGTCAACAAATGTCCACCTTCTTACAGCCGTGAAGATGTAAATATATACAATTAATCAATAAAAAGACAAATTAGCAGAATATGACTGAAGAAAAACTGACATAATTTAACTAAAATATGACAATCCAGCTCAAAACTGAGATAATTCAGCAAAAAAATGACAATTTAACTAAAAACTGAGATAATTTAACTAAAATCTAACATAATTTAACTGAGAACTGAGATAATCCAGCTCATGTGAGCCGGTGAAACACGCTGAGAAAATGTGTTTTAATATATATATTTTCACGGGTGACACGTTTAGTTAAAGCCAAGATTACATTAAACATGACATTTCAACCCGGTGACATCACTTCCTGTCAAATAGAGGAAAGAAAAGCCAAACAATATATATTTTTGTATTTTTATATAAACTGAAGGAGGAAGAGTTCCTTCATGTGACAATGAAGTGAAGGATGAAGAGATTAGACACATGACCCTGAGATGATCTTTAGAGATGTAATGACACAGAGCGTGTGTGTGTGTGTGTGTGTGTGTGTCTTACTGGTCTTGTCGGGACAGACGCCTTCAGGCACAAGGCGGGACTCGTCTTCCTTCGGGGACAAAGATGAAAGTCCCTATAACGTACATCAGAACATTTCTGGATGAGATAAGCTTAGGTTTAGACTGTGTGTGTGTGTGTGTGTGTGTGTGTGTGTGTGTGTGTGTGTGCATGTGTGCATGTGTGTATGTGTATGTGTGTGTGTGTGTGTGTGTGTGTGTGTGTGTGTGTCAGCAGATAAACAGACTGTTTGTTGTGGCTCAGTGAGCCGACGTTCATCTGGAAATCCACATTTCTTCCTCTCTCACATTTTGTTTGTCTGCAGCAAAGAGAAGGAAGGCTTCAGCGCTAACACAGCATGCTAGCTAACACAGCATGCTAGCTAACACAGCAAGCTATATACCATAGCATCATAGCTAACCCCACATTCTCATTGACACATCATGCTAACTAATTAGCATCCTTAAGTAACACAGCAAGCTTATGGAAGGTAGTATGGTAGCCAACATAGCATGTTAACTAGTACTAATAAAGTCAGCTAAATAGCACAACATGCTAGCGGATACTGATAGCTAACCAACAGAGCAAGCTAACTAACGGAGCAAGCTAACCAACAGAGCAAGCTAACAAACAGAGCAAGCTAACTAACAGAGCAAGCTAACTAACGGAGCAAGCTAACTAACGGAGCAAGCTAACTAACGGAGCAAGCTAACTAACGTAGAAAGCTAACTAACGGAGCAAGCTAACTAACGGAGCAAGCTAACTAACAGAGCAAGCTAACTAATGGAGCAAGCTAACCAACAGAGCAAGCTAACCAACAGAGCAAGCTAACCACAGTCTGCTAAAGTAAAATGGAAGAAGAAATGACTCATTTAATCCTCTTTGAGTCTTTAAAAAGCTTGTTATTAAAGCTGGTAGTGGGTTTTATTAAATGTTTTAAATCTAGGTAAACCATGTAATGTACTGATTGTATTAGTGCTGCATAAACACCGTTTTTATTATTATTGTGGTGGTTATTGTTTTTGACCTGAAGTTCTTTTCTTGTTCTTCTACTCGCCTCCTTCACGCTGTAATACGTCTCATATCCACGCACTTCATGATAAAGCAAATCATTATATAACTATTCAATATTGGTTGTTTATTCCCGTCTTTCTTAAAATGTTCAAAACATTGTTATTGAGAGAGAAAGGGGCTCAAATAACAAGAACGTTTGAGTTCACATTAAATCAAAGAGATATGTGAAGTCAGTAATTGAAGAGCTTCGTTCTTAGAGGAGCAACAGGCTGAAGTAAAGACTAGTGCTGCCCCCTACTGGCCGGGGCACAGTAACACAGTTTTACTGCCCCCACAATATATCAGATTTCTTTTAAATAATCCGGTAATTTCACACCAATATCAAAGGAGACTGAATGGTTGATTCGCATGTAGATTTCTCAAAATAATTGAGGATTTTATTTAAAAAACATATATGTCCTGTTATTTTTCTTTTGAAACCTGTATTTTTAAAAGTATTTTGCTGGAAAGAAGAATAGAGAGTTCAGTCTTTTTATAAATCTGTATATTACAGGATGCCTCGGAAAATTCAGGGTTATAATTTAGTTTAAATCTCTCGTGCACATTTATTATTTTTCCATTCAGCTTTGCAGGACAAATGTAATCCATGATTAGCAATAATCAAAAAATATAATAAATAACAGTTGTGGCAGAGAACATGTTTATATTTATAATACTAACACACTTTTACTTTCATAATGGAGAACTTTTTCTAAACATATGTTACAGAAATAAAGCACCTGGACTGTCCACAAGGGGGCTCCAACAGGTGATAGAATACCTGCATGACTCCTCCTAAAGGAGATCTTAAAGCGGTTATTATGATAGCACTGAGGAAAGGAGATAAGGACTCATTTAAAGGGAACAGATCACTCCCTCAGTCTCATTCTGCATTCAGCAGCACAACCAGTCATCTACCTCTTCTTCCAAATGGGAATCTGGGAGTGAAATCCCTTTAAGTCGGAAAACCCCGAGAAGTGATGGCGGGGTGAGGCGGTCCTTACGACGACCAGCTGCTGCGTCTGACTTCCAAGATGGAGACTCGTTGTTCCAAAGCCCGAGAGTCATCCGAGAGAGGAAAGCTTCTGCAAAGCCGCGCTCGCCACGCTGAGCCGCCGTGACCATATGTGCAATACGAGAAACGAAGAGCTCAAAATAATGGAGGTCAACATCAGAAACCTCAAAACAACGTTAGCGCTCACATTAACTTTGATTCATAGCACGTGGTTCACGTCCGTGCTATTGCTACAGCATGTTCATACAAGATGCTGGCGTGACCATGACGTGTGCTGCCATTTGGCCACTAGATGGCGCTGTGGCGCAGCATCATTTAACTATAACACAGGTGTCAAACACAAGGCCCGTGGGGCAAATCCAGCCCGCCGCTTCATTTTAATTGGCCCCATGACGACTTCAAAGACAGGTGATCCTCTTTTCTCAAAGAAATTGAAGAATAATTTCCTGTGCTTTTATTTTGAAGGTTTCAAATTAAACGGATTTATGTTGTAATATAAGAGACATTTTCTGATGTAAAATATTTGTACACTCAAATAAACAATAATCAAATGCAAAGAGAGTTATTTAACAACATGTTCGAGGAGTTTATGGAGTGTTTCCGGCCCTTTAAGAGGGCGGCCATGACGCGGATGTGGCCCACAGTGAACATGAGGTTGACGCCCCTGAACTATAAAAACAGTGAATCTCTTTGTGTGTTTGTTCTTTGCGTTTCTCGTGAACTTCTCATCTGATCTTCTTCACACTTGGTGGGCGTGTCGCTGCGAGCCGGTGAGGTGGCGTGGAGAAGTCGGTGCAAATTGGAAACGCCTCATGTTAATTATTAATAATCTTTGCGTAAAGAAGCAAACGGCTTTCCCCAAACCGATGTTTCTGTTGAAGAGGAGGGTCGGGGACAGGTTGAAGGTGCCACGCTGATAGCTCATAGCTTTCTCCATTTTGGACTCTCCAGGTCTCGGTTCACCCAAAAGGTGGATCTGGTGGTCTTTCTTTTATCCCAGTGAGCTGAGATCTCATCTCATTCAAACCTCTAGAGATGAAACCGCGTGGGAGCTGAATTCTAATATGAGGAAATTAAAAATGTATGATGTTGAGAAAAGTTTCCAATTTAAACTCATCACGAATTCGTCGAATAATGTTTAACCATTAACCGTAAAAGAAACTGTAAGCAATAAGCAAGAAATCACCCCTAAAAAATGGCGTCAGGCTGTAATAACAGTCGTGGCACCAGGACGACGGACGGGGCGTTCGGTCGCTTTGTGTTCGGAGCGTTTCACTCAGTCGCTGCAGTTACGGGCTTTTTGAGTCAATACAGTAAATGGATCCAGAGGGACCACCCCCACCTCCCCCCCTCCCCCCAGCCCCCCCAAGTCGCGCTCGGCGGCCAATGAAAACACAGCGTGGGCGGCGTCTCCGTGTGGGTCTGAGGAGATATTTGTGTTGCTGACTGTGCGGTTGAGTTCTGGTCAGGACTAACCCTGGATTATTATTTTTTCCTCCTGCTGTCGTCTTCATCACCTTCTTCATCCTCACTGAGGGTCTGCCATGGACCCCATTGGACCACTCAGAACCCCCAGAGTCTATAAATATAACAAATAGATCATGTATGGCTTCAGTTAGGACTAAATACTTGTATTCAATGACAAATATTTTGAGATTAAAGCCACTATTTATCTAAATGTATAAATTACAGACTGGCGCCGCCCAGTGGTGGTTTGAAAACACACACACAGAACACTTTATACTCATGAGCGTTTCCTGAGATAACCCTTTAAGGTTCAGTTACATGAAGAAAAGGCTGTGGATGGATCTGGTCATGTTTAAGGAGACGTGTCAACATAATGCTTCATTTATATCTGAGTGAATAAAAAGTTACTGTTCACTTCCTGTTTCCCTTCCTTCTAAAGTCCAGTTCGTTACGTGAAGACTTTTCAACATAAACTTCCATCTTTTCGGCAAACAACTCAGTCAGATTTAGGAAAAGAATGGGAGATACTTGCTTATGATGATGCAACAAAACTTAGAAAAGTTTGCAGGTTTGAGAAGAAATAACACCAATAATTAATAATAATTAATCATTACAAATAAATCAACGTTGACTTCTTGTTTCACACGTTGTCGCCTGAATCTGAACCGTGTATTGCCAAATATGTTTTCACATATAAGGAATGTGTCATTGTGGGTGGTGCAACAAACAGAGAGTATTAATAAGAATATTAAATATTAAATAAAGTGCAAACAGGCAGGTAACATCACTTTAAATAGTATGTGTAATTGTAGGTTTAAAGTGACAAGTGTATTTAAAGTGAAGAGTTAAGTGATGTGCAGGGAAGTGAGCGGATATATATATATATATATATATATATATATATATATATATATATATATATATATATGAGGTTCTTAATCACATGGATTAAATACAAATTTATTTTAGTAATCTACCAAAAGATTATATTTAACAGAGATTTTTTTAATTAACCATTTAACACTTTTGTTAAACCATCGTTTGTTTATTTTAAATGTTAAATGTTTTCCAGTTCGTATTCATCCATTTAACTTATTTAAATTACACTTAGATTGACACAGAATGTTTTCACTATTCCTACTACTTATATTTGTAAAAGTAAGGCGTCCATGTTTAGTTTTTTTTAAGATTTACAGAACTTCTTCAAAGTCTGTATGAAATGAGCTGTATAAATAAATATTATAATAACCGACGATCTAAAATGATCTTGACCTGCTTTGAAAGTCGTCTGAAGATGCCGCTGTATAATTAAACTGAATCAAACGACTTCCTCCACCACTGCCTGTATAAATAAGAGACTCTTGAGCGCCAGTGTAAAAATATAACTTTCCGAGTGCAGAACATGCAGAACTGGTCCAACGAGAAGCTTCCAAAGTGAGTCCAGCATGAGAAGAAGTGTCTGCGTGTCCAGCTCCGACCTCCATCTGAGTCCCGGTCGGGTTTCATGGAGCTCGACCTTCACAAGTTTTGCTCTGTTCTCCTTCAGCTGCTTTTGCTAAATTAATTGGGGTCACACATGTCGTGGAACGAGAACATCTAACAAGTTGTCTAATTTACTACCTAAAGTCACTGTTGGAGCTATTTAATTTGATAACGTTTGGGAAAAAAATCTTTCATTTAAAATAAAAAAATGTAAAAAAATGTAAGATCTATATATATATATATTTATATATATATATATATACACACATCTTTTTCAATAAAAGGAGAATTTCTTTTTCAAGTTTTATGAAATATTATGTTGTGAATATATATACACTATATGATTTTTTTTATTTTGATACATTTATTTTAAATGTATATTAAAAATAAATAAATGAATAAAGTTTTATTTATATACTGTATATATATATATAAAATATGCCTTTTTTGTTGTTGATTTATTTTATATATTTGTATTTGATTATTTGAAATAAGAAATGTAAATATGTATATATATGATCTTACAATTTTTTTATATACATATTAATTTTTGTATTTCATTTATTTGTATTATTTTTTAAAGTCAGTTTTTATTATTTTTATTTTTTAAGTTTTTAAAAGTTATGTTGTTATTGATTTATCGTTTTTTAAATGTCATTTGTTGAACTTTTTTATATCATTCAGAGCCTCATTTAAACTAAATTAATAAAAAAACATGAAGACAATAGATGGTTGCTTATTTTCATTCATTGAGTGATATATATTTATTTATAATTATTTCAAAACCTTTGACTAATCAACATCAAACAACATTTAATTTGTATCCAAAGTTCATATTTTTCTTCAGGACATGTATTCATATCAGCACATATTTATTAATACAATCCGTAATTTGCATATTTAATATTTAGAATACTTATATTACAAAATATAATTGCCTTAATGGGAGTAATCAACTGGGGACGTTTCACGGTGATATACATCAGATTCATTCTTCTTCCTTTACCTTTTGCTCTCATTGTGAATTAATCTGATAGTTTTTTTCTTCAACTACAATTAACAGCATTAAAAGGAGAAGTAACTAATCCGTCAGTTATATGTAGTGAGGTAAAACACGACAACACTGAGATAAAGTGGAGTATAAAGTATAAAGTGTCCGTGTTGCTCTTCAGTAACATATGTACATGTAGTTCAATGGTCGCCCACTAGGTGACAGCACTCCGCAGGTAATTATCTACAGACACGTTCCACAAAGAAGAAAACCAGGAATCCACAACGTTGTTCCCAGTGTCCCCCTCCTGTGTGTTTATAGACGTTAACATCCTTCACACCAGGGGATTCAAACACTCCGAGTATTAATAATACTGTTTCCTGCTTTTCTCAGTGAGGTTTTCACCCTGTCATTGTTTATAGGGAGGACGGTCAGGATGACACAGAATGTTAATCTTAAAATGTTCCTCTGAAAATGGACAAACCCGAAGAGTAACTTGGGGTTCAGGTTCTCGCTCGAGGGCACTCTAACCTGCATGGACAGAAGGAGCCGGGAATCAAACCGCTAACCTTCCGGTTAAAGGACG
>CM070101.1:19407427-19467427 GCA_036178185.1 Liparis tanakae
TGTGTGTGTGTGTGTGTGTGTGTGTGACTTCAGACTGATTTCATAAGTAACCTGTAACTCCAGTTCTTCTTCGTTGGTGTCCTCTCTGAGGTGTGAAGAGACAAAGAGACTTTTACACTTGAACTCAGCTGTTGTTGTTGTTGTTGTTAAAAAATACTTTGAAGCTTCATTTACTTCCTGATGTTAAATGTTATTTTATTACCACGTCGTCTGATTCTGGAGCTTCAAATATGAACATTATATTCGGCTGAATTGCAAAAATACTAATATTTTAATTCTTTGATAACGAAGTATAAAACAACCGGAAGGTTCTCAAACTTTACAGGTTCATGTTCTGTTGTTTACCTTACGACTTCTCAGAAGTAATTATGTTCATTTTTATTCTAAAACTACTTATTCAGTAAAACTTTAAGAAGTAAACTAAAAGCTGAAGATGTTTTATTCTCAGTGAATATAGAACTGTCTCCACGGGGAGATGGAGCAGAATATGAAGACATTCAAATTGGATAATTATAAAACAATATTATAAAATACACTATTCTGCATAATTATTTTTTTTTGTATCTCAAGTATATAATGAGGTTAATTATTTATTATACTTGAGTTTACATGCAGGTTTTGTACTTTTTAAACAATGTCCACCCTACAGGGTTAATGTGGGTTTTAATTCATCGCTGTCACCGTTTATTCAAGATGCTCAACTGGAAGCTTGTTTTGATCCTTTTGGTCATTTTTACTCCATATTAAGAGAAATGGAGGAAATATTTATATTGACCAGTTTTCACTCGAGAGGCGGAAACGGAAAAGCTTCCAAAAATAAGCGAAGGACGAGGAACGAGAGCCGAGGGAGGACGGCCTCACATCTGTTTCCTTCCCCTGGTGACCCTGGGAAGTCAGGCAGGGGTCACCAGGGGTCACGGGGCTCCAGCAGAGGTCACAGGGAGGGGAGCCCCACCAGAGACCACCTACCACAAACCAGCAGCCACGGCCTTTCAGCAACCCTCTGGTTGTATAGAAGTATTCGCTTCATGTGTTGAAGCTGCATTCTCTCTCCTGACCACCAGGTATATAGACTTCTATACAACCACAGGAGTCGCCCTTCGGTGGTCAGGAGAGAGAATGCAGCTTCAACACATGAAGCATAGACTTCTATACAACCAGAGGAGTCGCCCCTCGGTGGTCAGGAGAGAGAATGCAGCTTCAACACATGAAGCATAGACTTCTATACAACCAGAGGAGTCGCCCCTCGGTGGTCAGGAGAGAGAATGCAGCTTCAACACATGAAGCATAGACTTCTATACAACCAGAGGAGTCGCTCCCTGGTCTTCACACCTCCACGTCCGCCCTGACTGGAAGATGCTCAGCGACTGAGTGTAAATACCTGAGCCGCAGTCACCTGATCCAGCTCTTCGTCTGCACCCCTCCTCTTCACTCCTGTTGAGCCTCCTCTTCTCTGGACTCTGGACTCTAGACTAGTCTGGACTCTGGACTCTAGAGTCTAGACTGACTTTAGACTCTGGACTCTGGACTCTAGACTAGTCTGGACTCTAGACTCTGGACTCTGGACTCTAGACTGACTTTAGACTCTGGACTCTGGACTCTAGACTACTCTGGACTCTGGACTCTGGACTCTGGACTCTAGACTGACTTTAGACTCTGGACTCTAGACTGACTTTAGACTCTGGACTCTAGACTGACTTTAGACTCTGGACTCTAGACTGACTTTAGACTCTGGACTCTAGACTGACTTTAGACTCTGGACTCTAGACTGACTTTAGACTCTGGACTCTAGACTGACTTTAGACTCTGGACTCTAGACTGACTTTAGACTCTGGACTCTGGACTCTAGACTACTCTGGACTCTGGACTCTAGACTACTCTGGACTCTAGAGTCTAGACTGACTTTAGACTCTGGACTCTGGACTCTAGACTACTCTGGACTCTGGACTCTAATAATAATAATAATAATACATTGCATTTATATTGCACTTCATATTTGAGCAATCTCAAAGTGCTACAGAGCAGAATAAAACAACAATAAAAAGCTAAAATTGTAAGATATATTTAAAAGCAAAGCCCATAAAAGATATTTTAGCAGTAAGCTTTCTTAAAAAGGTGAGTTTTCAGGTCACGCTTAAAAGCCTCTGCAGTCTGTGGGGCCCTCAGATGTTCAGGGAGGGTGTTCCATATCCTCGGAGCTGCAGAGAAGAAGGCCCGATCTCCCATAGTGCGGAGCTTGGTTCTGGGGACTTGGAGTGTGTTGTTGGTTGAAGAACGGAGGTTAAATGAGGAGGTCTGGGGGGTGAGCAGTTCTTTCAGGTATTGGGGAGCATGTCCATGAATGCACTGATGAGTGAGGAGGAGAGCTTGTACTCAATTCTGTGTGGGATGGGGAGCCAGTGTAATGATTTCAGAACGGGGTGATGTGACCATATTTACGGACTCTTAGCAGGATCCTGGCAGCGCTGTTCTGGATATATTGTAATCTCTGGATGTTCTTGTTTGAGATTCCGGTGAGGAGAGCATTACAGTAATCCAGCCTGGATGATACAAAGGCATGGACAAGTTTCTCTGCATCTGCCAGATTGAGTGTTGGACGGAGTTTGGCGATGTTCCTGAGGTGATAGAAAGCTGTCTTGCGGAGGTGTTTGATGTGGGTGTCAAAAGTGAGATTCGAGTCCATTTTAACACCAAGGTTGGTGATAGATGTGGAGAGAGGTACGTTTTGACCCGAGAAGGTAATGCAGGTGATGGTGGAAGAGCGGAGTTGATGTGGTGTGCCAACTAGGATGGCTTCTGTTTTAGAACTGTTTAGTTGAAGAAAATTGAGTTTCATCCATGTCTCTATGTCCTCCAGGCAGGTGGTGAGTGTGGATATAGAGTTGGAATAAGAAGAAGTGGGGTTGTCCTCATATAGAGTTGTGTGTCATCAGCATAGCAGTGGTAGGATACCCCATGCCTGCTGATTATATTACCCAGGGAAGCAGATAGAGGGTGAAGAGAGTGGGGCCCAGCACTGAGCCCTGGGGGACACCGCAGGTGACGTTGTGGGTGTATGATTTTGCTTTGCCCAGGTTAACGTATTCCGTTCTGTCGGATAGATATGAGGTGAACCAGTTATGTATTTTATCAGAGAGTCCAATAGTGTATTTCAGATGGTGAAGGAGGATGTTATGGTCAATTGTATCAAAAGCAGCTGTTAGGTCCAGGAGGATGAGTAGAGATGGGGAACCGGTATCTGCTGCCATCATGAGGTCATTTGTGACCCTGACCAAGGCTGTTTCAGTGCTATGGCCAGGGCGGAAACCAGACTGAAACTTCTCGAAAAGGTTATTGTCTTTGAGATGATGGTGAAGTTGTGCTGCAACTGCCTTTTCTAGAACTTTTGACAGAAATGGAAGATTTGAAATGGGCCTGTAGTTGGAAAAAACCTCTGGATCCAGGGTGTTTTTTTTTAGTAGTGGTCTGATGACAGCAGTTTTTAACGCAGATGGAATATGGCCGGCCAGGAGCGAGTGGTTTATGATCGTGGTGATTAGTGGAGAGATGGCAGAGGTGTTTGTCTTTAGCAGAGCTGATGGGAAAGGGTCCAGAGCACAGGTGGTTGGCCTTGTGTTTTTGATCATATCCTCCACTTCTTCCTGTGTGACAGTTGAGAAGGAGCAAAGAGGCTGGACAAACTCAGATAGTGGGTCGGTGGTTGTGAGCGGCAGGACAGCAGTGGCGGAGAGGTGTGAGCGGATATTTTTAACTTTTTGTCGGAAAAAATTGATGTGCATATTGCTCCTATCCTCAGTGGCCTCAGGATGGACAAGTGAAAGCGGTTTGAGAAGATGATTTACAGTAGAGAAAAGTTGTTTTGAGTTACCGGGCTGTTGTTAATAATGGTGGAATAAAACTTGGACTGCGATCTCTCAGAGCTTCGCATAGGCCTTCCTGTGTTCTCTATATGCCTGTTTGTGAACAGTCAGTCCAGAAGCCTTGAACCGCCGCCGATGACACGCCCAGCAGTCTTCATTTTATGCAGCTCGCAGGTGTACCAGGGTGCTGAGCGTGAGAAGGAGACTGACCTGGATTTTATAGGGGCATGAAGGTCCAGAAGACTGCTCAGGGACTGGTTGTAGGAATCCACTAAGTCAGTGCCAGAGAGGAAGTTGGTAGAGCCAATGGAGAGAGATTTGAGGTCCAGAGCCAGGGCATCCATGTTAATGTTTTTCAGATTCCTGAAGTGGATCTGCCGCGTGGGTTTGATGTGGGGAGAAGGGAAAGACAGCTTCATTGATATTATTTTGTGGTCAGACACACCAAGGTCATAAACCTGTAGGTCGGTGATGAGGGCGGAGTTTGCGATGACCAGGTCGAGTGTGTGTCCCCTAGACTACTCTGGACTCTAGACTCTGGACTCTGGACTCTAGACCGACTTTAGACTCTGGACTCTGGACTCTAGACTGACTTTAGACTCTGGACTCTAGACTGACTTTAGACTCTGGACTCTGGACTCTAGACTACTCTGGACTCTAGAGTCTAGACTGACTTTAGACTCTGGACTCTGGACTCTAGACTACTCTGGACTCTGGACTCTAGACTACTCTGGACTCTAGACTCTGGACTCTGGACTCTAGAGTCTAGACTGACTTTAGACTCTGGACTCTGGACTCTAGACTCTAGACTCTGGACTCTGGACTCTGGACTGACTTTAGACTCTAGACTCTGGACTCTGGACTCTGGACTGACTTTAGACTCTGGACTCTGGACCCGGCCGGTGGCACACGCCGGTTCCTTGAGGGGAAACTCTTCCTCGGCTCCACTCGGCAACGCGCCTGTTTCCCTTCGCTCTGCTCTGAACGCCGCGGCCCGACTCGTCGCGGCGTGCCCGGCGAGAAGCGGAGCGCGGCGGAGGCCCGGCACGCTTCAACGCTCCTCTTAGAAACCAGGAAAAGGAAGCGGCACAGGTGGAGAAAGTTTCACATGTTTTTTTATTTAATGGCACCAAATGAAACACAACACATTCTGGGGAAGCAGCTGAGACCCTGTGTGCTGAAAGGCTTTAACGAGCGCCATTGTGATGCCTTCAGGTACCGTCGCCTCCACACCTTACCTGAAACCTGAGAGTTTTACTCCCCCCCCCCTCTCTCTCTCTCTCTCTCTCTCTCTCCCCAAAGTGTTTTAAAAGCCTTTCTCCGTTAATCCTCAGGTCAAATATGGTGAGAGTTTCTGTTGATGTGCGTGAGCTCAGATCTGCAGGATTACCAGATCAACAGCACAGGTGAGAGGTCAGGTGACCAGAGGAGATCCACGGGAAACCGCAGGGTTGTATAGAAGTCTACGCTTCATGCGTTAAAGCTGCATTCTCTCTCCTGACCACCAGGGGGCGACTCCTCTGGTTGTATAGAAGTCTATGTGTTACCTAAGTTGACCACTAAGATAAATCGTCCGTGATGCCGCCCTGCTCTCTCCGCCTGTTATTCCTCTTTCGTGGCGTGGAACTCGGCCAAATAGTTGCGATGGCGTCGCTGAGCCGTCCGTCAGAGATGCTGTCGGCCGGCCGGAGGTCGTCCAGGTGAGTCTGGGGGAACCGCCTCTCGCCTGGCGGCGTTCGTGCAAAGTCATCGTTGTCCTTGACGAGAAGAATAAAGTCTTTTTTATTAATTTATTGTCTGGGCGACTTCACTTTATATTACCTGAATTCTATGTGGCTCGAAAATATACGACAAATTGCATCGTTAAGATGATATCTAACGTTTTTTTCAATTACATTTTAAACTGGTGTTCTTCCCGGCAACAGCGACGACAGAGAAGCTGTCAACAGCCAATCGAAATCCTCGAGTCAGACGAGGACGGAAATCAGTTTGATCTCAAATCACATTCAATCAAACGTGAGCGTTTCTCCAATGAAGCCAACCTTCTTGTTTTATCAGTTTTGTGTGATTTTACGGTTAGAAAACGTAAAATCTTCAAGAATTAAAGATATTTTGTACCTTTTTGAAATATTGAATGTAGGTGTTTAAGTACCTGAAGCTTCCTCCCCATGTGTCACATCCAGCAGCTGCTTTATTCTGGGATTTATACTAAAGTTACTTATTGTTTGAGTTTTCTTTAAAATAACAAAAAGTTAACGTGCGCTCGTTAAATTAATCGAGTTTCTTTTTAATAAAAAACCTTTGTATCGTAAAGCAGAAGGATTAAAACCTTTATGAGGACTTCACAGCACGAGGTGTACCTATAAACCGGCAGGTGAGTAAATATAAAGGTAATATTCTTTGTGGTATAAAATGGCCACCGGGCGATCCGATGGATTATTTTCTCACGTTATTTCCATTTATTTTTAAACGATAACCGAATAATCGTGTTTAAAAGAGAACGTCTCACACTTCGGTGAACTTTGGTTCGCGTGAGGAAAGAAAAGAACAAAAGCGTTGTGACAGGGTGATCCGTCATCGCCGACTCCTGTTGTTGTTCCGCGGTCATCGACACGCCACGGCGGCGAGGACGGCGGCGGAGCGTGAGGACGAAACCACGCGGGGAATCCTCCGGAGGGCGGCGGCCGCGTGGGCGACCTCCACGGAGATGATGTCAGAGATTAATCAGAGAGTATAATCTCTGATTAATCATACACATCGCACACACCGCAGCCAGAAGGAGCAGGAACAGGAGGCCTGAGCCGGCTCTTAAAGGTACAGTACATGTAAATACAACAACAGCTCTAATACAGTTGTTTCAGGGAAACATCAATATAAAAACCCTAATCCAGCAGCTTTTAAGGTGCAGTACAGCGATTAAACCATAATCCATCAGATCTTAAAGGTGCAGTACACCTATTAACGAATGGCTCTAATCCAGCCGCTCTTAAAGGCGCAGTACCCCTATGTCCAGGTGGCTCCAGGTGGAGGTGTTGAGGCCAGCAGCACCAGGCGGTCTCAGGGAAGAGGATCCTCTCGGCTTCCTAGAGGACTCAACGGGTCCGGAACAAAGAGCCGGCGCTCCGCTGTTCACGCTGTTTACTCTGAGCTGCTTCCTGATGGGTCGCCTTACACCTTCTGTTTATTTACCTGCCGAGCTTCTTCTGCCCGGCAACCGGCTCAAATGGAACTGCTTATTTTGTTCAGGTTTGGGTGGTTTTTGCTGAATTCCTGTTTAGTTGTTTTTATTTATATAAATATAAAATACTAGAAAAAAATACTGGACATTTTAATCATTGATGTTTAGATTTAAACACACACACACACACACACACACATATATATATATATATATATATATATATATATATATATATATATATATATATATATATTCCTCGTTATATTTAACCAGTTATTATTTTCTGTTCCCTGCTCAAACATTCAATACTACGACTTACAACCTCTTTCGACTTTATTGAACACAAAATATAAAAATATATTTACAGCTTTACCAAAATATTGACCAAGATGAATTAATTCCAACGCAATTTAAATGTTTCATGGACCGATTGTCGACAGTGGAGGGAATAAAGAATATCTGTCACTCTTTTCTGCTTCTCTCTGAAATAACTTGAGTTTTTCTAAGGTTTGGTTCATGTTTACTCTGGGCGCAGTGACAGTGTGGGCTACGTGGGGGCGGGGCTTATGGAAGAGTCCGTTACCGGGAAATACAAAATATTTTGCGGTTCCAGAGGAGATGATTGGACTCCAGGAAGTCTTCAGTTTTATGCTATGCTAAACTGCTGCTAGCTTCATATGCCTCAAATATATCGATCTTCTCATCGGACTCCTCAGATGTAAAGTTATTGCTTTAAAACAACAATAACAACAACAACAACAACAACAACAACAAAGAGTCAATGTGTCTTACACATCTGACTGTTGTGCTCCTGCGTTACTACACGGTGTGTGACGCTCGTCTGGAGAAACACGATGAAGTCCTGAAGCGTTGTAAACGTCATGGAGAATGTTCTTCCTCCAGTTCTCTTCTTCTTCAGCAAAAAAACAAAAACAAAAACAAAAACAAATCCTTTTCCCCGGAAACAAAAGATTCACATCTCGTCGCCGTCGTCACGACGTTGAAGACAGTCGGAGGTGTTTGTACGGAGGACTGGGCGTCTTCTGGTCCCCTGAGGAGAGAACCAGAGGAAACACTCAGCTTCAGAGAGACCACTCAGCTTCAGAGAGACCACTCAGCTTCAGGCAGACCACTCAGCTTCAGGGAGAGACCACTCAGCTTCAGAGAGAGACCACTCAGCTTCAGAGAGACCACTCAGCTTCAGAGAGAGACCACTCAGCTTCAGAGAGACCACTCAGCTTCAGAGAGACCACTCAGCTTCAGGGAGACCACTCAGCTTCAGAGAGACCACTCAGCTTCAGAGAGAGACCACTCAGCTTCAGAGAGACCACTCAGCTTCAGGGAGACCACTCAGCTTCAGAGAGACCACTCAGCTTCAGAGAGACCACTCAGCTTCAGGGAGACCACTCAGCTTCAGAGAGACCACTCAGCTTCAGAGAGAGACCACTCAGCTTCAGAGAGACCACTCAGCTTCAGGCAGACCACTCAGCTTCAGGGAGACCACTCAGCTTCAGGGAGAGACCACTCAGCTTCAGGGAGACCACTCAGCTTCAGAGAGACCACTCAGCTTCAGAGAGACCACTCAGCTTCAGAGAGAGACCACTCAGCTTCAGAGAGACCACTCAGCTTCAGGGAGACCACTCAGCTTCAGGGAGAGACCACTCAGCTTCAGGGAGACCACTCAGCTTCAGAGAGAGACCACTCAGCTTCAGAGAGACCACTCAGCTTCAGAGAGACCACTCAGCTTCAGGGAGACCATTCAGCTTCAGAGAGAGACCACTCAGCTTCAGAGAGACCACTCAGCTTCAGAGAGAGACCACTCAGCTTCAGAGAGAGACCACTCAGCTTCAGGGAGACCACTCAGCTTCAGGGAGACCACTCAGCTTCAGGGAGAGACCACTCAGCTTCAGGGAGACCACTCAGCTTCAGAGAGACCACTCAGCTTCAGCTGAGTCCTGAAGCTGCAGATCAGTGTTGTTCAACTTTTTGTGTTGAAATTAACGGACGGTTTAGTTTTTTTTTTTTAAACTCCTCCTGAAGGAGCAGGTGGAGCTCCTCCTGAAGGTGTACAATAAGGTGTAGATGTTATCCTTCAGACTGTTCCTGTTTCCCTCCCAGCCCCTCCCCCGCTGTGTGTTTAAGAACGCAGACGAGTTTATACATCTTAAAATACAAGATGACGTCCTGAATGACGACTGAGCAGACGGAGGTCAGAGGAACCAATCAGACTCACCGTCTCTTTGTGGGAGGAGTTTAAATGATGCTGCAGGGTGAAAACCTGCTGGGCCGGGGGGGAGGCCGGGGGGCTGGGGGGGCTGCCAGGTGTTCAGGTAGCTGGCGGCTGGACCCCCGTACACGCCGTACTGGTGCGGTGGAGAATATGCACACGCCGAGACGTAACCGGGCAGACTAGACGAAGACTGAGAGGGACATCCATTAGAGACAGTGATCACCTGGTCACATGACATCTATTATTCATCTGGTCACATGACATCTATTATTCATCTGGTCACATGACATCTATTGTTCATCTGGTCACATGACATCTATTGTTCATCTGGTCACATGACATCTATTGTTCATCTGGTCACATGACATCTAAATGTCTTCGCTCTCCAAAATCTTCCTTAGTTTCAAAAACATAATTTCTGTTGTAATTTATAATTCATATTTCCAAATTTTTTGACACAAATATCAACAGTTCTTGTAAATGTTTTACTTCCCATGATCCCTCTCACTTATTCACATATATTTAAAAAGTCCAAATAAAAGAAATATAAAAGGTCCTTTAATAAATCGATTTCCATCCCAAAGAATATCTTGTAAAGATAACATTTTAAATTCTGAATTTCCTAAATTGTCCAGAAATATCCCAAATTCGAAATTGTAAAAGTTTTCCACCGAATGCACAAAAAGTCAAACCTTTGAAATTACACATTTTCAAAGACGTCCCCTAAATGTTACCGGAGCTCAGGTTGGTCCTCAAAGCACCTCGGAGTAGGGGAGGAGCTCTACGGGACACTGGGCTCTGATTGGCTGCTTGGTTTTAAAACCACAGCTCAGTTAAACCTTCATCTCTCTCTGATGACAGTCTGTTGTTGTTGTTGTTGTTGTTGTTGTTGTTTACTCCAAACCAGCTGACAGGAAGTCGTCCCCCGAGGACCAATCAGAGCTCTGGGGACGTTTAAACTCGGAGGCCACAAAATAAAAACAACTCAACCGAAAAAGAAAAAAAAAATCTTTTGATTTTTCTCAAAATAATAATAAAAAAAATTGAGTTATAATTTCAACCACATATTTAATAATCATTTATATAGCTACTTTTCCACAAATCCCTCTTTAATTTAATAACGTCTGTTTCCATGTTTTCGTCTCTATGAATAATGAATGAGGCATGTCGTATTTACCTGCTGGAGGAACTTGAGGTCCGGCTCGCCGGTCCTCTCGGCCCCATGGGGGGGCAGCGGCCTGCCGGTCCCCTCGGCCCCGTGGGGGTGCAGCGGCCTGCCGGTCCCCTCCGCCCCGTGGGGGGGCAGCGGCCGGGTCCAGTCCTCCGGAGCCGAGGCCCCGTCAGACCCGCTCACCGCTGCAGAGAACCGGAGGTCAACTCTCTTCTATGTTTTGAGTCCAGCTTGAAGGATTACGTCATTCCTCAGATTTATTTATTATGTTTTACTTGAGGAAATAGTAAATATATAAATATATAATGTTTACAATACAATATATAATAATCCAACAAAAAACAAAATATGTTAAAACAGTTTTTAGTTTGTTTGCAGAACAGTTAGAAGAACAAAAATGTAAATGATGTAAATTCATTTAAATGTTCTCAATTTCTTCTTTTGGCCTCTTTCTATAATTTCCCATAAAGAGACCCCAAGATAAGACTCTAATATACGAGGAGTAAACAACAACAAGATGAACTGATGAACATGAACACATGAATATGATATCATATGTAAAGAATGTAACAAAAAAAAACAATAAAGAGGGTGGAAAATATATAAAACAGTTCAAATGATATGTTATATATAGTTGAAAAAACAAGCTTCATATTTACTTTTATTTAATGTGCAACTTGATGTCAGATATAAAAATGTCAGTATGTAATTCAAGATGAAGTTTCTTTAAGGTTAAAATAAACAAGAGTTAAAGGTGAAGAAAATTGAGGATGAAAAATTAAAAATTTAATTTAATTTAAAAAGGAACATCTGATTTATTGTCAAACATTATGAATATAAGTTGTCCCAAAAACTTAAATATATGAAATTGTGTTAAAACAGACGTAATTAAAATGATAAGTGCTTCAAACATAAATAATAATAATAGCACTTACTATTATTGTTGTGAATTAAAACACTTATTATTATTGTTATTATTTGTGTTTTATGGTTTGTATTATTATTATTCATATTATTGAATAACTTTTTATAACTCGTGTCATTTCTTGCACAATTAACTTTATTTTCTTTTTCATTGTCATCAATATGACATTACTTTTTATTATTACGTTTTATTTGTATGATTTACAATCTGCAACTCAAGATGGTTTAGCTTGAATACACCAACAATAAATAAATATCTCTCTAAATACCGACAGTAATTTAGTTGTATATTTTCTATCTTATATTTATAATTGTTTCGCATAATTTTGGTTTGAAATTTATGTAAATTGATCAATCGAAAGTATCGATTTATACTGTATTTGATTACTTGCCTGTATTTAGATTTGTTCGTCCTTATTGTAAACATGAATACAATTTAATTAGATATTTAATTAGATATTAATTAGATATTTCGCTATTAAATGAGGAAGTGTCTCCACCGACCTGCCGGGTCCATGAAGGCCCGGAGGCCCAGGATGTTGTGCCAGCTGCGCGGGAGGCCCACGTGCCCCGCAGGGTGCCCCCCTCCGGGCCCGGTGGTGTACGGGGAGTACGGGTAGCCCCCGGGCCCGTACTGCAGCTGAGCCCCGGGCTTGCCGCCGTCCCCCGGCGGCGACCGGGCCCCGAGCTTGTGCCTCAGGATGCGGCTGATGGAGCTCACGGACGGGACGGTGTACTTGTCGCACACGCCGTCCGCCAGCAGCCGGTCCCGGATCTCCCAGGCGAAGATGCCCGGGTCGCCCCGCTTGTAGTCCCGGATGCTGTCGACCACCACCGGGGTGGTGACCCGCGGCTTGCTGCCGCCGATGGCCCCCGGCAGCACGGAGCCGGTGTCGTGGAAGCGCGCGAGGATCTTGGACACGCAGCCGTGGGACACGCGCAGCTGGCGGCTGATGTCGCACGGCCGCATGCCGAGCTGCGCGAGCTCCACGATGCGCAAGCGCACTGGGGTGGGCAGCGGCCGGCCGTTCACGAACATCCCGCCGAGCTGGTTCACCTCCCCGTAGCTCTGCTCTGGAGGCCGAGACACGAGACTGGATGACGTCATCGATTCATTATTGATTCGTTATTCGTTATCAGAAGAGTTGAATTAAAGTATAAGTGTATGTAGTATACTAGTTTAAATGAGCCTCATCAATGCTGCAGAAACTAAATGTGAATTAATTAACTATAATTTAACTTGTATTACATAATAAAACCAGCTGAAGCTAACATTAAACACTATTAACATCATAAACAATATATCTTCATCTTCCAGAATAAATAAAGGAACTGTGAGGATTTGTTTCACTAAACCATGAAATGTAATTAATGATCAAATAAAACAATATGTTCGTAAACACAACCTGTGTTTCTGTTTATTTACAATAATGCTAATAAACATATTCATGACGTCACAGAAACACGGTAGATCATTATTTTAAAACATTCTTGTTTTGTTGTAAATATTGAATAAAACCTTTAACAGAACAAAACATTAATTAATCATATATTATTATAATTCAGTTATTCAAACAATCAATTAAAGACAATCTTGTGTTTTGTTTTTTTAAATAATAAATTAGATTTGATTTATTTATCAATATTTTTTTCCACACACAAAGCAGAATTTCCTCTTTTTTAAATGCAACATTTCGTTTATCTGACTTATTATAAAGAATAAACAATTTAATTTAATTTTAGATTATACTTAAATCCCAGTCGAGGACTATTAATATTAATAAGTGACATTAAACTAAATATATTTTACTTGTAATCGAGCAGAAACCTTTCGTCTTTTCTTAAGAGGATATTATTTAAAGCACCTTAATATAAGTTATTAAAATACCTGTTGCTGATCCTGAACTTAAGATTGTTGGTTTAGGGAACTTGAAGGATCCAAACAAACACAAACATGAACCTCTAAAGCCACTTTAGATCCTTAAACTTCAGAAATTGAGATTAAATGCAAATATTCTGTAAAAGATCCGTTTTTCTTCCTCTCACCCATCAGCTGCGTCCACCGCGTCCAACATCCACCGAGATCTGACCTCATCCTCCTCCTCCTCCTCCTCCTCCTCCTCCTCCTCCTCCTGAGACGTGCTGTCGTTTCCTGTTTGCAGAGGATCATTTGGCGTCAGCACCCAGAAGAACGAGGGTTCCTGAACGCATCTTGGGTCACGTGTTTATACATAACCGGAAGTTTGACTCAGGAATGTTGCGTTTATTATAAAAGTTTAAATCTCTGATTATTCAACCGAAGTTTTTCTTGGTTTCGGAGGTTCGGGAATTTTAACTAATGTGGAAATTAAATACAATTCAAAAATATTATAAATACTGTGAGTCAGAACATGAAGAGAGGAAGTCGTTAAGCAGCCGAGGAGTGAAATACTTAGTTAGGTGGGGAAAAAAATAGTAAAATACTTGTTTAGGTTCAGGAAAAGTCCAGCTTTAACACATGAAGCAGAAACTTCTATACAACCAGAGGAGTCGCCCCCTGGTGGTCAGGAGAGAGAATGCAGCATTAGTATATGACGCATTGACTTCTATACAACCAGAGGAGTTGCTCCCTAGTGGTCAGGAGAGAGAATGCAGCATTAGCATATGAAGCATAGACTTCTATACAAACTGAGGAGTCGCCCCCTGGTGGTCAGGAGAGAGAATGCAGCTTTAGCATATGACGCATAGACTTCTATACAACCAGAGGATTCGCCCCCTGGTGGTCAGGAGAGAGAATGCAGCTTTAGCATATGACGCATAGACTTCTATACAACCAGAGGAGTCGCCCCCTGGTGGTCAGGAGAGAGAATGCAGCTTTAGCATATGAAGCATAGACTTCTATACAACCAGAGGAGTCGCCCCCTGGTGGTCAGGAGAGAGAATGCAGCTTTAACACATGAAGCAAGATTTCAGTCCTGCTCCAATTAAGAATATCTCTTTGAACGTGAGTTGTTTGGAGTTTTGAGTCTTTAACATGTCATTATCTTCAACAGTGTCACTTAAATGCTGAAAAAGAATAGATCATTCAAAGAACCTCGCTGAAACACCATCACAATGCAAGATAACACACTCGCGCGCCGACATGTCGTTTAAAGGCATCATTTGTTGTAAGATGGCGCCTCCCGGTGGACACGTCTGGTCACTGCAGGTAGAGAGGATCCCAAAGAAAATATTTACTTGAGTTAAAAATGCATTTACAGACAAGCACAAACATTTGACAAATAAATACAAAATTGATAAATATAAATGATTGATAAATATTATCTTGGTAATAATACACACAAGACATTTTTAGACAATATATTTATATATATACACAATCACAAATTTAGTTACAACAGCATTTCAGCAAATGCAGTAGCAGTAGTACTGCACTAAGAGTACAACATAATATATATGTATATATATATATACATATATATCCATATATATGCATATATATATATATATATACACATACACACATTTACTGTATATATACACACATATAAATACATATTTAAACATATATATGTAGTGAAAACAACAGGATTTTTACTAGTTTATTGAAATGCAGTTTCACCAAAAATAAATCATACAAATGAAATCGTTCTGCACACACATCATATTTATTGTGATTTAAACTAATACAATTAGTATAGTATATAACAACAAAGCATTTAAACTAAAAAAGAAAAAGAAAGGAAACTACACCAGCAAATTAACATTTGAATTCTGATCAATGTTATAAAAATTAAGTTAGAATGTTAATCTATTTATGTGATTTGTATGGATTAATTTACGTTTTTATCTAAATGAAAATGTAGCAGCACATCTGTAGCTGCAGTTCCTCGGTGTGACAGCAGGGGGCAGGCTGAACTTAGGGCTCAACAATAAATTATACATTATATTTGTTTCTGTTTGTCGTTTTTATCATTTGATGTTCATATTTTTGCATCTTCAGCAAAGTCACATTGGCCGAGACAAAAATTGTAATTCGTAAATCATCTAAAAATGCTTTTTAAGGATGACGTCACAGAACCAGAGAGGAATATATTTGTGCTGTAAGTTTAAAATCTATAAGCATAAAGTTACATCATAATTACGACATTTCAACTGCACCTTGAACCCGTGATTAAACCTTTTCTCTTTTTTTTTTTACATATGTATTCATTTTAATTATTTATTTGATGTGTTAATTATTCATGTTTTATTATTAGCATTTATACAATTTATTTATTTTGTCATTTTTATTTCACCAGATTTTTTGCATCACTTGCATTGATTTTGTTTATTATCTTTATTATTCAGTTTATTTGAGGCTTCAGTTTGTTCTTCTATTTTCTGCGTTGACGTTTATTTATTTATTTAATGAATACATTTCTAATAACATTTCATAAGTTATTATTTTAATTCATTTGTATATTTTATTTTCGACATTTTCATGAACAGCAGTTGGTGTGTGATGGGGGGTCGAAGAAGAAGAAGAAGAAGAAGAAGAAGAAGAAGAAGAAGAAGAAGAAGAAGAAGAAGAAGAAGAAGAAGAAGAAGAAGAAGAAGAAGAAGAAGAAGAAGAAGAAGAAGAAGAAGAAGAAGAAGAAGAAGAAGAAGAAGAAGAAGAAGAAGAAGAAGAAGAAGAAGAAGAAGAAGAATCCTACGTGACGTTCCTCTCGCGGCCAGCAGGTGGCAGCAGGAGCTCAATCAAAACAGACTTGTGCATGCGCGCGCACAGGCGACGACCCTCATTAGCATATCGCCTCCAGCCTAATGATTCATATTGTGACGTTAGCCGTAAACACACGTTGTCCTCACAAAGACAGACGAACAACGTGAGCGTAATAAAACATAAACACATTAAAGAAGAAAAACTATCACAATAAACACCACGAATATATATATATATATATATATATATATATATATATATATATATATATATGATATATTATTTTTATATTCAACAAATTAAAATGATAAACAAAACAGAGAAGAAAGAAAAAGTCTAAAAGGAAGAAAATAAGACACTGACCACATGGAGGCGCTCTGGAGCCACACATGAACACACACCAGTACACGCACACAACACGGGGGCGTGGCCTTGACCTCTGTTGACCTTCAGACTCACTGAACGATGTCAGAAGAACACTTCTTCACACACACGTGACCTCTGACCTCTGGCACGGTTACCAGGTCGAGACTTTTATTCCTCTGCTGCAGAAACACGTTCAAATGAAACTAATATAACTATTACTTTAAAACAAAACAAATAAAACTAATTCTTTAAAATAAAACTTTAAAAAATAAAACATCAAAGTAAAACTAATAAAACTAATACATTAAAATAAATGTAATACATTAAAATAAAACATAAGTCAGCTGACGGCTTGAATGAAGGGACCATACATAAAATAAAACTGTTTTAAAGATATTTTATTTTTCATTCTCAGGTTTAAAAACTAACATAAACCCATATGTATAAACTATAGTATATTGTATAGTGCTTGTCAGGCACCAGGTGGTCTGGTGGTCTGGTGGTCTAGTGGTCTAGTGGTCTGGTGGTCTGGCCCCCCTCGACCCCCCCAGGATGAAGTGGGCTTCCTTCTGGAGAGGCGTTCAGGGACCCAGCTGCTTGGCCTAATGCTCCTCCAGAGAGCTGAGGATTAAACCGAGGGGAGAACCAGAGTCTGAGAGGAAAGGAGAAAGGAGGCAAGGGGGGGGGGGGGGGGGGACGAGAAAGGAGGCAAAGAGGAAAGGAAACAAGAAAGGAGTCAAAGGGATCAAATAAAATAAAAAATATATATATTCTTTTTTATATTTTTTATTTTATTTATTTATTTATATATATATATCATTTATTTATTTATTTACTTTATATATATACAATGTTTTAAAGCATATATATATATATATATTGTTTATTTTATATATATGAAATACTGGAACACAGTTATCATTTCTCTCATGTTGCTGATTATTTGACAGTAAAACATAACAATGTACATTTCATGTTTATAATCTGAATCTAAAGTCTCACATAAAAACATTGAGTTTACGTCTATTTTAAGTCTAAAGGATCATAAATACAGAAGAACTTTAATCACTGAGATTCATTTTCTATTTAGTTTTGTATTAATTTTGAAAGAAAACTTCAGAACATTATGTTTTCAATAAAAAGTAAAACTTATACTTTAGGAAAGTTTTACTTTTTATTGAAAACATAATGTTCTTTAAAGTTGTATAAATACACAAAGTTAGATTTATCTATGAAAAGGTCACTTTGTATTATCACTAATTTAAAATCAATATCTAAATATTATAAAGATGAATGTCTTTGTTTCCCTTTTCTGGAGTTTATAAATAAATAAATACATAATTTGTATGATAAATATAATAAATAATAAATATTTGAGCTTTAATAAAGTTGGAAAACTCAAATTTAAATGATATTCTTGAATTTATACAAATAGAAAAGCTCAGATTCACAATTTCCTCACAAGATCAAACGCTTGAAATCTAGTTCAGATGTTTCACAGTTTTTAAATAAAGTTAAAATATAATTAAATATGACATTAAAGTGTTTTGTGTCTTGCTGCAAATAAATTAACCGAAAGGCTGAAGTTGATCTTTTATATATGTTTATTATCATTATTTTAAAAATCAGTTTGTCGGACGACAAGAACAAAGTTCAGCTCAGTGATAAATTAAAGATTTATTGATAAATAAATGATTTATTCAAATTGCCTATCAGATCTTTGAGAAGTCAAAATGCTGAAATCAGCAAATTAAATGAAATAATTTTTAAAGTGTTTGACTTTTAGGACGTGAAGTTAACATCATTTAAATCTAAATAATAAAGTTATACGAGTTAAAATCTTTAATTAATTCACCTTGTTCAACTCAAAGACTGTGTTGCTTCTTTACGTTCAACAATATATACTTTATATATAAAGCCCACATGGACTATCATAAATATAAGACGACAAAGAGATAAAAGACGTCTTGTTAATTCACCTTAAACTTATGTTTGAAAATAACGTTTCTAAAAACACACACATTAATTAACCCACTATGTGTAATATATATATATATATATATATATATATATATATATATATATATATATATATATATATATATATATATATATATATATAGTAATTATATAGTAATTAATTCACCTTGAACACGAACACTAAGATCCATAATTCGGCTCCAGTAGGTTTATTTCCTCCCCGGTGCTTCCGGTCCGTCCCGCCCGGTTTGCCCCTCTCGAAGCCCGCAGCAGCAGCGCTGAGCCCCGGGGCGACGCTGCGTGGAGGTCCCGGTTCACCGGGGAGAAGACAAATACATAAATTAAACTATATAAAATGTTTTTTTATCTCCAGGGAGCACGTGAGGTGACGTAGGTGAGGTGACGTAGTGACGTGCAGCAGGGCAGCAGGTGATTGGCTGCTCGGACATTTCCCGCTGAACCGAAGCGCCACGTCGATAACAAAGGTGCTATATAATAATAATAATAATAATAATAATAATAATAATAATAATAATAATAATAATAATAATTATTATTATTATTATTATTATTATTATTATTATTATGTACTCATTAGTGAAAGAGAAATCTGTAAATACACGGAGTGAAACTTTGAGAGGAAAATGTTTTATGAATTAAATCAAGAGTCAAAGTTAATGAAGAGTTCTCATGCTGGAACTTTATATGTTAATTAATTAATGCACCTAGTCTTAGTATTTAATGACTGATTAATGAATAATGTCAATAATATTATTTTATCGAGTTTATCAAGTTAATTTAAAGTGTTGCTAGAATTGAACAGAAATAAAATGAATAGAACACATATAATACATGATTATAGATGAATAAAGTACCGTAATAAAGAAAACAAAGAATAGATGATTTTTTTTACTGAGTATTAAACTATCGGCTCAATAAACCTGGTTATTATTTCGGTGAATTAATTCTAAAACATTCATTTACATGAAAGAAAAGTTATTTTCTGTAAAAACTTACAAAGTTTATACAAAATGAATATTTACAGGACAATAAAACAGAAGTGGACAACTGATATAAAACAAATGTTTTTCTCATCTATTTATTAATGGAAAGTTAAATAACTTAAAATAACTTCAACTCCAGAAATTAAACTATTTAATTTGAACATAAAACTGGATGCTCGTGCACGTGTAGAAATGAAACGGACCTGAAAACATGTTGCGTGCGCACGAAACGTAAAACAAATTAAATAAAATCGATAGATGAAAAATATAACATAAAAAAAAAATTGACATTTGAACTAAAAGTTTCCAATATGTAAATGAAGTCAAATATATATTTTCAAGATACTAATAATAATATTAAAGTGTACATTTGAAAACAAGCTTGACATTATATATATTATATATTAGCGTTTTAAAAGTAATAAATGAATCACAAAGTGAAGGTCCATGGCTCTGAAACAGTTTTATGCCTCCGCGTTTCTCTCGTGGGTCAAAGCTCCAGGAAGAAAGTATGACTAGAGAAAGTAGATCTAGAGAAAGTAGGACTAGAGAAAGTAGAGAAAGTAGAACTAGAGAAAGTATGACTACAGAAAGTAGCTCTAGAGAAAGTAGATCTAGAGAAAGTATGACTAGAGAAAGTAGAACTAGATAAAGTACAACTAGAGAAAGTAGATCTAGAGAAAGTAGAACTAGAGAAAGTAGATCTAGAGAAAGCTCTAGAGAAAGTAGGACTAGATAAAGTATGTATAGAGAAAGTAGATCTAGAGAAAGTAGAACTAGAGAAACTGACTAGATAAAGTAGGTCTAGAGAAAGTAGGTCCGACCCGTTTTCTCCACTTACCTCTCATGCCAATTGCCTTTTGTTTCGCCGCGTGTGCGCGCGTCGCTCCGCCTCCTCCGCGTGCGCGTCGGGCGGCTCCAGTCCGGCGGGATAAGGGCAACTCGTCTCCTCCTCCTCCGCAGCCGAGCGGCTGGACTCGTTTCCTGCAGGAGCCCGGAGGGAGGGAGGGGGGACGCAGAGCCGCGGACCGAGAGCCGGACACATCCACAGCAGCAGCGGGGGGGCGTCCGCACCATGTCCTTCAGCCCGAAGCACTCCACCCCCTTCTCAGTCAGCGACATCTTGAGCCCGATGGAGGACAGCTACCGGAGGTTCGGAGGCATGGAGCCCGCCGCGGGGGGCCTCGGGTCCCCGCTGGGCGCCTACCGGCAGCCGCAGGTCTCCCAGCCCGGTACGCAGCTCCGTCAGCACCACCATCACCACCACCCGGCGCCGCCGCAGCAGCATCAGCCTCCTCATCTCCATCACCACCACCACCACCACCATCACCACCTGCCCTCCGCCTCTTCATCCTCATCCTCCTCCTCTTCCTCAGCCGTCGCCGCCGCCCTGGGACCCGCGGGGCCGTATCACCACCACCACGCGCCCCACGGGGTGCCGCAGTTCTCCGGGGCCGGCGGAGGGTTCTGCAACGGCGGCCTCGGGCCAGCCGGAGACCTGCAGTCCTACCAAGAAACGCGGAG
This sequence comes from Liparis tanakae, assembly GCA_036178185.1. Lineage (NCBI taxonomy): Eukaryota > Metazoa > Chordata > Actinopteri > Perciformes > Liparidae > Liparis > Liparis tanakae. The sequence continues at coordinate 19,428,352 of CM070101.1, forward strand.
CGGCGGCGGGGGGGCGGCGTGGTACGGGAACCCGGAGCCCCGGTACCCGACAAGTAAGAGGGGCTATAAATAAAGTTTGTTTTGAAATATAAATGACATTTATTTAGATTTGTTTTAAAGTAATTTGCACAGAAAAAAAAGTTAAATGTTCTTTAAATTAGATTAAAGTGACATTTCAGTTTATTTAATATCTAATAAATCTAATATTAAGAATTAAAACCGTCGTTATGAGAATAACATTTACATCACTTTCAACATCGAATCTTTAATTAAAGTTAAATAAAGTATTTGTGTATTAAATAATAACGTAGCACTATTTTAAATAATCATGAAGTCACCACAACGTTAACAAGTCCTCCAGAATGATTTAAAATGTTTTAACTGATAACATTTATAAAATAATGAGTTTGGTTTCGATAACGGAATAAAACTAAAGTTACATTAAGAAGTTTCTCTTCCACAGATTTCCGTTGACACTTAATGTTCCAATTACATAAAGTGTATTTAGATTTATTTTTTAAAAGCCATTCAATGTCTCAAGCCCGTAACATAACGTATTTAGTTATTTAACATAATTAAAATAAACGAAAACCGTCGAGTTATTTTAAACCCAGCCGGTGCTCCTCTGCCAGTCTCCAGGTACATGGGCCCCTCCGCCGGGATGAACATGACCGGGATGGTGGGCAGCTTCTCCGGGATGGACGCGGCCGCCAAGTCCATGGTGACGCTGCACGCGGCGCCGCGGAGGAAGCGGCGCGTGCTCTTCTCGCAGGCGCAGGTGTACGAGCTGGAGCGGCGCTTCAAGCAGCAGAAGTACCTGTCCGCCCCGGAGCGCGAGCACCTGGCCGGCCTGATCCACCTCAGCCCGAACCAGGTCAAGATCTGGTTCCAGAACCACCGCTACAAGCTGAAGCGGCAGACCAAGGACAAGCAGCCGCTGCAGCAGGACGCGAGCGGCGGCGCGTGCGCGGCGGCCCACCGCTCCTCATCCGCGTCCCCGGTGCTCTCCAAGAACGGAAAGGGCTGCCAGAGCGACTCCAACCACACCGGGAACCGACAGGGCGGCGCGGGGGACGTGATGTCGGTGAGCCAGCTGTCGTCCACCGAGGAGCTGGACGACTTGTCCCCGAGTCCGCCGCTCGGCCTGCACGCGCAGGTCCACATGACGCAGACGGACGCGGCGCTCATCGAGTACACGAACAGCATGATCGGCTCCAACCTACTGTACGGGAGGACTTGGTAGGGACCACCGGGAGGGGGACGCTACGGGACCACCGGGAGGGAGACGCTACGGGACCTCATTCCCGAGTTGGATGGTTTTATAAACATTTTTTTTAAGAAGAACCGGCTGGAGGACAAAAACAAAGAGCACCACCTTTTGGGGTATTTTCTCCTCGTGCGTAAATCTGGTTCAGTTACGCGGAAACCTCTGGTCCTTCGGGTTCCGTTACGCGTACATATCTGGTTCCGTTACGTTAAGCTCTGTATCATTAGTTACATTCTGGTTCCGTTACGCGTAAACATCTGGTTCCTTTACGTAAAGCTCTGGTTCCGTTTCACGCGGACTCAGACACTCCGTGGGGTCGAGCAATACAAAGATCCTGAATGTGAATTATGTATTTTCTTCCGAAATATCTTTTCTCTTTTTTAATTTTTATAACTGCTGCTGCGTTTTAAAACCAGGAAAATAAATCGGACTCGAGGGTATTCAGCACGAGATGCGCGCGCACTGCGCTTCCCATCCATTGCACCACTAATTAAATTATTGAAGGTTTTATAAATAAAGTGACGCAATAGAGAAAGATCAATAATCAAATGAGGAATAGTTTTCATTGGAAGTAAAATCAGTAAATAATCGTCACAATTTTCTTTCTGATATTGAATAAATGATATTTTCTTTTGAACATTTCAAATGCTTTTTATTTTATTTGTGGAGTCTGAAAATCTTTACAGTGTTTAAAAAAATGATATTTGGAGCAATACCAATATTAAATGTTTACAGAATGTAAATCTGAAATATCTTTTTTCACTTTGTGAAGAAATCGAGTTTTTCTTAAAAAATAAGTGACTTTTAAACATTTTTTTTTTTACTGAAAGTCAAATTAAAATGTGAAAAAGAAAATCCTCTATATAAGATCATTCCTGTAAAAAAAAAAAGTATAATCCCAACGCCGCTGTAATTCTTTTATTACAGTTTCAGTTGCTTCCATTCTGTTCTCAGCTCTTTGGAGAAATCCGTCTCGTCTCAAGCGCTACAGGCGTCTCTTAAAAATCACAAGTTACATATACGGAATACAAAGAAAAGAAGAAAAACACTAATTCAATTGTAAAAGAAGACAATAAAATGAAAATAGCCCCCCCCCCCTTCCCTCTCCCTGAAAGTCCATTACTTTGAGTTTAATTCCACTCGTATCTCCTGGATGGAGGCGGAGCCGGGTACCCTCCCCGCCCAGAGCTGTAGGCCTGAAACACACATTACATTCATTACTATTTACACATCATCATTACTTTAATAATTACGTGATCGAGTTCATTTAATCTTTGTATAGGATTTGACGTATACAAAACAAAATTTTGGAATCATCAAATTTCCTTCACATGGATTTTTTAAATCTGATGATTCCAAATATAATTATTCTTTCATTATATAATTGATAAACATTTTTCACAGTTAATGGAAACAATTATTCTTGGAATTTCCGATTTAAAAAAATCTTGAGATAAGAGTCAATCATTAAAATGATATTTTAAGATCCCAAAGCATCAAATGTTAAAACACGACTGGTTCTCATGCTGGAATAAAATAAATAAGAAAAACGTTATATTTGTGATTCAAACTAAACTTTATTTCTTTGTGATTCCGTTCAGGATTCAACACTTAAATAAAAAAATAAAAAATTGTCATTTGGAGCCATTTTCCAATTAAAAATAGATTTTTTAATTATCTTTAAAGTTTAGGACTTTTGGAAAAATACTATAATTGTCTTTAGAAAAAAACAAATAAAAACATTTAATAAACTTGTGCGTTTCTTTAATAATTAACTTTTATGAGTTAATAAATGCCATAGAGATCTTTTGGACTATTTCTTTCCGAAAATAGAATATGTATATTGATCTTTATTGAACGTTTTTATATAAGATAAGAAAAGAATCATCACATTTTTATTTTTTCAAATTAAAATAAAACCATCAAAAAAATAAATAAAACTTCAGTGAATTATTGACCTGCTTTGATTTTGTGAGATGAAAGAAAAGAAATAGAACTTTCTAAAAAACATCTGCATGGATAGAAATAACTGGTAATCAAAATAAGTTATTGTTGGTTTAACTATCGGCAATTATTACAAATATATATTTTCTTATTTCAAACATGTTTAAAAAGAAGAAGTTTGAATTAAAGTCCAACACTTTGGGATCATCATCTCGCGTTTAAGAAATCACCAAACTGGTTTTAATGTTTAAATTTGTTTAATAAAAAATAAATAAAAAAGTTTCAGTTGATTTTAAATGAATAAATACTCTTTTTGAAGGAGCAGAAACAATTCTTCAAGTTTATAATATTTGGATTTGATGTGTATGTGTGTGTGTCAAATAATCAAATAATTAATTGATTAAATAAACAAATCTGTTGACAAATAATATTCAGCATAAAATTAGAAGAAAAAAAAGAATAGGAATAATTATTTTTTTTACTGTAAAAAACTTAAGTCAGATTTAAAAGTTTTGCCAATTTGACTGGTTCGGCGTCGGCCAATCAGACGGCTTCGTCTCCATGAGTCAGCCGACTTCACACTTTTGCTTTTCAAGACTTTATGGAAGTTTATAATTACACAACACTTCGACTCCGCCCACAGTGGTGTAACTCATGGCAACGCTCACCGTGGCAACCTTTGAGGAATTGGCAACCAACTCTTGGCCTTTACATGTGATATATGTAAAAAGGGAAAGAAATGGCTAAATAAATATATAAATAAATATATAGAATTCTCTTTGTAAAATCACCATTAATTATTATTATAGTTTAGTATAATATATTTTTTCAGTCAGAACCAGACGACGAAAAACTAAACATTTATTTAACCGACAAAGTTGAAGTTTTAGGAGTTGAAGTAAAAGTTTGTATTTGATTGTTTGTGATTAATTGTTAATTGTGTTGTTGTATTTTTTATCTTCTTTACATCTCTCCTGTGGCCCCGCCTCCTCACCTGGTGCTGCTGTCCCCGGTTGTCCCGGCGGTCGTCTCTACGATCTCGCCACTCCTCTCTGCGTCCGTCGAAGCGCTGCTGGTAGCCGCTGCCCCCCTGCGGCGCCGCCCCCCCGCCCGCCGCCCCTCCCCCTCCCCCCGGCCCGCGGCTCGCGTTCTGCTGGTACGACGACTGCTGCGTCTGAGCGGCCCGATCCCAACCGTGACCTCCACCGCGACCCCCGTACGACTGCTGCTGCCTGGAGGCGACAAACAGGCACTACACGTCAGAAACAAGCGTCAGAGGAGGAGGAGGAAGAGGAGGAGGAGGAAGAAGAGGAAGAAGAAACCAGAAGCACCACCCAGGGCCGTGACTCCTTTAACCCACCGAGAGTCGAAGAGAAAGGAGGTGAAGTTTGAGGAGAAGGAAGTTGAACTACATTTGTTTTAAAGACTTTAAATCAAACCAACAGAGGAGGACAGAACAAAGATGAAGGGATGAACAGAGGTGAAGGGATGATATTCTGTGGATATCTCCTCCTTTAAAAGGTAAACGTCCAGGAAGCAGGGGACTCACCGCGGGTACTGAGGCTGCTGGAAGGAGGGAGGAGCTCCCAGGAGACTGTTGGCCCGAGAATCTGAGGAGCACAAGAGAGGGTCATGAGGAGGAGGAGGAGGAAGGTAGAATAAGTAGCAGTAAAAAAAGGAGAAGAAGAAAAGGAAGACAAAAAGGGGAAGTAGAAGCACAAGGAGACAGAGAGGAAGAAGGTGAAGAGGAAACAGGAGAGCAGTTTAACCTTTTTATTATCTTCTCCAGTTGATTCCTTAAATTAAGAGTTATTTGTTCTATTTAATGATTCTTAAATGTTAATGTGTGTTGGATTTGGGAGAAATGGACAGAGCAGTGAAATAAACGCTGAACGAGTGTTTAGGAAGTAAAGTAGAGTAAAGTAAAGTAAATAGACTTCATCTCCTCCTCGCCGTTTGTTTAACAGCGTCAACAAGAAGAATGAAAAACATCCGACTTCACGTTTGAGGAAAACGCAGAAAATCAACCTGAAACCTAATTAACCCACTATGTGTAAAATAAATAAATATATATATATATATACACACACACATTCAGAGAGAGGAGCGCGGCTCCTAATCCGCCCGGATCGGTTGTCGTGGTGAAGTGAAGCTCTGTGCGGCGGCCGGCGCCACATTTGCATTTTTTTGTTCAGAAAATGAAATAAGCATTCAGCCGGCAGCATTGTGGACGCCTCAAGTGCCCCCGGCTCCATCGCCGGGTCCTTCACAAAGACACACTTAAAAAAAAACGAGAGAAAAAAACGGAGCTAACGGCTTCTTCCAGATTCGCCGTTGCCAAGGCGATGACCAGCTGCCAGCCGCCGACTTGTTTGTTTATAGGGGGGCCGGCCGGCTGAGTGGCTCGGCTCAGGGGGGTGAAGGGTGGGGGGCACCCACAGGCCTGGAGAGGGAGGGGGGGGGCACCCACTGGTCTGGAGAGGGAGGGGGGGGGGCACCCACTGGTCTGGAGAGGGAGGGGGGGGGGCACCCACTGGTCTGGAGCTGCTGTGAAAACTAGGACTCACAGAATCCAGTTCAGAGTCGACTATAGTCACTATATATATATATATATATATATATATATATATATATATATATATATATATATATATATATATATATATTCCAGTGATTAAACCTCTCAAGAGGTTCTGGTCTCTGGGGTTCTGGTCTCTGGGGTTCTGGTCTCTGGGGTTCTGGTCTCTGGGGTTCTGGTCTCTGGGGTTCTGGTCTCTGCCTGCTCGTCTAGAATACAGAACACGCCTCTGGATCAGCGCCTCATGAAAACTCTTCAAACTGTTTTCCTTCAACAACTTTTATACAAATATCTGAAGTCGTGGAGCGGAATTCTTCCTTCGGATGGCCATTAAACCACCGAAGAAGAAGAAGGAGAAGAGAGGAGGAGGAGGAGGAGGAGGAGGAGGAGGAGGAGGAGGAGGAGGAGGAGAGAAGCGGCTGTGAGCCGTGGATCTTATCGAGTGTCGAGGTTTTCTCTCCAAGTCCAGAAAACAGACGTCACTCTCCAGGTTTGCTCATCAACTAATTTCAATTGAATTTAAAAATATTATTATTTTGATACATTAAAGATTCGTCTCATAATGTCGCTGTGAACATGGGGGAACTTTGGACTTGAGCCAAAACACTAATAGTTTTACAGTAGAAACAAAGTTAATAAAACATGTGCACGTATCCGCTACCGTGGATTTATATGAATTAGTTGTATAGAAGTTAAATAAGAGAATGAAATATCCGAGGAACCCCAAACCACCTGAAGATTAAAGATCATAAAAAGCCTAAAACTTTGAGACGTGAGCATTTGGGAAGCCACAAAAAACAATCCCTTAAAATGGAATAAAGCGCCGAAATATTCAGTTCTATGAGCCGATCACCGGCCGCGGCTCAATTAGCGGCCGGCAGGCGGCTCATTGTCGTCGGTTCCCTCGCTCAGTTTCCATGTTTGATTATCTCCTCCACAACAAACTCCAAGTGGACCACCCAGTCGGCTCCAATTATAACTCTGCAACACTTCTTCTTCTTCTCCTCCTCTTCCTCCTCTCCCCTCCGACGGCTCAAAGGAGAGAATCACAAGTGGACACCTGTCAATCTCCTTAATTAACAACGATCTGAGCGGGGACAGACCTCCAGGCTGCAGCGCACAAAGGCCGCCGAGGATTACGCCGTAAATCCTAAAAACACGCGGCGGCAACTGTATTAACGTGGTGTGTGTGTGTGTGTGTGTGTGTGTGTGGAGGGATTACGACCGCGCTAAACAACTAAACGTCTCTCTCTCTCCGCCTCTTTCCCATTAGTGCAGCGACTGTGACTCAGACGAGCTTCACAAAGACCAGAAAACACATTTATAGGAACAATTAGAAGCCGATATTAAAGTGAAACGATGAGAACGACCAGTTAATGAACTCTGAGTCCAACCAGCTCAGAAACTAAGTCAATTAATGCAACACTTTGGCTACACTGAAGTCTTTCATTAATCCAATAGATATTGTTCAGTATTGTTCCACTCTAAAGATTCATGTCCTAACGTATTTAAACCTCCTCATGTAGTTCTAATGACGACGTCCTTGAAGTAGATATTTACGCATAATGAACCGATGGACCGCCCCTCAGACCTCCTGACCGAGGAACACGGCGCCGCGGCGTGAGCACAGCAAACAGGTCGCGGCCTAGTTTAGAATCAAAGGAGGTTCCCGTCGTGTTGCGTTGACTCTGGACGCTCGGCGGCGCCGGGCGACGCCCCCGGGCTACGACGACGTGGCAAAAACTAAAAGGGGACAATAATGGCCGCCAGCAGAGAAATCCCCCCCCCCCGGCTGGTTATTTAAACGCCTAAAAAGAGAGAACCTAAAAAGGCCCGGCGGCGGCGTGTTGACGCATCGCCGCAGGAGGTAGCGGGCGCCGTCAAAGGGAAGTTAACTTTGGTTTCAACCCTCTTCAGAGCGCACCCCCCAATCAAACGGGGTCCCGGATGCTTTTATCAGGGGGGGGGGGCCACTCCAACAGTCTCATTACTGCCTCGGGTCCCCCCCCGGGTCCCCCCCCCCCCATCACAAAGGCCCAGCGCGGTGAAGCCGGCAGCCCGTCGGCCTGAGAAAGTGTCGCTGGACAAAAGCAGAGCGGCGCTCTCGTCTGATAATCACATTCCTGCAGACGCAGATATTCTGGGATGGCCGCGTGGAGCCGTTGCCGTGGAGACAGCCGGCGGGCGCGGGTCGAACCGGCTGCGAGTCCCAAACATTTAACAAGCTGCAACGTGTGCATCTCTTTAGATATTTATATTTGAAAAAATATGTTGTTTTTCATACAAGAAAAGAAATTCACCATTTGCCTCTTTTTAAACTAAAATAAAAACATCCCAAAGAAATAAAACGTTCCTTTGATCTCCGCTGATCTTGGGAGATGGAGACGTTTCTAAACGTGTACGGTCGTGTTGTGACGTGCTACTGCTGCCGTCTTTTTTTAATCTCACCGAGGCATTTCCTGGTTAAATAAATAAAAAAAAAGAAAAAAAAGGTCAGCATGGATAGAAATCACTGGTAATTAAAATAAGTTATAATTAGTAATACACATTTTTAAAAGAGTCATGTTCTAAACCAACATTGAGCTTCTTTGTCATTACTTTCAGGAAAAAACGCGACGGTTTACAACTTAAAACAGACGGAACACACGGCATTTAAAGATCAGCGCCGGCCGCTCGGCGTAATGAACGACATCAAAGGAAAGGAAGCCGAGCCCCGCCGGACATTTAAGAAGATTTCTATTTGCTAAGAGTAATAATTTCCCCGAAGCTAATTGTCGAGTTTGTGGTTCAGAACGAGCGCTCGGAGGAGGAGGAGGAGGATGAGGAGGAGGAGGAGGAGGGGGGGGTGGAGGAGGAGGAGGAGGAGGAGGAGGGGGGGGTGGCGCCGCAATCTGGAGTCCAAAAAACCTCATTTGCATCAAGTGCCACCAAGAATATTCCCGACTCCCACACGCCATCAGCACGCCGCCGCCGGGCAGATGAGATTATTCATCTACGTGCAAATTGGCACATCAAAGTCGGCCGGGAGGAGAGCGGCGGCGTGATTAGCCGCCGCGACGACGACCACGCGGACAAAAGGCAGATATTTAAAAATGATTCCGACGTCTATTCATCTCCTGCACGTGGCGGACGGAGCGGGTTCTGGCCTTCAGAATAAAACATCTTAGGCTGAATCGTTGAGTGAAATGACGCCGTTTGTTCATTTACTCCTCAGTTCTGTTCACTTCATATGTGCCAATAAAGTTTATTGTGAGTGTCAGTAGGCGACCAGCACACAGTCTGTGCTTCATGTGTTGAAGCTGCATTCTCTCTCCTGACCACCAGGGGCGACTCCTCTGGTTGTATAGAAGTCTATGTTTCATATGTTAAAGCTTGTCCTCTCTGAGCGGTGTGTGTGTGTGTGTGTGTGTGTGTGTGTGTGTGTGTGTGTGTGTGTGTGTGTGTGTCTGTGTCTTACGTTGGAAGGCCTGGTTCCCCCCGCTCTGAGCACCTCTGTATCCCCCCTGTTGGTACATGTTGGGGGGCGGGGCGTTGCTGTACTGTCCTCCGCCTCGTTGGTTTCTGTTCACACTGTGACTGGAGGAGAGAGAGAGAGAGAGAGAGAGAGAGAGAGAGAGAGAGAGAGAGAGAGAGGACACAATTTTAAAGGTCGGCTATGGATCCGTCTCCTCGAACGGGAAGTTCTGTTCTCGTTCATCTTTGTCTTGTGTTAATAATCCATCAGGATGAGTTTTGATCGACAGTGAAAACAAATTAAAACTCAACTAAACTGAAATAATTCCACAAAAGTAAAAAGAGTTTAGAGATTACTGAAATGTATTAATATTTTTAGGACAGTGGCAAACATTTAAGTACACACACATACATACATACATACATATATATAGATATTTTAAATAGTTATAGATATTTATATATATTTTTTTTAAATAATAAAATAAATGTAAAATAAATAATATTTCTTTTAATAATTAAAAAAAAAAAAAAATATATATATATATATATATATATATATATATAGCGCAAGATCTATATCCAAAGATAAACACATAAGACGGCTCCTCACACCGTAGTGCCTTTGGGCAACAAGTTGAATGCCCAAATGTTCAGATCGTCTCGGAGGTGAAGGACAAAGACTTTGGAACAAAAGGCAACACACCGACTCTCCATGTCTCATTTTAATTTAAATGTCTCATGTCTCATTTTAATTTAAATGTCTCCTGTCTCCTGTTTAATTTAAATATCTCCTGTCTCATTTTAATTTAAATGTCTCCTGTCTCATTTTAATTTAAATGTCTCCTGTCTCCTGTTTAATTTAAATGTCTCCTGTCTCATTTTAATTTAAATGTCTCCTGTCTCCTGTTTAATTTAAATGTCTCCTGTCTCCTGTTTAATTTAAATGTCTCCTGTCTCATGTTTAATTTAAATGTCTCATGTCTCATTTTAATTTAAATGTCTCCTGTCTCCTGTCTAATTTAAATGTCTCATGTCTCATTTTAATTTAAATGTCTCCTGTCTCATGTTTAATTTAAATGTCTCCTGTCTCCTGTCTAATTTAAATGTCTCCTGTCTAATTTAAATGTCTCCTGTTTAATTTAAATGTCTCCTGTCTCCTGTTTAATTTAAATGTCTCCTGTCTCCTGTTTAATTTAAATGTCTCCTGTCTCCTTTAATTTAAATGTCTCCTGTCTAATTTAAATGTCTCCTGTCTAATTGAAATGTCTCCTGTCTCCTGTCTCCGTCTCCCCAGCAGCAGCTGCCCGTTTGGCCTCATCGAGCCTGATAACCGACAGAATCACTGAATTAACGACTTAGTTTAGGGGGAAATAGATGTGACTTCCTGATGAACGCGCGGCGGCCAGATGTTCAATCATTCACGTTCCCTTGACGATAACATCGCCGTGTGGATCATAATCAAGGAGCCCACACATCTCACATCTTTAAACACTCGCAATTCACTTTCAACGATCGCCACGCCGCCGCGACCGCAACAACAACAACAACAACAACAACAACAACAACAACAACAACAACAACGTGACCGTGGAAACACTTTGAACATCAGCCGTGTGTAATTGGTGCCGTTTGGTAAAACACGACGGCTCAGCTGCATTTCAACTGACGATTCACATTCAGACAAGTTTAAAGTTCATTCAAGGACCCGCAGGGAATAAAGACCGATGTGGAATGTTTTAATGTGAAGGTCAATAACAGGTCTGTAAATGAAGACGAGGCTCCAGCGTGAGAACAACAACGAGAGGAAGAAGATGAACCAGAACAGTGAGAAGATGAACAACAACAACAACAACAACAACAACAACTCACCCCAGAGCCCGGAAGCCGGACTGGTCCAGGTGCGCCTGCTGCCGGTTGGAGTTGAACCCCAGCTGGGGTCTCCACGGTTGCCTGTTGCCCTTCTCCCAGTCGCCCGGCTTCAGCACCTTGTCGGGCATCCTGACAAAACAACAACAAAAACAACAACAACAACAAACAAGAGTCAGCGCTGCACTCGGATGTTTAAAGCTAATCCCAGAGAGAAGAGAGCTCTCAGTATTACAGGATTATTTCAGTTTCCACGAGGATCATCTCAGGCTTTGTTTATTTACTTTACGAGTATTGCTGTATTTTATTTTGAAATGTCCATTTTATTTCTTTTACCACGCGAGTTTCCTTCGTGATTAATAAAGTTCCATCTCATCGTGATCAAAGAGTCGTTTGTCGTCATCAATTTACTTTATCGATAACTATTATAATTCATTTATAGAGGTTAAGTTATAATATATATTAAGTGCAGATCAACACGCCGCTGAAAACAACCACAAAACGTACTTGTTCCCTCTCGAGAGAAAGTTGTTGGCTTCATAAATATAAAACATCACAGGCTTTAACAACGAGAACCAGTTCATGAACATTTTTAGATGAAGATGAAAGAAGTCCTCACTTGGCTCCGGGCAGGAGGACGGCCTTGAACACAAAGTCCTTTTCAAAGTCAGGATCTCTGAACTTCACCCTGGAGAGAAGAAGGAGAACAGAGGCCGTGAGCGCCGACACCTGGAGGAACGTTCTCCTCAAGAGGTTCTGCACATTCCATGATCCACGCGTCCCTGAACGCCTCTCCTGCCTCGGGGAGGGAAGGCTGCACACTTATTCTAACGGAGGCTGGGAGGATTCACACGGCGCTAGAAATACACTCACACCTTTATCTCTCTCTCTCTCATCTCCATCACTCTCTCTCATCTCCATCACTCTCTCCCTCTCTCTTATCTCCATCACTCTCTTATCCCCATCACTCTCCAGCCATCTTCATCACTCTCTATCTTATATCTCCATCACTCTCTCTCTATCTCTTATCTCCATCACACTCTCTCTCATCCCCATCACTCTCTCTCATCCCCATCACTCTCTCTCATCCCCATCACACTCTCTCTCCCTCTCTCTTATCTCCATCACTCTCCAGCCATCTTCATCAATCTCTCTCTCAATCTTATATCTCCATCACTCTCTCTCTATCTCTTATCTCCATCACACTCTCTCTCATCCCCATCACTCTCTCTCCACCACTCTCTAGTCTTCTCCATCACTCTCTTAAATACAAAGAAAAACACCCCCATGTTTCATTCACATTAAATCATGACGAACTTTAAAAGAAAAGAACAACTGAACTGAAGGAATGTGTCTCACCCGATGGCGTGGTTCTGTGTGATGTCCCGCAGCACTGGGATGGGAGACGTCACCGGCCTGAAGGACACAAGGAGTGAGCGGGTGAGTCACAGCGGGTGAGTCACAGCGGGTGAGTCACAGCGGGTGAGTCACAGCGGGTGAGTCGTGAGAGGGTGAGTCACAGCGGGTGAGTCGTGAGAGGGTGAGTCTCAGTGAGCTGAGTCGTGAGAGGGTGAGTCTGGCGGGTGAGAGTGAGTCGTGAGTCACAGTCGTGGCGAGTCTGTCGTGAGAGGGTGAGTCACAGCGGGCGAGTCGTGAGAGGGTGAGTCGTGAGAGGGTGAGTCACAGCGGGCGAGTCGTGAGAGGGTGAGTCACATCGGGTGAGTCGTGAGAGGGTGAGTCACAGCGGGTGAGTCGTGAGAGGGTGAGTCACATCGGGTGAGTCGTGAGAGGGTGAGTCACAGCGGGTGAGAGGGTGAGTCACAGTGGGTGAGTCACAGTGGGTGAGTCACAGTGGGTGAGTCACAGTGGGTGAGTCACAGTGGGTGAGTCACAGTGGGTGAGTCACATCGGGTGAGTCACAGTGGGTGAGTCACAGTGGGTGAGTCACAGTGGGTGAGTCACAGTGGGTGAGTCACAGTGGGTGAGTCACAGAGGGTGAGTCACAGTGGGTGAGTCACAGAGGGTGAGTCACAGAGGGTGAGTCACGGGTGAGTCACAGAGGGTGAGTCACAGAGGGTGAGTCACAGAGGGTGAGTCACAGAGGGTGAGTCACAGAGGGTGAGTCACCGCGGGCGGCGCTCCTCTGCAGCTCTCGTGTCTCACTTGTCGGGGAGGATGGGGTTGTCGTCCAGGCTCAGCGTCCCTAGGATCCCGTGGCAGAGCTCTGCGGGGATGTCGGTGGCCTGCGGGGTCAAAGGTCAAAGTGCCGGTGACAATCAGACACGTGGTGAACAGCAGACCGTATCTACTGGTATCTACTGGTATCTACTGGGAGTCGGGTCGTCAGCTGGGCGATTAACTGCTTTACGATGACGTGATTAATGAAAGATAATATATTTGATGAGCTTTAAAGATTTGAAAATCATTTCTGAAGTCTTTGTTTACAATAATAATAAAGAAAGTATTATTATTTTCATAATGAATGGTCTTTTTTTAATTCACAGAATGAGAAACCTTCAGCACGTCATAACTTCATGAGGTCACCCTCAGCCGGTGGCAGTTTTACTGGCTGCCGTTCTCTTTTTTTAACCCAGAGAGTAAATAACAACGTTGTATTTAGAAAAGCGTAATCAGCGAGACTAAACGCGCCGACACCTGCTCGGCGACACAAACACATCTGCAGCGCGGCGCCGGAGCCACGGCACCACAGAAGAAGACCGTCATTACAGACACGTGTTGGGAGTCAGCTGCAAGACGCCTCGCAGCAAAGAGAGAAACGTTCACTTAAAGGGGCGGCGACGAGGAACTCGGCTCTACTGGTTCAGGTGGAGGACGAGCTCTGGTCCTTCACTGGAGCAACGGCCTCAAAATGCTCTTAACCTACCAAAGTTAGTGCAGAATAATGTTTTTATTGTACTACTGTAATGTTGCAGCTCATTGATGGAGCTCATTGGAATTACTTAAGTTTTTTAATTGGGATATTTATATAATTCTTTTTTTATTATTATACATCATTCTTTAAAAATAAATATATATATATAATAATTCATTAAAACATTTTTTAATAGATTTTCTTTATTATATATAATTCTTAAAAAAAAATAGAATTCTTAAAACAAAATGATACACACTACTTTTTTAAAATGGGAAGTTTCTGAAGTTATACAATTCTATCTTTTATTATTATATATAATTATTTTTTAAATATATATATATATATATATATATAATAATTCTTTAAAACATATTTTTTTATTACATGTAATTCTAAAAAAAGATCTAGAATTGAATCTAGAATTCTTAAAACAAAATTATAGACAACACTTTAAAAATATTTCCCATGAAATTCTTAAATACATCTTTAGAATTGATTGTATTTTGTATTATTATTCTGAATCAGAAAATTAAGTATTATTAAATATGTATGTTGTAATGTAGTTGTGTCGTAAGAAGTCTATATATATATATATATATATATTATAAATATATATATAAATATGTGCCTGATGTTAAAGTATGAAGTAGCTTCTCAAGTTACGTATGATAACTCGACCCAAAACGACCAGTGAGACCACATCTCCCATCAGCCCCTGTGTGGCTTCCTGTCTGAAAGGGGTCTATTGTATTTACTCTCTTCATCCGGTTGATTTTAACTCATCGTGGCCTCGCGGTGGCGCTTCGTGTTTTCTTACCTCGTGAGATTCCGTGCGGTAAAGTTCGTGGATGAAGTCGGCGAGCGGGTGAGACTTCTGCATGAACAACACGTCGCTGCCCAGACTGTTCCTCCTCTCTGAGGACGGGCGGGGCGAGAACAGAGAAGCTCGTTACCGGCAGACGGGGGCGCTAGAGATGTACAGACGGAAACACAGGCGCCCTTCATCCGGCTGCTCACCTTCCTCGGCGGAGAGGTCGGGGTAAACGTCATCCAGAGCCGCCCTCAGCCGACGCTCGTCCACAAAAGGTAACAGGGCCACACCTTCAAAGTAAAAGCACACGTGGAGCGCGTGTCAGTCGGGCATCTGGTGTTACGACGGCCACCGTGTTGCATTATAGTTATAAAGAGGATCATAAATGGGGGGGGGGGGGGGGGACTCACCCTGCCAGGCGTATTTCTTGCCGTTGAGATCGATGGCGAAGTCGTCGGGGTAGAAGTCGATGATGGCGGATTCCTGTGTGAATAAGAAGCGTTGTGAGAACAGACTCGCCTCCTCGCCGCTCTCGGCTCCGCCTCCTGGACTCGGACTCGTACCGGGCTGCTCATGAGGCTCCTCCACGTGGCGGGCAGGAAGTTGCCGCTGGCGGCGGGAAACACTCCCATCAGCTGCTCCAGCGGCTTGAACTGGACACAACGAGTTGAGTTACGGTTAAACTCTACGTTGGTTTGAACTTCATTGAAAGATTAAAACTACTTATTATCGTCTTACTGTTTATTCATACACATTTTAAGAATTTGTACCGTAAAAGTAGAAGAAATAAAAGGTTCTACAGGCAGCTACAGGGACGATGACCCCCACCAGTCTGGATTCAAGGCCGGCCACTCAACAGAGACGGCCCTCCTTGCTGTCTCTGAGCAGCTTCACTCTGCTAGAGCAGCCTCTCTCTCTCCTCTGTCCTTATCCTTCTAGACCTTTCTGCTGCATTTGACACCGTGAACCACCAGATCCTTCTCTCTTCTCTTCAGGACCTGGGATCTCAGGCACAGCACTCGCTCTTTTCTTCCTACCTCACCGACCGCACTGACCGGGTAACTTGGAGAGGATCTGTATCTGATCCTTGTCCTCTCACTACTGGGGTTCCTCAAGGCTCCGTCCTGGGTCCCCTCCTCTTCTCTCTGTACACCAATTCTCTCGGCTCTGTCATTCGTTCGCATGGCTTCTCCTACCACAGCTATGCCGATGACACCCACCTGATCTTCTCGTTCCCACCGTCCGAAACACAGGTGGCAGAATCTCTGCCTGTCTGACCGACATCTCTCAGTGGATGTCTGCACACCACCTGAAGATCAACCCTGACAAGACCGAGCTACTGTTCCTACCAGGGAAAGGTTCCCCCACTCACGACCTGACCACCACCCTCCAACAGCTCCGTGTTGGCCCCTACCCTGACTGAACCCCACTCAGGACCTGACCACCACCTTCACCAGCTCCGTGTTGGCCCCTACCTGACTGAACCCCACTCAGGACCTGACCACCACCTCCAACAGCTCCGTGTTGGCCCCTACCCCTGACTGAACCCCACCCAGGACCTGACCACCACCTCCAACAGCTCCGTGTTGGCCCCTACCCCTGACTGAACCCCACTCAGGACCTGACCACCACCTCCAACAGCTCCGTGTTGGCCCCTACCCTGACTGCCAGGAGCCTCGGGGTGACGCTAGACAGTCAACTCTCCCTGACGGCCAACATCGCTGCGACAGCGTTCCTGTAGGTACATGCTGCACAACATCTGGAGAACACGACCTCTTCTGACCCAGAAGGCGGCGCAGGCTCTGGTCCAGGCTCTGGTCCAGGCTCTGGTCCAGGCTCTGGTCCAGGTTCTGGTCCAGGCTCTGGTCCAGGTTCTGGTCCAGGCTCTGGTCATTTCGCGCCTCGACTACTGCAACTCCTTCTGGCTGGTCTACCTGCTAAGGCCATCCGGCCTCTGCAGCTCATCCAGAATGCAGCAGCTCGACTGGTCTTCAGCCTCCCGAGGTTCACCCACACCACTCCGCTCCTCCGCTCTCTTCACTGGCTACCGGTGGAGCAGCATCCTCTTCAGAACATTGGTTCTGGCGTACCGTGCTCTGAACGGATCGGCCCCGTCTACATCCTGGATGTGGTCACACCGTACACCCCGGCACGTTCGCTCCGCTCGGCAACAGCCAACCGACTCGTGACTCCGTCACCTCGAGCTAACCACTCTACATCCAGACTGTCTGCTGTCCTGGCTCCTGATTGGTGGAGCCAGCTCCCCACTGACATCAGGACAGCAGGAAGTCTCTACATCTTCCGCCGAAAACTGAAAACGCACCTTTAGACTATATCTGGATTAATCACAGACTATCACTTTGGTAGCACTTGGCTCTTATTATGGTACTTTTGTAGTTTGACTATGATGAGGAAATGTTACTTTCTGTATTCTTGTTGTTCTTAGTTTGTACTCTAGGTTGAAATGCACTTATTGTAAGTCGCTTTGGATAAAAGCGTCTGCTAGATGACATGTAATGTAATGTAATGTAATGTAACGATGTCATCATCTCCACAAACAGCCAATGAGATTCCTCCGTTGGATTTTTGATTATTACAGAAAGCAGAAGAGCGCGTGTGATTCTTACAGGTTCAGGTTCTTCACCTTTAATGACGTTAAAGAATCCTTTTACAAGAGGACTTCGCTGAGGGAGGACGCTTAGTCGTCTCCTGACCGAGGACCAGAGGGGCGTTCACTGACCCGTTGTAAATGTCAGACAAACAAACGTCTCTCGTTGCAGACATCTGAACACGCACATCGACTGTCGTACATCGTTCCTCGGTAAAGAAACAAGATGGAAGAAGTCTCCAACACAAGATCAGCTCTTATTGTGAAACTCAAGATGCTGCTGGGACTTTACTGCCTTTTGATGGGAGGAACACATGATGATGAGAAGAAGAAAAAGGAGAGAGAAGAAGGAGAAGAACAAGAAGAAGAGAAGGAAAAAAAGAACAAGGAGAAGAGAGAATAACTAAAAGGAGAAGAAGAGAGACAAACAAGAGAGGAGAAGAAGTACTCAAAGAAGAAGAAGAACTCAAAGAAGAGGAAGAAGAACTCAAACAAGAAGAGAGGAGAAGAAGAATAACTCAAAGAGGAAGGAGAAGAAGAACTCAAAGAAGAAGAGGAAGAAGAAGAAGAATAACTCAAAGAGGAAGAAGAATAACTCAAAGAAGAAGAGGAAGAAGAAGAAGAATAACTCAAAGAGGAAGAAGAATAACTCAAAGAAGAAGAGGAAGAAGAAGAATAACTCAAAGAAGAAGAGGAAGAAGAACTCAAAGAAGAAGAGGAAGAAGAACTCAAAGAGGAAGAGGAAGAAGAAGAACTCACCGGTTTGGTGTCCTTCTCAAAGTCCGTGAAGAGCTCTTTGATGTCCTTGAAGTCGGAGGCGAAGGGCGCGTAGTGGAAGGGGAAGTACCACTTCCAGGAGGCGCAGCCCTGTAGACACACGCTCAGGTCACGTGACCAGAGAATCACACGCTCAGGTCACGTGACCAGAGAATCACACGCTCAGGTCACGTGACCAGAGAATCACACGCTCAGGTCACGTGACCAGAGAATCACACGCTCAGCTTCCGCCGCAGAGCGAAAGCTTGAAACCCGACAAACCTGACATTTAATAAACCTCCGGGAGCCCAGGACGCTCAGCATCTTTAACTTGAGCTTCACTTCCCACAATGCACCTCTCGCGTGGACACTTCTTAGACAAAAAGGATCCGGCCTTAAATAAATCGCAATACTTTTTTTCCTCAAGGAGAAATGAATGTGACCTTGGTCAGGGGGTCAAAGGTCAACAAAAAAAAACATTTACATTGTTTTGTAAGAACGGAGACGAGAAAATAAACATGTTTCACAAGACGTTTACGTCTTAATTTAGACATTTTAAGTGACTAAGAAAGGGCATGATTCATTATTATTAATGATCAGCGTTCTTTAACCAGCCGCATGTGAAACATTCCAACACCATTTCAAACCCGGAAGTCGTGATTCAACTTCAGAAACGATAAGTTTAAACTTCAGAGACGTCGCGGCGTTGAGTGAAACAGAAATCCGAGGCGTTCCTCATATTTTGTCCAGGGTGGAGCGACAACCAGAGCCTCAAACTTCACGGAGGTCGAGGAGACCTCAGCAGTTTTTTAATTAAGTGAAGCCAATATTAATTAAAAAAATGTTTCAGCCTTTTAGATTCAAGGCTGGATTAAAATAGAATCATCTGTGGTTCCAGAACGGCTCTAATCTGGATTTGAATAGTTTCTTTAAACAAAGATCCTCTCAGGAAAGCGTCTTCCTGTGTTTGGGATGAACTCGGCTCGTAGACTCGGACCTGAGGCGGGAATGTGAGGCGGCGGCGGCGGCGGCGGCGGCGACCAGACCCCCCCCCCCCCCCTCCTGCTAATGAATTCCCCCAGAAGGGCCCCCATGAGAGGGGCTTTGGCTCAGTGGACACAGCGTGCATATAGACAGCTCAATCAGCCCCACAGCTGATCGTTTCATGTCCAGATTAAAGATCAATATTTTAGGAAGATAAAAAGAATAAAGGGAAGATTTAGTGTTTAATCACACTGCAAACAATAAAGTGGAGCCGCTGATCTCCGAAGAGCAAAACACTCGCCGACCATTACCAGACATTTATTTAAATCTTCATATTTATTTTATTTTTTCGAGATCCCAAAAAATTTACGACGGGATGCAGAAACTTTCACCGCCGCTGCATTCGTAATAGTTTACAGCTTTAAAGTTCTTCACTTCAGTTTTTGGGGTATTTTCAAAGACTTTTCTGCTGTTTTCTCGCTTTTTATTTTAACTCGTTTTAAATCCAGTTTCTAAACTTCAACATTAAAAGCTTTATATACACACACACATATATATATATATATGAATAAATATAGATAAATAAATATAAATTAAGAATACAAATGAACCCTATTAAACGGTGGTCAGAAAGAAGACTCACTACAACACACACGTTAACGCTCACGTTAATTATTGAGAATACTTCAAACAGAAGCCTGTTTAAAGCGACAGTACGGCAGGAGGTTCAGGCCACATTTAACAAGCAGCAGCAGAGCCGGGGGGCGGCGGAGGGATACCTGGTAGTAGTAGCGCAGCACCCAGCACAGACCCTCCACGTAGGACCGGACCACCTTCTTCTTGAAGTCCTCATCGGACACGTCCACGTCGAACTTGGTCTTGTAGTATCTCTGCTTCCAGCCGTCCTCCCACAGCCTGACACACACACACACACACACACACACACACACACACACACACACACACACACCTTATTAACCTGCATTAATATTGCTTTGACTTTCTGAACCAGACAGATTTTCTTGTTTTTGTTTTTCACTGTGAAGCTTTACTCCAGTGAACACAGAATGACAGTCAAGTGTCCCAGGTGTGTCGTCACGTGATCGATACATGTGTACGTAGACAATACATTTGTACCTAATCGATACATGTGTACGTAGACAATACATTTGTACCTAATCGATACATTTGTACGTAGACAATACATTTGTTACGTAATCGATACATTTGTACCTAAACAACGTGTTTGCCTATTAAAGCGCTGCTCTCCGTCTATAGGTTTAACAAACAAAGAGAACACTTGCTGCTGGAATAGTTTAATGCTTTGACTTGCTGGTAGATTTGAGGATTTTTTTTGGGGGGGGGGGGGGGGGGGGGGTTCCACACACATAATCAAGGCCGATCCGAGCATCTGTGCGGCGGCTCCTCGGAGCGGCCCGCGGGGAGCGCCGACTCCGAAGAGGAAAGCCTCCATGAATACCAATTTAGCCGATGGATTTAGCAGCTTTGACGAGTGTCAGAGGAATTTACTGGAATATTCCTGCTTTTCAGATTAATCACGTGCGGAAGGTAGTGGGAGCTCTTCAGCCGAGAGGGAGGGGTGTGTGTGTGTGTGTGTGTGTGTGTGTGTGTGTGTGTGTGTGTGTGTGTGTGTGTGTGTGTGTGTGTGTGTGTGTGTGTGTGTGTGTGTGTGTGTGTGTGTGTGTGTGTGTGTGTGTTTCAGCACTGTGGCATTAATGAGTGATTCCCTCCGCTCGGGTTGGTTCATCTTTGCTCGCCTGGTAAGATTTACTTTAAAAAAAAAAAAAGGAATTTATGAACTACATACAGATTTAAAAAGCTGGTAAACTTCTTTACAAGTCAAGTGTGACTCGCGTGTCTGTTGGTCCAGTAGTGTCGTGTGTTTAGTGAAAGGAGAGCGATGGCTTTGAAGAGCGTTACGACTTAAAGCACCCGGACGACGTGATTCAGACACCTGACAAAAGAACCGTATGTTTATGAAATGTTCCCCGTTATGTGGCCTCCAGACTGGGTTCTCTTGTAAACTTCCACATTACAGGACTCGGCCTCAGCGGGGTCAAGAGGTCACGGGAAGCAGATTTAAAGGGTTTACCTGACGTCGTCTTCGGGCTCCGGCTCGCTGTCGCTGTCCTCGGCTTTGCGCTTCATCCCCCTGTTGTCCGAGCTCGGGCCTGCAGACGACTGCACAGGGCGACAAAACCCACGAGGAACAACCAACCATCAGGAACCAGAGTAGACGCTCAGCACTCGGAGGTCAGTGCAACAGTCCCACAAACACCGCGCTTGGTCTCATTTATATTAGCGCCACTTCGTTCACGACGTCAACGTTAATATTCAAAACGTTTACAACAAATAACACTTGTTGTAAAGTCCAAAAGTTTAAGTTTATATACAATTTAAAAAATGATGCAACTAACAAACTGAATATTCTGCTTTAATGCATATTTGGAATTTAGCCTTTAAAAATAAATAAAATGTTTTTCACTGTGGTGTAATAACCGTTCACAGCACCTCAACAATATTTATACTC
This sequence comes from Liparis tanakae, assembly GCA_036178185.1. Taxonomy (NCBI): domain Eukaryota; kingdom Metazoa; phylum Chordata; class Actinopteri; order Perciformes; family Liparidae; genus Liparis; species Liparis tanakae. Next base: position 19,450,048 of record CM070101.1, read on the forward strand.
AAAATACTTTTCTTTACATTTATAGTAAAAAATGTAATATAATTAATTTCTTTATTGAAAAATAATCAGCTTAGTCACTAGAATATAGAAAATAAATGAACTTAATGAAGCACTGTTACTTTAAAAGCGCTATATACACGGTGACAAACTCAGAAAGTATTCAGTTTATTTATTTCACAGGAAAAACAAAAGCAGGAAATCTTCACAACTGAAATTAATGAGAAATTAATAATTAATTAATCTACTAAAATCAGTTTAACTTAGTGTATTTGGCAGGCGTGAGACTGTCGTTTGAATTTGTGTTCTTTTTTATGTGAAATCAGAATGATGTAAAATCCATATTCATGCCAAATATATAGATTATTTATAAAAAGGTAAAGAAATTACAATCTGCATAAATCAATCAGCAGTTTTTAGCAACACGTACTGAACCCGACATACAAATGTAAAATAAACCTGGAGGGTTATTAAATCTCATTGAACTCAATGCCGTTTGAAAACGCTGAAATAATTAAATAAAGCCGCGAGCCCTTTGTGCCGCTCCATTCATGTGCTAATGCGCCGCCGATATATTTAAAGCTGTGCGTGGGCGGGGCCGTTAAACGGGACGGCGGCTGCGAACCGGAGCTCGCCGCGGCGTTAGCGGCGAGCTCGCAGGGCGACGCGTTGTCAGGAACATACCTGCAAACTCATGAGGGGTGAAAAAGGTGACAACGGGGGTGCAGGTGACCTTTTTGTCGTCTCCACATCCACGTTGTTTGAAGACACCTTAAAGCTTTTATAACTAGTCTTTGGATTGTTCTGACCGCGAATCTAAATAACAAAACATTTTGAGAAAAAAGGTCCTCTGAATAATTCATTGATCGGGCCCTAATAATAGTAATAACAACTTTACATTATCATTATATATAATATGGTTAAAGTCATTCATGAACCAACTTCCTTTTTTCCTTTGCTTGTGTGCTCTGCTGAGCTTTGACTCTGTTCCACGACTGTTCATTCGACGCGTCCCAAAGATGTCTTATTGTGAAGATCACCACTTCGCATGTTCTCCGTGTCTCCGGCTAACTATTTGACGATGTTGGATTTGCAGATCGTAAAACGGACGGATGTCAAAGAACTTTAAAGTCTCACTAACGGCTGTCGACCAGAAGCTGGGAGGCCACGTCACGAGTAGAGAAAAAGATAACGGTTCCTCACCAACACAAACACACTTCTCAACGCCGCTACTGTCCCTTTAAGAGGTCACCGGCTCGTCCGACCGACCAACCAGAGGCCCAGAACCAGAGCTTGTTCAGTCTACTTCTCTCAAACCCTCCAAGTCGGACGCATTTAAATTGTTAATTGTATTTAATAAACATGGAGAGTCAAGCGTGTGCGTTTAACTCACATTGCCACCGGTCTTTATGGAGGCCTTCAGGGACTGAGCAGCATCCTGGATGAAAATAAACACTTCATCATCTCCATGTTGGATTATTTAAAGTCCTCCCTTCATGTACGCTGTACTTCCTCTTATTGGTGTTTATGTATAAATATTGTACGACACTTCCTCCTGATGAGATGAGCATCGTGACCCCGCGATGAAGACGAGCGGCGGCCGTACCTTGTTGTGCTGCATCCTCATGTCGAAGGCCTGATGCCGGGGGTTCTGGACGGCCTCGGGCCGGTCCCTCCTCCCCAGGGCCTGAGGGGCGAACTGGCCCGTGGTCATGTGGGCGGGGCCTCGCTGCTGCTCCGCCTGCGAGGAAAACAAAGTCACGCGTTAGATTATTATTACGTTTACTTATTAACCAACATCAGAATCATTAACATTTTAATTTATAGTTTTATTTTAATGTTTTTCACGTTTATTTTATTGGTAAAATTGACCAGCTGCAGATTTTTCTTTAAGATATTTAATAATAATAAAACATTCAAATAAAGTATAAATTAATAATAATAAAACATCCAAATAAAGTATAAATTAATAATAATAAAACATCCAAATAAAGTATAAATTAATAATAATAAAACATCCAAATAAAGTATAAATTAATGTCTGATCACATGAAAACTAAACTAAATAAATAAATACATACTTCCCAAAGTACTATCTTAAACTAAATATACATATGAATATATTTCACCAAAAAAATAAAAATAAAGTATACATACAAATTAAATAAAAAAAATGTACAGATCTTTTTATAAATGGACATCAACAAGCGTCAGCATCGTCTTCACTCACCTTCATCCTCCTCCGTTTGTCTTTCATTCTCCTCTTGAAGCCTTGCTGCAGGACAGAATCAAGAAAGAAATGAATACAAATATATAATATATATATATATATATATATATATATATATATATAGTAAATGAATGTAAAATTATAAATACTCCAATAAATAGTAATAAATATCTCACGTCGTCCTCTTTGCGCTTCTTGAAGATGTTGTCCTCGGCCACGCCCACCGCCTGCATGATCAGCTCCACCCGATCCAGGGTGACGTAGCCGTTCTCCGTCAGGTAGCCCTGAAACAGAGACGGTGTAAACACAGACGGTGTAAAGACAGACAGTGTAAAGACAGACGGTGTAAAGACAGACGGTGTAAACACAGACGGTGTAAAGACAGACGGTGTAAAGACAGACGGTGTAAACACAGACGGTGTAAAGACAGACGGTGTAAACACAGACGGTGTAAACACAGACGGTGTAAAGACAGACGGTGTAAACACAGACGGTGTAAACACAGACGTGTAAAGACAGACGTGTAAAGACAGACGTGTAAAGACAGACGGTGTAAACACAGACGGTGTAAACACAGACGGTGTAAAGACAGACGGTGTAAAGACAGACGGTGTAAACACAGACGGTGTAAACACAGACGGTGTAAACACAGACGTGTAAACACAGACGTGTAAACACAGACGGTGTAAACACAGACGGTGTAAACACAGACGTGTAAAGACAGACGTGTAAACACAGACGTGTAAACACAGACGTGTAAAGACAGACGCTCACCCCGGTTTTGTGCACAACGTCTTTGTAGATGTTGACCAGTCGGTCGATGGCGCCCTCTCTGCGAGGAACAACAACAACAACGTTTTAGAGACGGGAGTCAGGGAGACACGAGGATTAGCTCAGACACTGAGAACAGACTTTGGAGCTCGACTTTATCTTAGAAATACAAATGAAAAAAGCAGGACTTTTATTGTGAAGAACTTAAAGGACACTTCCTTTGACACAAAGACATCAACATCCCATCAAGGAGCTCGCGTCGCAACCCATCGTATCCCTCTCCGATCTTTACGGTCTGAACAGGCCGAGGACTCAACGCTCACCTGATCTCCAGGGACGGCAGGTGCGGCAGGAAGTCATTCCCAACGAAGAAGCACATGAAGACCCAGTCGTCGATGCTCCTCTCGAAGTCGAAGGGGAACGGCAGGCTGGACATGGTCAGCTCTCTGGCCAGGTACTGGACACGCGGAGCGGAGGAACCATTAACCACTCGACAACAACCGCGGCTAAGATATTCTACATCACTTATTAAAGTTAAAGGAAGGGGAGATGTCTGACCTCCCGCAGCACACACAGCCGGATGAAGATGAACTCCTGCTCGGACACCGGCATCGAGTCGGCGAACTCATCGTGCTGCCAGAGAAAACGACACAAGAAGACCCTGAGTCCAGTCTGTGGGACGCTTCTAGTTGCCGATACAGAAAGTTATTATTTAAAAACAATTAACGGCTCATAAATATGTCAGATTAAAAAGGAACCAGACGGGAAGGTAAAAAGAAAAAGATCAGCAGATGGCCGAAGAAATAAAGTGGAAAATGTGACGTTTTCACCCGTAGTTCTGGTATTTAAAGCTAAAGGAAGGGTCATGTTGTGTCGAGTATGGCGCCCCCTCTGGACTAAAGTGGTAGTGTTTCTGACTTCCTCTCTTTCTGCCAGTGATTATAAACCTGGTGAGACACACACACTCTACATTCTGACAGGAAGCTCACCTCTCCCTTCTTCTCCCTCGGCGTCCCCTGACAGTCTTTGATTTCGTGGCCGACCTGGCCGCAGAGCGCACAGGGGCGGGGCTTGTTGGGCTTGAACTCCTCTCTGATGATGGTGAAGTTGGGCTCGTGGGTGGCCAGGCCCAGCATGATGAGGTCGGCTGCTCGGTGGGAGGAGAACTGGGTCAATTGACAACATCATTCCCGGTTACATGTGTTGGCGTGCAGGGCGAGACGTGAAGGCTCACCGTCGGCTCCACACAGGCAGTGGTGCGTGTTGGGGTCGTGGTTCGGTTGAGCTGCCGGAGGGAATCACAAACAACAACAATCACCCTCGCGGTTCTGTCCAGATGGTTCGGACCAAATATTGATTGGAGTCGGCAACATTTCTAATCCGCTTTGTAACTTTTACACTTCTTTGTTAATTGTGTCCTTAAATGCGCTTAAGGCACTTGAGTCGGTCGGCTGTACCTCTCTGCCTCCGGATGTAGTCCATGATCTTGTGTTCCCCTTCACCGGGAACACTGGCGTCAGACAGCAAGACCTGGGCAGGAAAGGGTCAAAGGTCAGTCGACCGAACACGATTGATTTGAACAGTAGTTCGTCTACAACGTGTCTGACGTCGGGCGGCGCCTTCACACCGTGATGTTCTTCCATCCCGGGTCGTTGCTGAGTCGGTCTGCGACGTAGTAGCGGAGACACTGAGCCAGGTTGTCCATGAACTCGGTTCCCTGGAGGCAAAACGAGTCAAATCCCGTCAGTTCTATACAAATTAACCTTTAGTTATTAAATGCGACGACAAACGTCAACATGAGTGAAAACTAACTGACGGTGAAGCATCCCGTGACGAGCAGAAAGACTTACTGGAGTGATGCAGTTGCTGTCAAAGCGTTCTTTGATCTCATCGGGCGCAACGTAACCGCCTGAGGGGGAAGCAGCTCGTTAGGTGTGTGGAGCATGAAGGGACACACACACACGCACAAACAAACAAAGACGCACACACCTCTCCCGAGGATCTCCTCCGTGATGCGCTGCTTCTCCTCCACCAACTCGACGCCTTCTTTGGAGGCGCGAAAGCGGCGAGAGCGCTGCTGGTTCATCTTGGCCCGCGGCGCCTGGGGGGGAAACACGAGGTTCTTCACACGGAGGGTCGGCTCGCGTTACGCCGCCGTCGACCCGGAGGACGCTTTTATTTCATTTTCATCCGACCGCCACTCACCACGCCGTCGATGGCCATGTAGAGGACTCTGCGGGGTCGCACGATGTTGTACAGGCGGTCGATGTACTCGAAGATGGCGACCATCATCTCGTCCTCGTTTTTGGGGGCGGCTCTGTGGACAGAAGAGGTCAGAGGTCAGGCAACGATAACTTATAAACACTTCGCGGATGAAAGGAAATCCCACCGACAAACACTCGGATTTGCGTCTTTCACCATCGCAGCAACATTAGTTGATTTTTGTTGCAACAATCAAACGTTCAGGTTTGATTTTAGTAACAAACTCAAAACTCTTAAAGTCCCCGATTCACTCTGAATGTAATCTGGAAACACAAATACAGTTTTCTTCCTAATATTAATTATTATTCATTATTTTGATGGTGTTCCAGGTGCAGTGGGTACATTTGTTGGGCTACAGAAAATCCCAAAAGCATGAAAAATACTAAATTACATTTTTTTAATGCAAATTCAACACTAGAGAACCACATTAAGACCGTTTAAGTACAATTATATATATTTTTAAACGACTTAATTGACTTTTAAATCATCAATTAAGATTTACAGAAATGTAATTTCACAACAGTTTGCCACAAAAATACAACTAAATAATAATTCCCTAAAATAAAAGGTGTCTCAAAAGAGGAGGAGCCTACTTGTCCTCTGGATGTGTGCACGGGTGGATGATCCCGTTCATGTCCAAGTACAAGTTGTCAAATTCCACTTCGTTGGGGTTCGGCTTCGTCGTGTCGACGGGAATACGGACGCCATTACATTCTTTACCCTGTGAAGACAAAAATAAAGTCAGACTAAACACTTCAGTTTATCATAAGCATTAATCAACACTTCATCCTTCAGTTTAGCACAAACATTCATTAACACTTCATCCTTTAGTTTATCATAAACATTCATCATCAACGCATGAAGGAACACTTCATCCTTCAGTTTACGATAAACAATCAACACTTGATTCTTCAGTTTATCCTATACTCTTCATTTTACAGTGTATCATAAATAAACACTATCCATCAGTTTATCATAAACACTTCATTCTTCAGTTTATCATAAACTACATTTTACAGTTTATCAAAAAACACTTTATCCTTCAGTTTATCAAAAAACACTTTATCCTTCAGTTTATCATAAACACTTTATCCTTCAGTTTATCATAAACACTTCACTTCATTCTTTAGTTTATCATAAACAAACAACACATCTGGAGATACGTGGTTTTCATTGGACAGGAAGTACATCACGTGACGACTACAGGGCAATATAAATACGTGACGTAGAAGTACAAGTCATGTTTTTACCATTAAAAGAGTTTAATGCGTATTTTAATTTACGTTATATATTTATGTATGTATTCGTTAAATATCTATTGATGCGTTATTTTAAGAGCGAAACAACAGTTTTGTTTACACTCTGGTGATACAAATAAAATAAAAACACATCGACTCCGCGTCATCAACGGGCGGGAAAAGACCCGTAACCGTCGGGAACGAGTTCCAAAAACCCCACAACGCGGTAAAATACGTGTCAAATGTTCCCGCGCACGTTCACGAGACGCATCGGACGCTGCGGGTCGCGAGCCGTCGAGCTACCGCGAGCTACCGCTCACCTTCTCCTCGACACAGTGGACGATGATTGACGCATATTTTCTGCTCAGCCAACGGAAAAACGCCGGGACTCCCATCTCCGGTACACTCGTTAATCTGTCGGCTCGTTAAAAAACTAAGTGAAGTATTGAGGAAAAACGGGTTAAAATGGCCAAAGTTTAAAACACGATATTTTTGTTGTGAATGCGTCGGCTTCGGCTACATGCTGTTGGCCATTGCTGTTGGATTGCTTCCGGTTCAGGTCGGCTTTATCCGGAGCAATCCGGAAAGTGAATCTGAATGCGCCCACAGCGACCCCAACGAGCACCGCCGGCGTTCTGTCATTTCATGCTACTTGTCGAGAACTGCTACCTTGTGGTATTGCGCATGCGCCGAGTCGATTTTCCGAGTTTTTTGACACGCCCATAATGTTTTGCCACCCTGTCGATGCACGTCTGATAACGGGGAGTGACATCCTCAAAATCCAGATTATTTCCCTAGTTAAAAGTACATTCAGCATGTATATTGTATAGGTAGTAATAATATGTAGTAGTGACATGTAGATTAATAAGTGATAAGCAGTTGCTATTTCTTTTGTGTCAACAAATTATTGTAAACATGAGTTTGTTCACATTATCATAATAAAGCACTGGTTTATTATTAGGGTATTTATTGTTGAAGATAAACACTTTAACAGTGAAAAGTCAAACATTGAACTTTGAAAGAAAAGCATATTTTAATAGTACAATAACATCCTATCAGATAGGGTAGCATGAATCGATAGACACACCTATCGGTTTATGCAGCGGGTAGCACATTTTTACAAGGCAGCAAAGAATGACAGAACAAGAGATAGAGAGAGATAGATCAGAATCAGAATCAGAATCAGAAACCGTTTATTGCCAGGAATGTTTACACAAACGAGGAATTTCTTTTGGCGGAAAGTGCAACATTTGACATGACAATCAACATAAACTCAAGTACAATACAGGATAAGATAAAGATAAAGTGCAACAGAGAACGTTTAAAGTGTCTAAAGTGTATGTTTCTAGTGTCATATGTGTTTAAGTTAAAGTGTATGTTACATGTGACGTGTGTTTAAGTTAAAGTGCATGTTAAAGTGTGTGTGAAGGAGGAGGAGGAGGAGGAGAGGAAGGAGCAAGAAGCAAGAAGAGGAGTTAGATGATAGATAGAAAGAAAATGTATATGGAAAAATAATGGAATTATATGAAATACAATACAAATACTACCACTTTCATTATTTGTAATAATAATAAATTACATTACGTTAAATTACAGCTATTTTTTGAAATTAAGAACATATGGAATGATATCAATTACAAAATAAATAATTTATGAATGTTATAATTCTAATAATAAATTACATTGCAGTTAAACTTTTTGTTAAATATTAACAAAATATGTAATTATATAAAATAGATAATAATACATCTAATAATAATAATAATAATACAAAATACACAGAAATACATCATAAAATACATTCAGTATTCAGTTCATACAATTAGACCATATGAATATGGAAATATGTTCATGAGAATGAGATTCAATATAAAACCAGAAGGACGGTTATGAACTTCAACACTGCAGCGCCATTACTGCAAAGAGCACTTTAAACTCTTTAAACTATTTAAACTCTTTAATAACGTTTAACTCTTTAAACTATTTAATAACGTTAAACTCTTTAAACTCTTTAAACTCTTTAAAATCTTTAAACTCTCTACCCTCTTTAAACACTTTAAATTCTTTAATCTCTTACACTGTGGCTCAGAGGACATGAAACATTTAAACATTTACTGAGAGAAAGAAGAGAAAGAAAGGAAGCGTTTGTGGATCTCTCTCTCCCTCCCTCCCTTTCCTTCTCCCTCTCTCTCCCTCTCTCCCTCCTTCACTTACAGCTGCAGATGCATTCACTGAAATCATGATTATGGTCTCTGGCTCGCTGCACACTATTTTCCATAAACACCTTGCTGTGGTGTTTCTTGTTGTTGTTATTGTTGTTGTTGGAATCAATTTCACCATAAACCCACCCAGCCTCATGTTGAAAGCAGCTGATGGAATCAGAGTTTCCTGCTTCATCCTTTTCTCAGCCTGAGAGCTGATTCCTGATTTACTCCAACAGCCTTGAAGAGCGACAGCGCCCTCTGGTGGCGCTCAGCGGTATGACCGGGAAGGAGCCTCCTCGTGTCTGCTGCGTTCATTACTGTATTCCTCTCACTCATCTGAAACATTCACTTCTGGTCATAGGAGTACGGTATGTGAAAGTTATTTCATTTATTTCATCCATTGTTGAAGTTAATAACAACCTCACATCTGGATGAAGTTCAAAATCACGTTTTTAACTCTTCTTTGTTTAGTTCAGTTTTTTATTCTCTTCAGTTAATTCATAAACCATCTGCTTAGTAAGAAGTTCATTTATATTTCAATAAACTTCTGGCTGAACGTTCCTCTTGGATAGATAACACTTAAAAAAGATGGAAACTAACATATCAGCTCTTTTATTTAATGGGCACCTTTTACAAGATTATAATATTATAATATATATATATATGTATAACATAATATATAAATTATATGTATATATATATTATTTATATATAACATATATATATATATATATAATAATAATACATTTTACAGTGCTTTTCTAAATACACAAAGACACACACATATATATATATATATATATTTGTAGTCCTTCAACCGTGGGCTTGGTTCACCACCAGCTCGGGGAAGCCTGTCCTCTCGTCCGGCTCCCTGGTGAACTGAAGCTCCGCCCCCTCGCCGACCACCACCTCCGCCGTGGTGAACACCTCCAGGCCTCCGAGCACGTGACCGCCGACCGTCCGGCCCTCGCCGTCCGCCAGGCACACGTGGACATGAGCGTCCCGGTTCAGGGTCCCGACCAGGGACACGATCTCGAACCGCCCAGTGAGGTGGATCACCTGAGGGGGCGGGGCTTAATTTACCTTTATTTATATTACACAATGTTGTTTACAGGTAAATAACTTTATTTATATATTTACAGAACGTTGTTTACAGATAAATAACTTTATTTATATAGTTACAGAACGTTGTTTACAGATAAATAACTTTATTTATATAGTTACAGAACGTTGTTTACAGATAAATAACTTTATTTATATAGTTACAGAACGTTGTTTACAGTGATATAAATGTAGTCACATTACTTAATTTATAGTTGCCTAGATATATTTATATTTTTACATAATTTATTTAGTCACATTGAATACAGGACTTTTAATTAATTTCCTAATTATTTAATGAATCATTCAAAAGAGGCATTTTAAAAACTAGACTTATAAAAATAAACGTAGTTTTATTATTGTTCCTAAATTAAACCTATTCAGTCATCTTTAGTGGTTTACAACATAAATAACACGTAAAAATGTATTGTGTGTATAAAGAGCAAAACTTTATATTTTTTCAACCGTGAAAAATATTTAATAATAAGTTTAAGACTAATAAGAGTAATGATCACCACAAATTGAAACATTCAGGACCGGTCCAGTACCTCGTTGGTGTTGGTGGCTGTAGCGTTGGCCAGGCGGAGCGTTGCCTTGGTGACGCTGCCCACGCAGGTGATGATGAACGGCGCTCGCAGCCGCCGCTCCTCCACGAAGGCCTGCAGAGAGCCCATCAGCTCCTGACCCGGGCCGAACCGGACCGCATGGACCCGCAGGGCCGAGCCGCCTCCTGCTGAACTCTGGTAGAACAAATAATGATTATTAAATTGTGCAATTCTATTTATTTATTTTTAGTTTATTTTGTCTAAATTATCTAAATTATCATTAAATTTAAAATTAAATGGTTTATTTATTTATTATTTTTCTTTTAAATTTTCTCTCTTTTACATTTTCTTTCTTTTTTTATTTTGTTTCATTTTGTTTCATTTTGTGTGTATTTATTTCATTTATTAAATGTATTCAATTTTAGAATATACACAGCGTATAGTACTTTAAACCAGTGCGTGCGTGTGTGTGTGTGTGTGTGCGTGCGTGCGTGCGCGTGTGGTCCATTCAGATGTTAACAGGATCACCGTGTTTAACCAAACACAGCGTGACCTCTGACCCCTGCAGGGGGGGGGGCGTTAATGAGGCCCCCGGGATTCGCGGGGCGGAGCCAACATGACGTTACTTTACATGTATTTACTTTACATTCGTCGACGAGTCAAAGCGTGAAGTAACTTTCCTAAATCAGCTTTAGGTCTTTTACAAGTTCCATAACTTTTTACTTTTTCATCCACTTTTCCACTAAAAAACAACTTCAAAAGAGTTCCTCTGCTAGCTGCTTTAATCAGTTTAGTGAAGGAGAACTCACCATAGTGCAGCGGCGCGAGGCTCCCGAGGGTTAAAGTCTCACACACACACACACACACCAGCTAAACGTCTACACGCGCCTGGGGGCTGAACTGAGCATGCGCAGTCAGCTGGGCAGACTTCGCGAGGGGCACCGTTTCTGTATTCCTGGTCTCATACTGCCCCCTACTGGTAGTTACACAGCGAAGCAGCTGCAGAGATGATCAAGAAACATGAAATTAATTAAGAGACAAAAGACAAACAGACACAAAACTATAACAAAGAGAGACAGAATAACTACAAAGACACACAAGAAAACAAAGAGACGCAAACAAACAATAAGGAGAACAAAGCAACTAAAGAAAAACAATAGACAACAACAATATTTAAGAAAAGAACAAATCGATAGTAAAGAGATCAAAAATATATTATTTATATAGATGTATATATAAAGAGTAATATATATATATATATATAGAGATATATATATGTATTACTCTTCATTTAAACAAACTAATGAGTATGTCAATAAGGTACCATAATTATATCTTTTATATATATATATATAAGATATAATTATGGTACCTTATTGACATACTCATTAGTTTGTTTGAATTAATCATTATTGTTCATTATTGTCGTGAACTCTTCACGGAGACGTTATTAAACTTTAAAGGGTGAACCGCTCCACCTCGACCACTAGATGGCGCCGTGGTTTAGAGAATGGAACCAGTGACGTCACTCAGCGTTTTCATATTTGAGGAGACAATTTGCAGGTCCCCCACTTGAGCTTTGATGCAGACAGAAAGTGCAATATAGTACAATTATTTTAAAGTATTTTAGGATATTCTCCTGAACTAAAACTGTTTTCTGTAAAGATAGAGCTTTACTTTGAAAAGTCAAGGCTTTACTTTGAAAAGACAGACACTGGAAGAGGAGAGGTGTCGTACATTCAGGATGAATCTGACCTGCTGTGTTTACATCAGGCAGCTGGAGGGCAGCCATGTATCCTCTGAGGCCCCCTTACTGTCATGGCAACCGTCATGGCAACCACCTGCAGCTTAAAGCAACAGCACTCTAAAAGCCTTGTTTACCTCCATGTCCACCTGCTTCTTCTTCTTGTCCTCCTCCTCCTCCTCCTCCCCCTCCTCCTCCTCCTCCTCCTCCTCCTTCTTCTTCTTCTTCTTCTTCTTCTTCTTCTTCTTCTTCTTCTTCTTCTTCTTCTTCTTCTTCTTCTTCTTCTTCTTCTTCTTCTTCTTCTTCTTCTTCTTCTTCATTATTTCATAATTATTCAAGAACATTTAACATTTTAAAGCATTAAATAATTTCAATTCAATTCAATTCAGTTTATTTGTATAGCCCAGTTTCACAAATTACTAATTTGTCTCAGAGTGCTTTACAATCTGTACACATAGACATCCCTGACCCAAAACCTCACATCGGACCAGGAAAAACTCCCAAATAACCCTTCAGGGGTAAAAAAAGGGAAGAAACCTTCAGGAGAGAACAGAGGAGGATCCCTCTCCAGGATGGACAGAACAATATATGTCATGTGACCAGAAGGACATATTTAGAGTTAAAACACATTCAAGGAATCTGACAGAGTTTATCAATAGTTCATATTTAGGCATATTCCACCATGGAGAGTTTGGAGACCTCCCAAGTGGAGGAGTGGGCGGAGTCCCAGCAGGGCAGTGGCACAGCTGGTGACAGGAACTCACGATCCAACCATCGATGGTCCATCAGCAGATGGAATCTATGCCGTCTCAGAGGGTCACATGACCCCATGAGACGTGAAGTCAGAAGGACTCCGGGGAGAAAGCAGAGTTAGTCATGTGTGATGGAGAGATGAAGATTCATCCATAGGAGAAAGAAAAGAGGAGAGAGGTGCTCAGTGCATCCTAAACATCCCCAGCAGCTATAAGCCTCTAGCAGCATCTCCATGTGTGGACCAGGTGAACCTGACTCAGCCCTGACTATCAGCTCTGTCAAAGAGGAAAGTCTTCAGTCTACTCTTGAATGTGGTGACTGTGTCTGCCTCCAGGACTGAAGGTGGAGCTGGTTCCATAAAAGAGGAGCTTGATAACTAAAGGCTCTGGCTCCCATTTTACATTTTAAGACTCTCGGAACTACAAGTAGCCCCGCATTTAGTGAGCGCAGAGATAAAACTAATTTCATGGTTTTAGTGGAGCTTCTCTTCCCGGCCTTTAGGCTTTAATGAGTGCTACTGGCAGACATGTGTGTGTGTGTGTGTGTGTGTGTGTGTGTGTGTGTGTGTGTGTGTGTGTGTGTGTGTGTGTGTGTGTGTGTGTGTGTGTGTGTGTGTGTGCGTGTGTTTGTGTTTTTTAATTTGTATTTGTGTGTGTGAAGTAATTAGGACCAGAAATTACCAAACTGTGGCTGCGTCTCCTCCTGAAAAGAGTGTGTGTGTTTGTGTGTGTGTGAGTGTGTGCGTGATTGTGTGTGTGTGAGTGTAGGGGGGGGCAACAATAGCAGACTGTCAGTGCCAACGCCAACATGCATGACAGATGTATGTGGACACGCCAGACAACAGCACGGCTGGCTGAGAGTGTGTGAGTGTGTGAGTGTGTGTGTGTGTGTGTGTGTGTGAGTGTGTGTGAGTGTGAGTGAGTGTGTGTGTGTGTGTGTGTGTGGAGGAGAGCTCCTGGGCGTCGCTCCACGGCAGCAGCAGCTCCCAGCAGCCTTTGCTCCTCCAGCCCACGAACACTAACACAAGTTATATTACTAACACTATCAGTAATACTACTAGTAGTAATATTACTAACATTTATACTACTAATTGTATTAGTATTAGTATTGTTAGTAATACTACTAACCCTAATAATACCACTATTATTAATATTTCTACTTTTACAAAGAAACAAACATGCTGATAGTGATTTGTTTCTTTTCCACTTAGCACACTTAGGTTAGCACACTTAGCTTAGCACGCACTCACACTTACACACTCACACCCACACACACACACTCACACATACACTCACACATACACACAGTCACACACACAGTCACTCACCCACACACTCACACACACACACACACACAGTCACACACAGTCACTCACCCACACACTCACACCCACACACTCACACACACACACACACACACACTCACACACACACACAGTCACACACAGTCACTCACCCACACACTCACACCCACACACTCACACACACACACACACACACACACACAGTCACACACACAGTCACACAGGCCTTAATTGGCTGCGGTCCACGCGGCTCGTTAGTGCCTCGCCCCCTGCTGCTCCTCGTTAGCTCATCTCGACCTCCCTCGTTAACTTTGGGTGTGTAATTATAAATTATCTCATTAAAAGACACAATTGTGATGCAAGGTCACGACCTCCGGCTGATGTTGAACCACATTCCCCGCGGTCGTTTCAGGTCGTTACGCGTCAATTAGTTTGATTCCAACACTTGTTTTGGTCATCAGTGTAAAAGCATCGACCAATCAGGTCATCTGAAAAGGACACGCCCACAACACACGATAAAGTCAAACGACTCAGTCTCTAGTCTCCAGTCTTCTTCTATACAGCGTGATGTCATCATTTAGACTTCATGATCTGTAGAGTCACACCATGAAGCTGGGGGCGCTTTGGGGGCGGGGCCACAGGTGATTGACAGGGGGCGCTTTAGGGGCGGGGCTACAGGTGATTGACAAGCCGACACTCGTTGCAAAAAACAACAACAACATGGCGACTACCGTAATCCAAGATGGCGACAGACAATGGATGACATAATTCTGACTATGAGCAGTCTGTATCCTGAAGGCTGAAAACTTTATTATTTCTTTCTACAATGACAAAGACAGCGGAGGCCACGCCCACTCCATCTTCTCTGTATTTTCACAATAAAAGCCCAGTGTTTACCGGAGTTAGCTCAAATAAACTTGTGTGTGTGTGTGAGTGAGTGTGTATGTGTGAGTGGTTGTGTGTGTGAGTGAGTGTGTATGTGTGAGTGGTTGTGTGTGTAAGTGTGTGTGTGTATGTGTGTGTGTATGTGAGATTCCACTCAGCAGCATGTCGGAATGACATGTATGAACATGTCAGAGCTCCAGGCAACTGCATGTGTCAGGTGTCTCATGGTGTGTGTGTGTGTGTGTGTGTGTGTGTGTGAGTGTGTGTGTTTGTGTGTGAGTGTGTGTTTGTGTGTGAGTGTGTGTGAGTGTGTGTGTGTGTGAGTGTGTGTGAGTGTGTGTGTGTGTGTGTGTGTGAGTGTGTGTGTGTGTGTGAGTGTGTGTGAGTGTGTGTGTGTGTGTGTGTGTGTGTGTGTGTGTGTGAGTGTGTGTGTGTGTGTGAGTGTGTGTGTGTGTGTGTGTGTGTGTGTGTGTGTGTGAGTGTGTGTGTGTGTGTGAGTGTGTGTGTGTGTGTGTGTGTGTGTGTGTGTGTGTGTGTGTGTGTGTGTGTGTGTGTGTGTGTGTGTGTGTGTGTGTGTGTGAGTGTGTGTGTGTGTGTGTGTGTGTGTGTGTGTGTGTGTGTGTGTGTGTGTGTGTGTGTGTGTGTGTGTGTGTGTGTGTGTGTGTGAGTGTGTGTAAATGAACTCATCTGGTGAGAGTGCTTGGGGGTATTCCAGCATCTCGTGGTAATTGGGCTCTTTCCCCTGACAGGAGGATTCTTTGGGGAGAAGACTTTTATTTAATTTTATTTTCAAAGTGCAAAAATATTTTCTAAAGAAACATGAAACTAAATTGTGGAAGTGAGGACGTCCGTCCAGAAGTTCAGAGGGTTGTTGAAGAAGTAAAACGTGAGACGCTGTTTGGGGAACTGGAGACACTTTTAGGAAAAATGAGGAAAACATTTAAAAAACAAATATCTCCCTTCTCCCTTCTTAATCCTCCCTTCTTCCTTCTTCCTACTTTCTTCTTCCTGCTTCCCTATTCATTCTCCCTTCTTCATCTTCCCTTCTCCCTTCCTCCTCCCTTCTCCCTTTCTCCTTCCTTCTCCTTCTTCCTTTCCCCCTATTCCTACTTCCTTCTTCTCTATTCATTCTTCCTTCTTCATCCTCCCTTCTCCCTTCTTCCTTTCTCCTAGCTGAGAGCTGCTGGTCCCTCCAGCCTCCTCTGTGGTCTCTTTGGGTCTCTGAGTGATGAAGATGAGGATGAAGGACCTTTCATCGCGGATCAATACTCTCTCACGCGTTGTCTCCTCCCCTCCGCTCAATCCCCCACAATCCTCTCTGGCCTCGGCGGAGTGCGGAGCTGTGAGTGAAATGAGGCGGTAGTGCAGAGGAAGTGAGACGTCCACTTCAAAATGCTGCTGTGCCCCCCCCCCCCCCCCCCCCCCCCGAGATGAGCGAGATGGCCGATGATGACAGAGCTGCTGTGAGCCAATCAGAGCCCAGTGTGGGTCGATGTTCATTAAAGTATTAAAACCTTACGGACCGACAGGAAGTGGAATCACAGATTAAGTGAGACGTAAACACGGAACACATCCTGTGTCTTTAGAGGGGATAGCGCCACCATGTGGCCGTATAAAAGAGACCACATCAATACCTCAGAGTTCAGTCCAGGTTTCACCTTGTTTCTCTCCACTGATTGGCTCACATCCACTTGACCTTGTGTAGAAGCCTTGTGACCTTGTGACCTTGTGACCTTGTGACCTTCGCGAGTCGATATATTTATTCTTTGCGCCGTTAACATTTATCTTGGGTCCATTTGTCTCCGCTGTTGGTTCTGGAAGCTCAGGAAGCTGCTGACTGGCATACCTGCGGTACCGGGCCCTGCAGCGGACCCCCCCGGCTTTCAGGGTTGAGGGTGGAGTGTGCAGCCCCCCCTCCCCCCCTCTGCTTTCCCTGCTGCCGGGCTTAATCTAATCCCATTACCAGGGAGGCGGCGCTGTGCGGCTCCGTAACTGACCAGCTGCTCCGGTCGTGTCTTCAGCCACAGAGCCGCGAGGTCAAAGGTCAAAGGTCAAAGGACGAAAGAGAGAGCATTTTAAAAAGATTTCATATGTAATGTATTTTGTAAAATTATAATTTCATTTAATGGCTCTGACATTTGTTCCTCTAGATTTGTTTTAATCGGGCAGTTTTTGGTGGGTTATGGAAATGTAACATTTGTTGGAAAATTATTGGGAAATTATTGGAAATGTGAAAGTTTCCATCACTTAAAAACACATTTAAAGACTAAAACACTACACAATGTAAAGGTAACGAACGCAACAGCGTGGGTTCTCCCCGTGGCAGCGTGGGTTCCCTCCGGGTTCT
>CM070101.1:19469927-19479927 GCA_036178185.1 Liparis tanakae
GGGTCTGAGGGTCCAGAGGGTCTGAAGGTCTGAGGGTCCAGAGGGTCTGAAGGTCAAGAGGGTCTGAGGGTCTGAAGGTCCGGAGGGTCTGAGGGTCTGAAGGTCTGAGGGTCCAGAGGGTCTGAAGGTCTGAGGGTCCAGAGGGTCTGAAGGTCAAGAGGGTCTGAGGGTCTGAGGGTCCAGAGGGTCTGAAGGTCTGAGGGACCAGAGGGTCTGAGGGTCCAGAGGGTCTGAGGGTCTGAGGGTCTGAGGGTCCAGAGGGTCTGAGACATCACCACCCTGTGACATAACCACTCTGTGACATCATCACCCTGTGACACAGAGGAGGCTCAGTTGAACCAAGCGCTGAGTGCTGGTGCGTTCAGGGACCTTCAACCTCCCTGCTGCACCGGCTGCCAGGTAACCGTCCACAGGGCCGGGCTGAGTTGGTCTCCTGGGGGGGGGGGGGGGGGGGGTTAGGGTTACTGACACAACAACACAACAACATGTGAGTGTTTTAAAAGCATTGTGTCGTCTTAATAGAGTCAGTGTTACGTTGTGTTAATGTTTCAATGTTTCAATGTTTCAATGTTTCAATGTTTCAATGTTTCAATGTTTCAATGTTTCAATGCTACGAAGGTCTTGGATCCGTTCGCAAGTTAACAGTAATTAAAATATTACAAAGATTACAAACAATGTCTGTTAACAATGAAATCTAATATTTTACTTTATAATTAACTCTGTCAACTAATCATTTCAGCGTAGAAGGTCACAGAAGGTCATAGAAGGTCATAGGTCAACATTTTTCAATATAAGAAGTTAAGAAATTTATAATCATAAGAATGTATTGTGGAAAATGTATAAAAGTAATAAACTAAATAACCATCAAAAACAGCGGCTCTGAGAGGTTGTGATTAGTATATCAGGCTCGTAGTTAACGCGTTAGCCGCTAGGTGAGCTGTAGCGTTAGCCGCTAGGTGAGACTTAACGTTAGCCGCTAGGTGAGCCGTAGCGTTAGCTGCTAGGTGAGCTGTAACGTTATTTACTCGGTGAGCCGTAGCGTTAGCCGCTAGGTGAGACTAAACGTTAGCCGCTAGGTGAGCCGTAGCGTTAGCCGCTAGGTGAGCCGTAGCATTTGTTGCTAGGTGAGAGTAAACGTTAGCCACTAAGTTAGCTGAGTCGTATTTACATTTCCAGCTCATGGGGCTCTGGAGTCGCTCTCAGGGAGTCGCCCCCTGGTGGTCAGTGGAGAGCTCCACTTTACCGCGACATTGGAGATCTTCACGCGTGGAGCCAGGGCTCGTCTCCTTGTGCGTCGCACATGAAAGTGTTTAGTCAGAGAGAGCGGCCGCGTCTACATGAAACATGACGAGGAGGAGGAGGGAGGACTGAGAATCCTCTTCATCATCTTCGGTTTGCAGAGGGGTGGAAACGCTCCCTCCGCCTGCTGCCTCTGAGGGGCGCCTCCCCCCGACGCCCCGGGAGAACAAAGGGCTCGGCGCTAATGCGGCGCTAACCAACCGGCTGCTCTCACGGCGAGCGAGGTGCCAAGCGGCGCCGCCGGGGAATCGACCTCCGGGCCTCATGCAGAGTGAGTCATCGGCCGCCGCATTGCCCACTGGATGTGTCAACAACACCAACAAGGACAGAAGGAAAGGTTTTAAGGGATCGACCTAAAGGGAGGGGGGGGGGCAGACACTGACAGCCATCAGGTGGCCCACCCGGGCGTCTTGTTGCTGTTTTGTTGCTGTTATTTATGTACAGGAGATGAGAGGGGGGGTTGCCAGGCAGTGATTTGGCACCGACGCGGTGGCGTCCAGCAGAGTGCCAGGTCCAGCCAGAGAGAGAGGGGGGGGGGGAGTGTCCATCTGTGGGGACAGACGTGGTAGACGACCGCCCCCCCACACACACACACTGCCTGGTTCTGTTCGGGCACCGCGCCAAAAGAACAGGAGGTTCCTCAGATGTCCACTAGGGGCGCCAGAGGAGACGGGGGAGGTTTCCTCCTTTGATTCCAGCCTCCCGCCTTATCTGGAGGAGGAGGAGCGGGACGAGTCCTCAGTGACAGCAGTTGGAAATGTTTATACATATTTTATTTGTTTTAAAGATTAATGAGCAAATGTTATCACATATATGAAAATAATACACAAACACGTAAATGTACCTGTTTTCATTTCTTATTTTTATGGTTTAGGGCCTTTTGACTGTGTTATTCTGCTTGTTTCCACAGGGTTGAAGCTCCTCCCCCTTTCATTCAAAACCAGCGTCCCGTCCCATGATGCAATGCGGCGTGCATAAAAAATTTAAAAACAGCAGAGCGACGCAAGACCTGTAACTCCAGCAGGATGCTGATGTAGAGTGAGAGAATGTCCCCGAGGTTCAATTACCGAGCCGCCACAGGTCCTCCTGGCCTTCATCAGAGGAGCAGCGCGCCTCCTCCTCCTGCCCCGGAGGAGGAGGAGGAGGCGCGTCTGCATTGTGCCGAACCCTCGGGGGAGGAGCTCCCCTCTAATGATCAGAGGATAGGAGGCGCTGCTCTGTGCTGTTATGTGGAGGAGGAGGAGGAGGAGGAGGAGGAGGAGGAGGAGGAGGAGGAGGAGGAGGAGGAGGAGGAGGAGGAGGAGGAGGAGGAGGACTGATTCGAATTTCTACATCCATTCCGTTGTGACTGCAAATTATAAATGTTCAAAATATTAAAGAACAACAAAAAAGAAGAAATATTAAAGGACATTCCTGACTGGATTCATCAGTTTATAAGTTTACATGACTTAAATATTTAAATGTATTTAAGTCATATAAGCAAACCCTAACCCCGACCTTAACCGCAACCTAACCCTAACCCCAACCCCAACCCTAACGCTAACGCTAACCGTAACCCTAACCCTAACCCGACCCTAACCCTAACCCGACCCTAACCCTAACCCTAACCCCTAACCCTAACCCTAACCCGAACCCTAACCCGACCCTAACCCCAACCCTAATCCCGACCCTAACCCCAACCCTAACCCCTAACCCTAACCGTAACCCTAACCCTAACCCGACCCTAACCCTAACCCTAACCCCTAACCTAACCCTAACCCCTAACCCTAACCCTAACCCCAACCCTAATCCCGACCCTAACCCCAACCCTAATCCCGACCCTAACCCCAACCCTAATCCCGACCCTAACCCTAACCCTAACCCCTAACCCTAACCCTAACCCCAACCCTAACCCCAACCCTAACCCCAAATCCTAATCCCGACCCTAACCCCAACCCGGAGGTCGCCGGGGCCTTCAGGGACGGCAACTACACCGCCCAACTCCCTTGTCCAGGAGAAACAAGAACCTGAAAGACATCCTGGTCCACAGATTTAAATAACCTTCCCCACATTTTTAACCTCCAATCTAAAATTGGTTTTAACGTGGATCAGGTCCAACTGCGTGTCAGACAGCACCTCTATATGATGCCCAGAAACCAGCGTCCTCTATGTGCATTTTAAACTTGCCTCCAGAGCCTGGAGGGCAACAGGCAGAGGACCAGGACCCAGCGCCAGGCGGCGGAAAGGAGGTGGATCCACAGACTGGGACTATAGACCCGCTCGGGCTAACTGAGACATTTTAGATGTCCCCCGGTCTCCTCCTCAAACAAACCTTGAGTCCCTCTAGTGCCAGCCCAAACTAGCCCCGACCCTAACCCTAACCCTGACCCTAACCCTAACCCCAACCCCGACCCTAACCCTAACCCTAACCCTAACCCCAACCCCGACCCTAACCCTAACCCCAACCCCGACCCTAACCCTAACCCTAACCCTAACCCCAACCCGACCCTAACCCTAACCCTAACCCTGACCCTAACCCTAACCCCAACCCCGACCCTAACCCTGACCCTAACCCTAACCCCAACCCCGACCCTAACCCTGACCCTAACCCCAACCCCGACCCTAACCCTAACCCTAACCCTAACCCTGACCCTAACCCTAACCCCAACCCCGACCCTGACCCTAACCCTAACCCCAACCCCGACCCTAACCCTAACCCTAACCCTAACCCCGACCCTAACCCTAACCCCAACCCCGACCCTGACCCTAACCCTAACCCTGACCTTAACCCTAACCCAAGATTTTTTGATCTCCTCTCTCCCCTCATGTTATGCTGTATTCTTTCTAAAGGGCGCCTATGGCTGCCTCGGCGAACCCTGCCAAGACAAATTCCTCGTTTGTGTAAAAACTTACATGGCCAATAAAACTGATTCTGATTCTGATTCTGATTCTGATTCTGCTGTGTTCACCGAGGAGGGTCCCCTGGCCCCGCCCCTTTCCAGACAAACACACATCTACACACACATCTTGACACACACACTTACAGACGCACATCTACACACACATCTACACACATCTACAAACACACACCCCAACAAAAAATTCAACAAATAGTAAAAAAAAAATTACATTTTTTTTTGAGAATTTTGACAACATCTGGATCAAAACCTTTTTGTTTCACCTCCAATTTAACACACACACATGCACAAATACACACGCACACACAAATACACACACTCACACACACACACACACACGGGACATCACTCTGCGTCTCCCTCCTTGTGGCTCTGGCAGGTGTTAGCCAGCTGGGGAGCAGACTGCAGATAAGAGCGACAGATAACACACACGCACTCACACACACGCACACACACACACACACACACACACATAAACACACACGCACTCACACACACACACACGCACTCACACACACACACACACACACTCACACATGCACTCACACACACACACACTCATACACACACACACACATACACACACACGCACACACACTCACACACACACAATGGACCAGCGTCTGGACAGAGCAGCTGTCGGAGCTGCACAGTGGAGATAAAACAATAAATATTGAAGTATTTATCACACAGAACACGATGACGTTCACGACCCCAGAGGATGAACCCGATCACTCACAGACCCTAGAGGTTAATATAGGATCAACGTTCACGACCCCAGAGGATGAACCCGATCACTCACAGACCCTAGAGGTTAATATAGGATCAACGTTCACGACCCCAGAGGATGAACCCGATCACTCACAGACCCTAGAGGTTAATATAGGATCAACGTTCACGACCCCAGAGGATGAACCCGATCACTCACAGACCCTAGAGGTTAATATAGGATCAACGTTCACGACCCCAGAGGATGAACCCGATCTAGTGTCCATGAAGTTTGAACTATTTCTGGGCGTCAACTTTTTGACGTCTCGGGATCAGACTCTAGATCCAGGTCCAGATCTGGACCTGGTCCAGATCTGGACCTGGACCAGATCTGGAGCAGGTCCAGGTCCAGACCTTCCAACGAGGCGACAATCTCGTGAGGAGAGTTTGTGTTTCTGCTTCTGTCATCAGAGATGAAACACACACCGTGTGATTCGATTGGTCCAATCAGAGATCAGGGTGATGCTGTTAGAGTCATGTTACTGTGTGTGTGTGTGTGTGTGTATATGTGTGTGTATCTGTGTGTGTGTGTGTGGTAGAGTATGTGTGTGTGTATGTGTATGTGTATGTGTGTGTATGTGTGTGTATGTGAGTGTGTGTGTGGGGGGGGGGGCAGGACCTCCTCTTTTCTGCTAATGCTGTAAATCTATTTTTATTCTATCTAAATTTAATTTCCAGATTCGTATTAAAAGCTTAAACATTTTATGGTTATTAACTTAAGACGTTATATTTTTTGATTCTGATATTTTGAAACTAAGTATCCTAATTTATTTAAATACATAAATGAAGATAAACTGAGGGACTGATGTATGAAATATGTTTATTACAGCATTACGAAAATAATTCGATACATTCATGTTATAAACCTCCAAAAAAACAAAACACGGAGAGAAAACTGTTTCTGAGTTTGGTTTTATTATTTTTGGACATTTAGCAAAATACTGCAGAAACATCCGAAGCAGTAGAAAAAGTTACAAATAAATACAAATAAATACAGATAAATACAAATAAATACAAATAAATACAAAACGATTGCTTTCAGTTATTTCGCGGCAGACAAACTCATTGATTGCTTTTCACGTCACTTGAACGCACCGTTCTCAAATTAAATTAAAACACAGCACGGGACAATAATTTACACAAATAATGTAATAAATACATAAATAAATAGGAGAAAGAGGAGATGCACCGTAGAGATAATACAGAAGGCTGTAAAACAATTAAATTAAAAGATCAAGATCAATAATCGATCAAAGACAATCTGATCAGTTTAAGGCATCGAACCGGCTAATCTAGTTCCTCTTTCCTCTCCTTGTTCCTTTCCTAGTCCTTCTCCCTTTTCCTATTCTTTTTCCTTTCCTTGTTCCTCAGCTACTGATCCACGGGTCCCCAAAGTTAAAGCTACTCAGGGTGGTGCCCCCCCCCCCCCCCCCCTCTCTTAGGTCTAGAAGCTAATAGCACTTGTGCAGAAGAGATGCTAGAAAAATAAATTAACAGTCTAACGCTTTAAGTGTTTGGAGAGTGTGTGCGTGTGTGTGTGTGTGTTGGGGGGTTACAGGCCGGGGTTCAAACCAACACCCAGTACCTGCTGAAGTGTCCTTGAGCAAGGCACTGAATCCCTGCCACCTGCAGGTGACCTCTGACCTCTACAAGTGACGCTGCTTTCATTTATTCTTTCACTTCGATAAGAAAAAAGGAGAAACCGTGTTCTGGGTTTTAGTGACGTCCACCCCCCCCCCCCCCCGTCCCCCCCGTCCCCCCAAAGGTCCCGGATCAGCACGCGGGGCGCAGCGGCACCTGCAGCAGGATCACCTGCCGGTTCTCGGACGGGTGGCACTTGTTGATGTGGCGCGTGAGCCCCGGGGAGCTGTAGAACACCGCGGCGCAGTACTTGCACGGGAACACCTGCGCGGCGTGCCGCAGCCGGATGTGCCGCTCCAGTTCGCCGCGGTGGGCGCAGCTCTCGCCGCACACCGGACACAGGTGGCACGCGGCAGCGCCGCCGCTCAGGTTCAGCGGCGCCGCGCTGCGCTCCGCCGCGTCCGCCGCGTCTGCCGCGTCCGCCGCGTCCTCCGCGGGCTTTGCGGCTCCGTGCTGAGACGCCAGGTGTTTCCGCAGGTACGCGTGGCGTTTGAACTTCTTCCCGCAGTGCGCGCAGTCGTAGAGCCCCTCATCGGAGCCGGACTCGGACGGCCCGGGACTGGGCGTGTCCCTATCACTAGAGTCCTTCGCCTCCTCCGCCGCGCTCTTCCCGGACGCCGCGGGGGGCTTGTCGCTCTCCGGCCCCCCCGCAGCGGAGCTCTGCGGCTTCGGCTTGTGCCACCGCCGGTGCGAGGCGAGGTTGGCCGGGCAGCTGAACACCTTGTCGCACTCGGGACACCGGTACTCGACCCGGACTATCCGGGAGCACTTGTGCTGCGCGAGCGCGAACGGGTCCGCGTACGCCTCGCGGCACAGCTGGCACACGAACTCTCCCAGCGGGACGTCGTCCCCTCCGGGCAACGGCGGTCTGAGGGGCTTCTGGTCCACCAGCGCCTCTTTGATCTTCAGCCCGAGAACCGGAGACCTGGTGACGTCATCCTCAAAGTGCAGTCTCCGGATGGCTTTGGTTTTCTTGGACGGCGGTTTGCCTTTGCGCTCCGAGCCCGCATGCGGCCGCTTGGCGGCGGCGGGCAGCGCGGCGGGAGCGGCGGCCGCGGCGCTGCTGCTGGAGCCGATCTTCAGGTCCACCGGCGCGTACCGGTGGTCCGCGGCGGGCAGCGCTGCCGTTGCGGGGAACGACTCGGCGGACACCGGCGACCCGAGGTGGAAGCGCCTCTCGTGGTCCCGGCTGACGGGGCGCGTCGGGCTGTAGAGCGCCTGGTAGACCAGCTCCGGGTTCCCGAACCGAACCGGCCTGGCGACCTGCTCCGGAGCCGCCGCCCCACAGGTGGGCGTCGGCGTCTGTGCGCGCCCCGGGAAGGGGGCGACGTAGGGCGCACAGGAAAGCGGCCGCGCCGCATCGGCCGCTGCGCGCTGCGCGTCCTCCTCGTCGGGGCGGACCCGGTACGACACCGGGTTGCTCTTCCGGTTTCTTTTCACCAAAAATCCCCTCGGCATGTTCGCGTTCGGTTGTGAGACCCTGAAGGCACCACAAAGAAATCCACTTTCAGCCGCGCGCGGACACGAACGTCTCACGCGCCTTTTCGCTGTCGCGTCCTGCCGCTCCTGGTCCGGTGTTCTCCTCCCGAGGTGCGTTCAAATACAACATAGCTGCACTCTTTTTAAGGCGACAGGAGGACATTGTTCCCGTCCCCCCCGACTCGTTGACTCATCCCCGACCAATCAGGAGGAGCCGAGGTCCCCGGTGGATTTGGGGAGTGGGTGTGGGAGGATGGAGAGGCTGATGAAGGAGGAGAAGGGAGGGAGGGAGAGAGGGAGAGAGGGAGAGGGCTTGCAGATTGCAAAGCAGATGCACCTGAGGGGTTTCATTGTATCCCCCCCCCCTCCTCGTCTCGACCCCGGGCACACGCCAGGAGCCTCCTGCTTTTACGGTCTGATGAGTTTGTATAGAAATCTACACGTGCCTCGGCTTTATCTGTCTCCGTTGTGTGTGTGTGTGTGTGTGTGTGTGTGTGTGTGTGTGTGTGTGTGTGTGTGTGTGTGTGTGTGTGTGTGTGCGCGTATGCCTGCGTGTGTGAGTGTGTGTGTGTGTGTGTGGGGGGGGATTTATCCAAAACCAGGACAAGAAGAAGTGATTTGTTGGGACTAAATGTAGAATTGAGAAATGAATGAATAGATGTTTAGAAATGAAACGGCAGCAGAAGTTTTGACATCTTTAAACCGGAAGAACATGATCATCAACAATAACAATAACAACAACAACAACAAACTAATGAACCAGCTCCTCGGGTTAAATAAAGACGTCTCAGAACGTGTGTGTGTACCTGTGTGTGTAGGGGGGGGGGAGTGTGTGTATATGTGTGTGTAAGTTTGGACGTGTGTGTACGTGTGTGTGTGCGCGCCTCCGCGCTGCGTGACAGTTAACTCTGGCCCTCTGCACATCCATAATTAATAGAGGGGGAGGGGCTAGAGGGGGCGGGGCTTCCTGCTTTGCATCACAATGGCGCCGCTTGTGCAAGCTGGAGAGCGAGTGAGTGGAAAGGAAATTGCACCGTTGGAAAAGAAAAAAAGAGGAGAAGAAGTGAAGTGGGGGAGAAGAAGGGGGGGGGGGGGGCAGGAGAATCAATCTGCCCCAGGTCGCGGCGCGTGCTGCGCGTTTCTGCTTCTCTGCGTCACCAAATGGGGCAAACTGAGATTATCTGCAGCTATAAAACCCCAATTCCTGCAGGTCAGCCGCGAGGCATGCTGGGAGGTCACGTGAGGTCACATGGGACCTGAAATGAAGTAATCATGGTTCGTTGGATGGATTTGGTCACAGCGTCAGGACTTTGATCTGAACTCCAAGCCCCTGAACGCATCTTTCTTATTTTACTTCATTTTCATGTTTGTATATTTATTATTATTATATATATATATATATATATATATATATATATATATATATATATATATATATAGTTTTTTATTGTTCTGTATATTTTATACTATGTGTCACCAATGAGTCCTCAAGTCAATACTTAATATCTGCTGTGATGACATCATCTCAATAGTCTTAATTATGGGTTAACATAAGTTGATTTGGCTGGAAACGGGTCTAAATTATCTTGATATAATTAAATTATCTGTTTTGAAACGTTAAATGTACGATCGATTTTTTAAAATCAGATATGAATCATAAGTGTGTAATAACTGAAAACTAAATGCACTAATTATGAAATAAACATGAATGACATATTCTTTTAAATACTATACACTTTTTATTACCAGACTCTCTTCATAAAAGATAATTATAGCCATAAAATAAATATCATTAAGAGTTATTTAATAATATTACAGGAGGAAGATCTGGAGCTTTTTATGCAATATATTGCATTTTAATTGGTGGAGATAATATAATATTAAAGTGGATTCATCCCTCCGTGACGCGTTCATGG
>CM070101.1:19484927-19512427 GCA_036178185.1 Liparis tanakae
GGTCGAAGAGCGGCAGCAGCCTGGCCGCCAGGTCCCGGCCCACCTCCCTGGAGTTGAAGTGGGCGTGCGACCAGCCGGCGGCGTGGTAGCAGCGCGAGAGCTCGGTGAGCGGCCCGGCGCCGGACACGGCCGGGTCGGAGGTGTGGAAGGCGCCGCTGACCACGAGCCGGCCGTCGAACACCAGGAAGGAGTTGCTGATGCTCCGGAAGGCGTCGGGGTCCACCCCTTTGTTGGAGACGTTCAGGAACACCTGGAGAGAGGAGGAGTCAACGGAGGAGAGGGAGGAGTCAACGGAGGAGAGGGAGGAGTCAACGGAGGAGAGGGAGGAGTCAACGGAGGAGAGGGAGGAGTCAACGGAGGAGAGGGAGGAGTCAACGGAGGAGAGGAGTCAACGGAGGAGAGGAGTCAACGGAGGAGAGGGAGGAGTCAACGGAGGGAGGAGTCAACGGAGGAGAGGGAGGAGTCCATATCCAGACCATAATAGTCTCACCGCGCACTGCAGCCGGAGGAGGGGCTCCCCGTCGGAGGCGAAGGTCACGGAGGCGAGCGGCTCCGGGTCTCGCCCGTCGTTCATCAGGGCCAGCAGGCGGCCGCGGTGGACCCGCACCTCGGCCTCCTCCAGGGCCGCCGCCACGGCTTTCTCCACGACGGGGTCGCCGAGGCCAGAGGAGGCGCCCGGCGTGAGGACCAGGTGGACGCGGCGCCCCCGGACGCCGAGGCCCAGCAGAGCCTGGGCGGCGGTGAAGACGTCGACGCCGCTCCCGTAGACGACGGCGTCGCCTGGAGACGCGAGGGAGGAGGCGGCTTCATTGTGACATCATCATGAGGGCGGAGCCTGTCATTCATCTAGAAACTAGCACAGAGAGCTCGTCCCACGGTCCTCTGAGCACTCAGGATCTGAAAGATGGATGCCTGGGCACGTATGTATGTATGTGTGTGTGTGTGTGTGTGTGTCTGTGTGTGTCTGTGTGTGTCTGTGTGTGTGTGTGTGTGTGTGTGTGTGTGTGTGTGTGTGTCTGTGTGTGTCTGTGTGTGTGTGTGTCTGTGTGTGTGTGTGTCTGTGTGTGTCTGTGTGTGTGTGTGTCTGCGTGTGTGTGTGTCTGTGTGTGTATGTGTATGTGTGTGTGTGTGTGTTTGTGTGTGTGTCTGTGTGTGTGTGTGTGTGTGTGTGTGTTTGTGTGTGTGTCTGTGTGTGTGTGTGTATGTGTGTGTGTGTATGTCTGTGTGTGTCTGTTTGTGTATGTGTGTGTGTGTGTATGTGTGTCTGTGTGTGTATGTGTGTGTGTGTGTCTGTGTGTGTGTGTGTGTGTGTGTGTGTCTGTGTGTCTATGTCTGTGTGTGTGTATGTGTGTGTCTGTGGGTCTATGTGTGTGTGTGTGTGTGTGTGTCCTCACCCTCCTGCTCCACAAAGCTCTCCCTCAGCCAGCGCTCAGCCTCCTCCCCGTCCTGCAGGTCGTTGAGGGTGAAGAGGTTGGAGGGGACGCCGCTCTGGGGCTCTGTGGCGCCCAGTCCGGTGGGACGGGGAACCTGCAGCGTCCAAGTCGTCAGGAAGAGGCCGTCAAGACATGGTGGAGGCGGAGCACCTGGAGGCGGAGCACCTGGAGGCGGAGCTCACCTGGTACTGGAGGCCCGTGCAGAGCACCAGGTGGTCGTAGGGCACCTTCACACCGCCGGACACGCGGACCAGCTGGGACTTCCTGTCGATGGCCACCATCTTCCCGGTCACCATGGTAACGCAGGAACGCAGAGGCAGCTGGGCCAAGTCTCTGGTGCTGTAGGCGTGACTGCAGGAGGAGGAGGAGGAGGAGCTCTTAAAGGGGCAGGACGGAGATTTTAAGTTACCGTAAAATGCATGTTCCGCATGTGTCACTCGCCTCGTGGACAGGAAGCCGGTGTCCTCGTGGTCGCCGGGGTAACCGTGCGTGGAGACGAGCGTCAGGTTGTGGAACCTCAGGTGGGGGCTGACGGGGAGAGGACAGACGCTGAAGAAAACCAGGGAACACAAAGGCACCGCGCCAGAGGAGCGTCCTCATCCAGCATGAAGATAAAGCTGGAACTCCGCTGTGCTGGATGAATATTTTAAAGGATAACAAGCGGCTGATTGGCTCACGTTCCGCTCCGTGGTGAAGAAGTGGAGGATCGTGTCATCGGAGGTTTGACCTTTTGACCTCAGAGCAAACAACAACAATCGTCCCCCAGACGACGGGCGGTCAAACTTTCCTCTCTAATCTGAGCCAGAAGGTGGTGAGGCATTAAGGCCCCGTGGTGGGTCTGTGTGTGTGTGTGTGTGTGTGTGTGTGTATGGGGGGGGGACCAGGAGCCCTGGATTTGCTCCGTTATCAGCCGGTGACAGACGGCCGTAGAGGGCCGAGCTCTTTATCTGTCTGACCCCGTCAAGAAGGGGGGGGGGGGGGGGGGGGGGCTGATAAGAAGGGGCCCAGCAGGCCCCAGAAACTGACCCATCACTCAGCCTCTCGTTCTCCATTAGTCCAGCGGACACTAACGGCCTCATTAGTCCACTCATTAGTGACAACACAGAGCGCTGGTGGAGAGGCCAATTACAGGGGGGGGGGGGGGGGGGGGGGGGACAGGATCTCGCCACAGCTGCATGGCGGCCTCGCCAGCCCCGTCGCCTGGCAGCTATCTGGTCTCATCTGGTCTCATCTGGTCTCATCTGGTCTCATCTGGTCTTATCAGCCGGGTCTGAATCCGATTGTCTGCGGAGCCCAAAGAGGAAGCTGTCAACGGGAACGAGTCCAGGGGAAAGGAGACGGAGACCAGGAGGCTCCACCTTCGGTCCAGGGGTTCTGGGGTCATGAGGTTCTGGGGTCCAGGGGTTCTGGGGTCCAGGGATCCTGGGGTCCAGGAGTTCTGGGGTCCAGGGATCCTGGGGTCCAGAGGTTCTGGGGTCCAGGGGTTCTGGGGTTTGTGTGTTCTCAGAACCTGTGGTTCTGTCCTCGTGGCGGCCGCCTGCCGGCCCTCACAGACCTGAGGTCTGTGTTCACGGGCCCTTGGAGGTGAAGGTGGCCCCTTGAACTGAGTCCGACGGCGTTTTCTGCTCATTGAAGTCCTGGTTCAGGTTCTGGTTCTGGTTCAGGTTCTGGCTCAGGTCTTCATTGGGTCCTTCTGTTTGCTGTGATTCCTAGAAGGGGCATGGAGTATCTGTCTCTCTCTGAGGACCTCCTGGCCTCCTGGACACCTCATGCAGAACAACATCAGATGGGACTATTTTCAGCGGCGGATGAATCCGGTCACAAAGCGCTTGGACCAGTTTGATTTCAGGAGGTTGTGCTGATGATGATGACGATGATGATGATGATGATGATGCTGTACAGACGAAGTGTTCAGAAGGCACAGATGGTCAGAGGTGTGTGTGTGCGTGTGTGTGTGTTGGGGGGGGGGGAGCCCTCAGGGCCCCTTAAAGGTTAATGTGTTTGGTTAGAGAGGAAGAATTGTGACTTTATTTTTCACTACTGCTACTCACTCAGAGAAGGTCAGAATATATATATATATATATATATATATATATATATATATATATATGTCTTTATACATAGATATATATATATGTCTTTATACATAGATAGATAGATATACATATAGATATATATATATATGTATATATATAAATAAATATACATATAAATATATATATTTATATTTATATACTCATTATTCCCTCCAGGCCCAGGAGGGAATAATGAGTATATAAATATAAATATACATATAAATATATATATTTATATTTATATACTCATTAGTCCCTCCAGGCCCAGGAGGGACTCACCACAGACACAGCTCCTCCAGGAGCGACAGCCCCGTGTCCGACGCCCCGACCACCACGATCCTGGCGTTGACGCTGACCTTCGGCTCCAAGGTCAACTTCCTGCTGACGAGGCTGAGGGCGAACGGAGCCTGAAGGCACCACAGGGGCGACACAAGTATTACAGTGTTACTTATAGTAGCCGTCAGGCTGCTGAGTCTCAGGACGCCGATGTGTCATGGGCTCGCCGGCTCTTCAAGTGGTTTCATTCAATTATTTTTGCGATACATTTTTGCAAGTTTCAGCAGAGAGAAGTCGGTCAACGAGGAAAGAGACGAGCAACAGGCGCAGTCGAGGCTCTGACCCTGCACAATGCCTCGAAAGCAGAGGCTCCTCCCCTTATTGGCTGCTTCTGTGCGTCAGAAATTCAGCAATAAAAAATACAATTGGATATACGATTGTGATCTCCAGACTAACGTGTTGAGCTCTTCTTAAATGTGTCTATTGAGCTGGAAAGTGGAGGCGCTTCAGGTGTTATCGGAACCTCGGGAATGGAACCCGTGACCCGACGGTTCAGGAACCCAATCAGCTCCAGAGAGTCGGTCCTCATTCCTCCAGCGGTCCTCACTAATGGCTCCTTCATCATCTGTAATTAGGCAGATTGGCCCCACAATGCACCTTGTTGGATGAAAACAGCATCCAGAGAAGGGGGGGGGGGGACCCGAGGGTGAAATTAACCTTTGTGTAATATTCAAATAATGTGTGTGCTCGACATCCGTTGCCTCGGAGATCTCGTTGAGTTTGATGAGCAGGAACATTAAAGAGTTTAAATGTGTCCGACACAATGAACACGTGTGTAAACAATAAACTTTAAGACATTACATTATTTATAATAATCACTTGTTTTCATCGGTCTCAGGTGGAAGTTAGTTGTCTTGTATATTTGAGGAACACTGGAACATGAAACCAGGTTCCCTCTTGTTACAGGTCTCTGTGTGGAAGGATAAAACCAGCGTTCCCACGGTGCAGGTGACCCTGAACGCACCGCCGCATCAGGACGTTTAAATCAGACTTTTCTAAACTGACTTTGTGAACGTCGTATTGAACGTTCAGAAACACAAAGCTTCAGATTAAAACGTTGCAGCAGCAGTCACCGTGGTAACGAGTCTGAATTATAGTAAACAAGCTGCCAGATGGAGATATTATTATTATTGTTATTATTATCATCTGTCACGTAGACGCTGTATTTTGACATGTGTTGACGGTGACCATGTGACCATGTAAACATGTAAACAACGCCGTATCGGTGCATCCATCTGAATGACGAACCGGACGAGGTAATCAGGTGAACTAAGCCCCGCCCCCTTATCTGCATGCGGAGCAGGTGCAGCCGCCTCCCCCTCGGCGTAACACGACCCCGTGTTGACCGAGAGGGAACAGGTGCTCCAGATTCCATTAATCATCCTGAGGATCTTATCTGGGGTGTGTGTGTGTGTGGGGGGGGGGGGGGCTTTAAAGGGACAGGTACATATTTAACGTGCAGGACATTGAAATGAATCACATCTCTCAGCTCTATCCTTCATGTTTACACCTCCTCTTCTCCTGCACCTCCTCTCACTCTCCACCTCCTCTCACTCTGCACCTACTTTATTTAAACTAAATAAATAAAAATATATAAAAAATAATGTGTCTGGAACATATTATTTATAAATATTTACATAAAATAAATAAAAGTATTTTTAAAATATATTTTAATATATTAAAAAAAATATGTCTGTAACACAATATTTATACATATTTAAATCAAATAAATAACATTATTTGAAGAATATATTTGTATAATGTGTCTGGAGCACATTATTTAAACATATTTTAATTAAATAAATAAAAGTATTTAAAAAATATATTTTAATATATTTTAAAAAATGTGTCTGGAACACATTATATATATACATATTTAAATTAAATAAATACAATTTATGTGTCTGGAACTCATTATTTAACCATAAATGGAATATAAACAGGAATGTTTTTGGACCTTATTTAAATATAATTCAAGTGGACTTCGTGGTTAAATTGTTAATCACACATAAGTGTTCACGTTTAGCTCGTACAGTAGAAGAAGACATGTGGAGCTGAACATCAGCGTGACGACATTACATCATGAGCGTCACATTAAAGCCTCGATTCCATCGATCTCCCCATTTGTGACGCTCAGAAGATGCTTCATATTTCAGGGTGAAAAATAGAAGCTTTATTCATAATGTTCCCTCTTTGCTTTGTACCGTATTTAAAATCCTAGTTCACAGATATTAAATATACATTCTGTGGTTCCCGCCCTTCTGACCTGGACTCCCCCTCCACGCCTCAACAGGACGAAGGCGTTGGAAACAGCGCCCTCTAGTGGCCACGTGGCCACCCTGCGGGGCCCCGTCTGTCTGGCGGCCTTCAGCTAATCTGGTCCCCTGACAGGCTGCTGTGGGCCCACCTGGTCCTCCGTGATCCTCCTGGACGGTGCGTTCAGGCCCAGCTCCTCCAGCGGGTAGACGATCTGGCGCCGCGGCCGCACGGGGACCGCACAGTCCCGGACCAGGTCCCGGACCAGGTCCAGATGGTGGACGCTGGAATCCTGAGTGCAGGGAGAGGAGGGCACCATGTCAGCGTGAGTGTGTGTGTGTGTGTGTGTGTGTGTGTGTGTGTGTGTGTGTGTGTGTGTGTGTGTGAGGGGGTGAGGGGGTGATAATGAGCTCAGGTGAGGAGGCTGGATGACGCAATGCTTACTCCACTGATGAGAGCCGCCTGGAAAACATCCAGCCTGAGCTAAATCTTATTCCATTATTCTATTTGCCCACCACCTTCATCACCACCACCTTCATCACCACAATCTTCATCATCATCATCATCATCATCCTCATTCATCCTTCCAGATCTGGTGCTCTAGCTGGGAGGTAATTAGCAGAGGCAGCCGAGGCCTCTCGACATGTCTTAATGTGTTATTATGCGTGTGGAGAGGTGGAGCTGGCAGCGCCGGCGGCACCTGCGGCCCCGGACCCCCCAGACCCCTCAGCCCCCCCAGACCCCCCAGCCCCCCCCCGGATCCAACAGCTGCAGCACGTCTATTGTTTTTATCACACGGAAATAAAACAAATAAAATAAATAAAATATAATGAAAAGAAATGTAAAAGAAGTACAAAAATAAATACACAAAAACAAATTGAAAATTAGAAAATAATAAAAAATAAAAATAAAAAAAATAAAAAATATCTTGGTTTGTTTATGATCTTTTAAACAAAAGTGTCATAGCCACAAATGGTGGACTCGAGTTAGCGACTCTACTAAATGACAGACGGCAGCAGGGCAACAGCTAATCAGCTTTGAGCCTGCGTATTGTTGTTTTGCCGGAGAAATTCATAAAAAGATAATAATTAATTAAATTATTTTTAGAATAATATATAAAATAAAATGTATTAAAATAAATTACAAATATATCAAAATATATTTAAAAGAAATTTTAAGGATTTTTTTTTTAATTAAGAAAATTCAAAAAAATATTTTAAAAAAAATCAAATTCAATTAATCAAATATATTTTTTTAATATATTTTTTAATAAAAATATATTCAAAAAAATAATACATATTTAAATATATATTAAAATATATTCAAAAGAATGTGTCTTATTTCCAATTTTTAAAGTTAAATCGTTCTCTCACCACTTTTATAAAGCCGCGGTTGCTGAGCAGGAAACACACATGTGATGTTTAGATTAACCATGAACGAAGTGTCACGTAAAGTCAATCTCCTCCTCGCTGCTCTTCCTTGCAGCGGTCGCCCTGAGGGTCACCCCGCCAAGCAGACGTGGGGGGCCCCAAGGGTCCCGGTGCGAAACCCACCTCCTGGCCCGGGCTGGGGGGGGGGTAGCTCCGGTGGAACAGGCAGGACCGGCGGGCCAGCCGCAGCGCCTCCTTGAACACGTGTCTGCTGGCGGGCCGGCAGCGGCGCCGCAGCACCAGGTGGAGGAGCTGAGCGTGCTCCTCCGCCTGGTGGTGGCTCAGGTAGATGAAGTTCTCCACGTTGTAGCGGGCGCACACGTAGCTGACGTCCTGGTGGAGGACAGCGGAACAACAGCTTGGAGGAGGGAAAGGACTCAAACCATTATGACACCATCAGTTCGTCTTGTCAGCCTTTTTGTTTACGGCTTCAGAATAGAGAAAACCGAGAAAAATAAAAGATACAATGTAATATTTAGTAATATTTAGCCTTTTGTCTTGATAACTAACTTCAATGATTAATAAAGATCCAGCTCAAGTTCCTCAACACCATCATCAAGTTTGATGTGAACCAGAACTACATATTTACAATATTTGTGATGCTTTACAAGAGTTTTAAAAGCCGTCAGCGCGGATTAATCCTAAATGTTTGACGATTATATTTCTCTTTATTTGATTAATTATTTTTATATAAACATACATTACATGTCATTACACATTTGTTTTCAAGTTTTCTGAACTCAAATACAAATAATAATATCGTTAATTGCTGCATACTCAATTAAATTAAATCCAGAATACGTAATAATATTAACTACACACACACCACACACACACACACACACACACCTGTTCGTCTCTGAGGATCAGGACCCCCACGACCTGCCCGAGCACCTGGGCCACGAAGGCCTGCAGCGGCACGCCGTCCTGCGAGAGGAGGGAACACCACAGACCAGCATGCACCTGGGCCCCCGACAACACGCAGGAGGAGCTGATGACGCCTCTCAGAGGAGCCCCAACCAACCGCTCCATGCTGCACCTCCTCTGACGGAGGTGACACAGAGCCAGAGACTGAGGACAAGAGGAGGAGGAGGAAGAGGAGGAGGAGGAGGAGGAGGAGGAGGAGGAGGAGGAGGAGGAGGAGGAGGAGGAGGAGGAGGAGGAAAGGAGAAGGGAAAGTAGTAGAAAAAGAAGAAGAATGAGAAGACGAAGAAGAAGAAAAAGAACAAGATTAGACGGAGAAGGAGAAGAAAAAGGAGGAGGAGGAAAAGGAGAAGAAGAAGAAGAAAAAAAAAGAAGAAGAAGAATGAGGAGGATGAGAAGAAGAAGAAGAAGAAGAAAGAAGGAGAAGGAGAAGGAGAAGGAGGAGGAGGAGGGGGAGGAGGAGAAGAAGGAAAAGAAGGAAAAGAAGGAAAAGAAAAAGGAGGAGGAGGAAAAGGAGAAGGAAATGTAGTAGAAGAAGAAGAAGAAGAAGAAGAAGAAGAAGAAGAAGAAGAAGAAGAAGAAGAAGAAGAAGAAGAAGAAGAAGAAGAAGGAGCAGGAGGAGCAGGAGGAGGAGCAGGAGGAGGAGGAGGAGGAGCAGGAGGAGCAGGAGGAGGAGGAGTAGGAGGAGGAGGAGCAGGAGGAGGGGGACGAGCAGGAGGAGGAGGAGGCGGGCTCACCTGGTCTCTGCGGGTGTGGTGGTACCGGTCCAGGTCCCTCATCAGGGCCTCTCCGGACCTCAGACCCGTCACCAGGTCGGAGACGGTGGGTCGGTCTGCAGGCGCCGCCGGCCTCACCTCCACCACGCTGCTGCAGGAGGAGACGCGGCGACGGAGACCGCACGGAGGCAGGAGGCAGGAAGCAGGAAGTAAGAAGTAAGAAGTAAGAAGCCGGACGTAGGAAGCAGGACGTAGGAAGGAGGAAGTAAGAAGTAGGAGGTAGGTGGGGTCGTGGGTCGACCCACCTGAGGCCGGCGCGGTGCA
Organism: Liparis tanakae; assembly: GCA_036178185.1. Lineage (NCBI taxonomy): Eukaryota > Metazoa > Chordata > Actinopteri > Perciformes > Liparidae > Liparis > Liparis tanakae. Next base: position 19,494,422 of record CM070101.1, read on the forward strand.
GGACGTAGAGCTGGCGTGGCGGCGAGCGGGAGGCGCGGGGCGGCACCCGGAGGAAGCTCTGCAGCAACGGGAACTCGGGGGAGGTGGTCGCCACGGTGATGAGGAGGAAGTCCAAGTCCTGAGGAGACGAGGAACCTTCAACACCACCACCGCTCACCGGAGGAGATGAGGAGCGTGTTGGGGAGATACTCACTGGGAACACGCTGAAGATATATGGAAGGAAGTCCACAGACCTGGAGGAAGAGGAGGAGGAGGAGGAGAAGAAGACGGAGAAGGAGAAGGAGGAGAAGAAGGGTGTTAAGTGGCAGCATGTGTGGAACAAGCTGAACAACTTTTGGCTCATATTAATACGATGTTTAATGGTCTCTGTGAGGGGAGAGGAGCTCAGCACTGAAACCCGTCTCCTCCTCCTCCTCCTCCTCCTGCTCCTGCTCCTGCTCCTGCTCCATGAATAATGATCTCTGGCCCGGAGCCACGGAGGAAACACTTCATAATCGGGATTAGTTTGCTTCTGTTGGCGAGGTCATGTGATCATGTTGTGTTTTAAACACGATTAAAACATGAATATGAGTTCAAATTGGATATATATATATATATATATATATATATATATATATATATATGCTTATAGGTATTATGATCATGTACTTTAAAGATCCCCAAAAACATGAATATGAGTTCAAATTGACTTCCTGTCTATCTATATATATATATGACTATATATATCTGAATTATTTTGTAAAAAGGATAAATTCCTGTCTGTCCCCAAAAGCCCCAAACCAACAGTCTCTCTCCTTCCTGACTTCCTGTCTGTCTTCCACTTACCTGACTTCCTGTCTCCCTCTTCCCTGACTTCCTGTCTGTCTCCCTCCTTCCTGTCTGTCTCTCTCCTCCCTCCTTCCTGTCTGTCTCCCTCCTCCCTGACTTCCTGTCTGTCTCCCTGCTCCCTGACTTCCTGTCTGTCTCCCTCCTCCCTGACTTCCTGTCTGTCTCCCTCCTTCCTGTCTGTCTCCCTCCTCCCTGACTTCCTGTCTGTCTCCCTCCTCCCTGACTTCCTGTCTGTCTCCCTCCTCCCTGACTTCCTGTCTGTCTCCCTCCTTCCTGTCTGTCTCCCTCCTCCCTGACTTCCTGTCTGTCTCCCTCCTCCCTGACTCTGTCTGTCTCCCTCCTCCCTGACTCCCTGTCTGTCTCCCTCCTCCTTGACTCCCTGTCTGTCTCCCTGTCTGTCTCCCTCCTCCCTGACTTCCTGTCTGTCTCCCTCCTCCCTGACTCCCTGTCTGTCTCCCTCATTCCTGTCTGTCTCCCTCCTCCCTGACTCCCTGTCTGTCTCCCTCCTCCCTGACTCCCTGTCTGTCTCCCTCCTCCCTGACTCCCTGTCTGTCTCCCTCCTTCCTGTCTGTCTCCCTCCTCCCTGACTCCCTGTCTGTCTCCCTCCTCCCTGACTTCCTGTCTGTCTCCCTCCTCCCTGACTCCCTGTCTGTCTCCCTCCTCCCTGACTTCCTGTCTGTCTCCCTCCTCCCTGACTTCCTGTCTGTCTCCCTCCTTCCTGTCTGTCTCCCTCCTCCCTGACTCCCTGTCTGTCTCCCTCCTCCCTGACTTCCTGTCTGTCTCCCTCCTCCCTGACTTCCTGTCTGTCTCTCTCCTTCCTGACTTCCTGTCTGTCTCCCTCCTCCCTGACTCCCTGTCTGTCTCCCTCCTCCCTGACTTCCTGTCTGTCTCCCTCCTCCCTGACTTCCTGTCTGTCTCCCTCCTTCCTGTCTGTCTCCCTCCTCCCTGACTCCCTGTCTGTCTCCCTCCTCCCTGACTTCCTGTCTGTCTCCCTCCTCCCTGACTTCCTGTCTGTCTCCCTCCTCCCTGACTTCCTGTCTGTCTCCCTCCTTCCTGTCTGTCTCCCTCCTCCCTGACTCCCTGTCTGTCTCCCTCCTCCCTGACTCCCTGTCTGTCTCCCTCCTCCCTGACTCCCTGTCTGTCTCCCTCCTCCCTGACTTCCTGTCTGTCTCCCTCCTCCCTGACTTCCTGTCTGTCTCCCTCCTCCCTGACTTCCTGTCTGTCTCTCTCCTTCCTGACTTCCTGTCTGTCTCCCTCCTCCCTGACTCCCTGTCTGTCTCCCTCCTCCCTGACTTCCTGTCTGTCTCCCTCCTTCCTGCCTGGCTCCTTCAGGACGTTGACCATGCCTCACACATGTGTCGTGTGTAACGTCATGAAGTGTGTTCATGGATCTCAGTGATAAAGTGTTGCTTTGTTTTGTTTATTGTGGACAAAACCTAAACACGTGTTATTGCCTCTGATGTTTAACATATAGATACTCCTTACCTGTTCTCGTAGTCCTTGTCCATGACGAAGGCCTGAATGCTGACCACGTTGGAACTCTCAGGGAAACCTCCGGTCGGCTGTGTTTCCTCCTGAGGGGACGACAACAACAACAAAACAAACCCTGAAGACCAGATGCCCCGTCGTTGTCCTCCTGTCACGTGACCCCGCCTACCGGCCGGGAGGCGGAGCTTCCTGCAGCAGCTGCCTGGTGCCACGCCTCCAGCTCGCTCAGGTCAAAGAGCTCCACCAGAGGCCTCAGGGCCACGGAGCTGGTGAGGCTGACAAGGCCCACGGGGACGCCGTCCCTCTGGAGAGGACACAGAGACACAGAGACACAGAGACAGACACAGAGACACAAAGACACAGACACAAAGACACAGAGACACAGAAACAGAGACAGAGACACAGAGACAGACACAGAGACAGACACACATGGAGAGTCTCTCAGTTCTCAAGCTTTCATATTTATTTATATAAATGTATATATATATATTTAATGACAGCTTTTAAATGGACCTTGAGGTTCTTAATACGTCATCCTTCTTCCCCTGAAAAGAGTTGTTCCTGAAGCGATGTGAGGTCAAAGGTCAGAGGTCAGGGATGTCTGTGTACTGAGGGTAAAGCCCTCGGAGGCAAAATAATAAATACTAAATAAACTGAACTGAATAGAATAAACAGGTCATTCATGTGTATGTTTGTGTATTTGATTGCTGGTTTGGACTGAAGTCAAGTCAACAGATCGACATGCAGGATTAAAAACAACAATATTGAAATGCCACCAGGCCCCCAGGGGCCCTGTGGGACCCCGGCAGACAAAAAGACCCAGAATGCTTCAGATGTCTGGACACAATCTGCTCAGTGAGAGCACGTCTTGGCCGCGCATCAGCTCGTATCTGCCATATGCTGCGTGAACACATGTTGGGGGGGGGGGGGTAATCTGTCGCCCTCCCAGGTCCCAAGGGCGGGGGGCCGGATCCCAGCAGGGGCCTCCTGACAATCAGTCAAAGCATCGTCGGCGTGACTCGCATAATATGAGGAGCAGGGGGGCGAGGGGGGGGGGGGTAAAGTGTTGAACCCACCTCACAAACCGCCGAGTGGTTCTTCTGGTCCTGAGAGTCCAGGAGCTCGGCCAGGAAGTACGGGTCGTCGAAGGCGGGCAGCAGTTTGGCCTGCTCCTTAAATATGTTCATGATGTCATCGTGATCCTCAACCCTGGGATGGCAAAGAGAATCAAGTGAATGTAGATCAGCCTGAAGGAAACAACTCTCTCTGCGGTTCTCAGACTCCAGAAGAACACGAGTCTGCAGTCGTGTTCTTTGAATTGAGAAACGCCGTCCGTATCAGGAGAACCCGACCACTGATCTCATGTGCTCTTCAGGAGGGTTGGTCAGCTTGTAGGGGGGTTCTTCTGCCCCCTAGTGGCCAGATCATTTAGAATGATTGCAGCTTTAACTTTACCAATTAAATGTTTTGTTTTTTTTGCGCATAAAGCAGGGTAAGCTTTTAGGGCGGGGCTACGCAGTGATTGACAGGTTGACTCTACCTCACTCCTCAGTCCAGATATGGTCACTTGTGTTCCAAAAAAAACCAAGATGTCACTTAAATAGCTCTTATTTTGGCACTTTTGTAGTTCAACTATGTTGAGTAAATGTGACTCTGTATTCGTGTTGTTCTTAGTTTGTACTCTTGGTTGATGAACTTACTGTAAGTCGCTCTGGATAAAAGCGTCTGCTAAATGACATGTCATGTCGTGTAAAAGATGGCGACGGCCAAAAGGGCCAAACGTCAAGCTTCGAAACATCACGCGGTGAGAGGCACGGAGGTCAAGGTGGTGGACGCATATGAAGGTTAGTGTGTCAAGTGGGAGGAGTTAGCTGACGTCACCTGGCCGTACGGAAGCGGAGCTTCGGGCAGTGCTCGTGCCTGTGGCTGATGAGCGCCCAGCAGCGAGGCCCCGCCCCCACGGCGCGCTGCAGCGGCTGGAACACGTCCTGCAGGGCCGGTTCTGGTTCCGGAGCGAGAACAGAACCTGCAGGTTGATGTCTGAATAACTAGAACCACGAATATGAAGATGAAGCAGCTCCTCACCTGGAGCGGCGACATGAGGCCCGACCAGGCAGACGTGCTCTAGCTCCACGACGGCGTCGAAGACGGCCCTGGACCAAGGAGCAGGGGGGGGGGGGGCTGTGACCTCTATGAATCTGCATTCTGTGGTTATGACCTAAGCACGCTTTCAATATGCATGGGATGTGAGAGTTGGACCCGACCGTCAGCTGTTTATGGATGCTCTATTTCCTTCCATCGATGACTTAAGTAAATATATTCAAGTAAATATATTCAAGTAAATATATTCAAGTAAAGATATTCCCAAAAATATATTCAAGTAAATACATTCAAGTAAATAAATTAAAGTAAATATATTCAAGTAAATATATTCAAGTAAAGATATTCCCAAAAATATATTCAAGTAAATACATTCAAGTAAATAAATTAAAGTAAATATATTCAAGTAATTATATTCAAGTAAGTATTTTTTTTAAACTAGGTCATGTAGTGAATTTATCCCATCCTATATAAGTGACAATATATATATATATAAATATATATCAATAAATATATATTTATTATATATTTATTTATATATATGTATAAATGTATATATAATATTTATATCTGTAATATATATACAGTATATATATATGTATGTATACAGTATATATATGTATGTATACAGTATATATATATATACATATATATATGTGTATATATATATATATATGTGTATAAATAGATAAAAATACACAGCTCCATGTTTAAAAGAAGGCTCCATATCATTATTTTTTCATACCTCATTATTTTCTTTGCACTCGCTGCGGCAAAACCAGGCTGAGCCACGAAGAGGTGGAGGAAGAGCGTGTTCAGCGGCTGCAGGGGAGAAGAGCGAGACACGTTCTCTACACTTTACTTTGAAGCTTCACTTCAGACTCCCACATATTGCCCGTCACAAACAGGATGAACCCTGACAACAGCTGTGAGGCATCCCCAGTGACACCCACTGTGCAGGCTTCGGCGCCCAGGTGGCTCTGCAGGAAGGGCTCCCAGCACCTGGGATCTACCACGTCTCCCAGGGGGTGGTCCAATAAGGAGGCGTGGGCCACGATCTCCTCCTTCTCATTGGCCAGCGTCACGGCCAGATTGGCTCTCTCTCTGGAGAGCAGGAGAGAAGCAGACCATCACGACACCTCCATGACCCTCATGAGAGGAGGCGGCCATCGGTCCTAACCTCCAGGTTTCACATGGGGGGGGGGCTCAGAGTCCAGAACAACTAATACGAGTCAGTATGTATTAGTATATATTCATATTTAATGTAAGTAGTTCTAGACAGGTATGTATTAGTTCTTATAGCTGATGAGCGTGGCGTCTCACAGCAGGTGGATGATGTTGACTCTTCCGAACACAGCGGCCGAGGGCCCGATGAGGCGCTCGATGGCCTGAGCGTCTGCCGACTCGCTCATCCTGACGCTCACAGCTTCCTGTTGGCCACGGGGGGATGTCGATGACCTCATGGTCACTGGTCACTGGTCACTGACTGAAGACAACCAAACAAAAGTATGTATACCACCACAGGAGGATGTATTCACATCCTTTAGTAAAAGCACTAGTAACACACTGTACACGCAAAAATACTATGTTACAGGACCTGCATGGGATCTACCCTTAATTTAAGTAGCTAAGTAGTAGTGGTAGTACTACTAGTAGTAGTAGTAGTAGTAGTAGTAGTGGTGGTAGTAGTAAGTTTAACAGTAGTTAGCTTGTTTAAAGCATGGAGTCATGTTAGGTAAAGTTACCTGTTACACCTTTAATAGGCTATGACGTCAGTATGATTTAATAACTTTATATTGCTCATTGTAAGAATTAGAACAAATACAAAATACCTAAATGAGACATACAACCTGCAAGTTAACGGTAACTGGTCGTTGTTTACCTAACTAACACCGTTTAGCGTATTCACTACCCGCTACAGAAAGGACACTGTTACAATGCTACTGTTTTTCTGTTTGCTCTGTTAGTTAATTGAACCTGATTATTTTCTATTGATGTATGTTCGTACATGTTGTATCGCTTGTGTTTTACCTGCATGTGTAATCGCCGGTGTCCGGATGGTTCTGGGATCAAACAAACTCGTCACCACAGTAACGGTGCTGAATCGCGCAGTGCATGCTGGGTACTGTCATGGCGGCTCGCGCTTGAAAAACGTTTCTTCAACTGTTACTAGCTTGCGTTGTTGTGGTTTCTTAAAGTACCCACGTTTATGTAATATACTTTATTTATTTATTGTTATTTTTACGGGTGAAACCTACCAACAAACATGGCGTCCACCGCGGCGGGCAAACAGCGGATCCCGAAGGTGGCGAAGGTAAGAAAAGAAAGAGTAGTAGAAGAAGAGGAGCCACGAAATAAGCTAAGCTAAAGGCTAACTGTTGTTCTAAAAGAAGCAAAAGCACATTTTGTGACCACGTTCGCTTTGCATATCGTTAAATCTGTAATATCGGATATGAATGCGCGTTATATTACTGTTTTTAGAGTGTCAATTCTGAAGGGGACCTCGTGAGCTCGACACCAGCTAACGTTGGCTAGCTGCCTGTCCCGTACGCTAGCTAGTGTCCCACATGCTGCTCCATGTCTTCAGTGTGATGCTGAGAGACATGAGGACAGCTTCTGGAGCGCGAACAAACACAGGCTACTTCATATGTCAAACACGGCCACTCACTACGTACAACATCAGGAGGAAGAGGAGGGACACTGGGCTCAGGAGGAAGAGGAGGGATACTAGTGTCAGGAGGAAGAGTAGCTAGGGATACTGGTGTCTCTGTATCAGGAGGAAGAGGAGTGATACTGGTGTCAGGAGGAAGAGGAGTGATACTGGTGTCAGGAGGAAGAGGAGTGATACTGGTGTCAGGAGGAAGAGGAGGGATACTGGTGTCAGGAGGAAGAGGAGTGATACTGGTGTGTCTGTCAGGAGGAAGAGGAGTGATACTGGTGTGTCTGTGTCAGGAGGAAGAGGAGGGATACTGGTGTGTCTGTCAGGAGGAAGAGGAGTGCTACTGGTGTGTCTGTCAGGAGGAAGAGGAGTGATACTGGTTTGTCTGTGTCAGGAGGAAGAGGAGGGATACACCTGTTTTGCTCTGTGGCCTCTAAAATAACAACGGCCAACTAGAAGCGAGAGCCCTTCTGCCGTAGCTCCGCCCCCTAACCCGTGTACCCGTGTACCTGTGCGCCGCAGGTGAAGAACAAAGCTCCGCCCCCTAACCCTAACCTGTGTACCTGTGTACCTGTGCGCTGCAGGTGAAGAACAAAGCTCCGGCCGAGGTGCAGATCACGGCCGAGCAGCTGCTGAGGGAGGCCAAGGAGAGGGAGCTGGAGCTGCTGCCGCCGCCGCCCAAGCAGAAGATCACCGACGAGGAGGAGCTCAACGACTACAAGCTCAAGAAGAGGAAGGTGAGCGGAGGCCAGGGCTCACACCTGGTAGAGTTACGGCTCACGTATGATTAGTTTAATATATGTATATATGTATATGTATATAGTTAGCACATTATCATTCAGCCTGGATGAGCCGTCCAGTGTTTAGCTTTAAGTTCTATTCATTCATATTATTGTGATCATATATATTATCTGAAAATATATATATATATATATATATATCATTTGTATGTATATGGGTCTGAATCATTTTCAGGGGGAAAAAACTAATTTTGATTATTTTTGCTTGATATATTTTCATTGAAAAACTTACAAAATGTATTTTCTGTTCCAAACAAAAAAGTGTTCTTAAATCTGTAGGATATGAAGTGTAGACCCGGAGGTCTCTGCCTCACCACAGTATTTATTATATAATGTAATTACAATATAATATATATCTTTTCTTCCAGGGCTTTGAAGACAACATCAGAAAGAACCGGACTGTCATCAGCAACTGGATCAAATACGCACAATGGGAGGAGAGCCTGAAGGAGATCTTGAGGTATGGATCCAGGTAAACGATGTGTCGCGGCCCCACATCTCCCCCCCCCCTCACCGCTGCCCCTCCGCCTTCAGGGCGCGCTCCATCTACGAGCGAGCGCTGGACGTGGACCACCGCAACATCACGCTGTGGCTGAAGTACGCCGAGATGGAGATGAAGAGCCGGCAGGTGAACCACGCCCGCAACATCTGGGACCGGGCCATCACCATCCTGCCGAGGGTCAACCAGTTCTGGTACGACGGAGAGTCTTTAGGAGGAGCGCCTGTAGCCCGCTTGTGCTGTTGCTTTAAACATGGCCGCCCTCTTAAAAGGTACAAGTACACCTACATGGAGGAGATGCTGGGCAACGTGGCCGGCTGCAGGCAGGCCTTCGAGCGCTGGATGGAGTGGGAGCCCGAGGAGCAGGCCTGGCACTCCTACATCAACTTCGAGCTGCGCTACAAGGAGGTGGACAAGGGCCGCTCCATCTACGAGAGATATATCCTTTGGTGGCACCTTCAAGTGCTGGACGGGGGAAGAGGAGATTTGAGTCACACCACGCAGCCAGAAGCGTTTATCATCGTTATTAAGTTATCTGACAGTTATTTTATCACTTTTTTGTAGAACCCAAAGAGACGTCTTTGAACCTCTCGTTGGGTCCAGAACCCAAAGAGACGTCTTTGAACCTCTCGTTGGGTCCAGAACCCAAAGAGACGTCCCTGAACCTCTCGTTGGGTACAGTCCGGCTCTGGTTTTGGTTGGTGGTTGAACGCCTTAACGGCGCCGCACTCGTCCTCGTCCACCCTCAAGTGAAGAACTGGATCAAGTACGCCCGCTTCGAGGAGAAGCACGGCTACATCGCCCACAGCAGGAAGGTGTACGAGAGGTCGGTGGAGTTCTTCGGGGAGGACCACGTGGAGGAGAACCTCTTCGTGGCCTTCGCCAAGTTTGAGGAGGCGCAGAAAGAGGTGAGAGGAGACCAGAACTTCGTGACTCGGGTCCTCTTCGACGCTCCGGTTTATCTCTACTCCACGTCCCTCTTCAGTTTGAGCGCGTCCGGGTCATCTACAAGTACGCGTTGGACCGCATCCCCAAGCAGCAGGCCCAGGAGCTCTTCAAGTTCTACACCATGTTCGAGAAGAAGTTCGGAGACCGGCGGGGCATCGAGGACGTCATCGTCAGCAAGCGGAGGTTCCAGTACGAGGAGGAAGTCAAGGTCCGTGCTTCACTTTGGTTTCCTGTCGCCGACTCATCAAGTCCTTTTATTTTCCGTTTATAAATCAGACAAAAAGGTGAAATGTCCAGAGTCTGGTTTTATTGTCACCTTTACTTCTGTTTATCTACCAAATCGACCTTTCAGTCCCTTTGACCAGCAGGAAGGAAAACGTTACTTCCTGTTCATGAACAACATTACTTCCTTTCTACGGCAAAAGTTACATCCTGTTGATGAAAAATGTCACTTCCTGTTCACGGGAAAAGTTGCGTTGTCCCGCCCCCCTCAGGCGAACCCTCACAACTACGACGCGTGGTTCGACTACCTCCGCCTGGTGGAGCACGACGCCGACTCCGACACGGTGCGCGAGGTCTACGAGCGAGCCATCGCCAACATCCCGCCCATCCAGGAGAAGAGGCACTGGAAGCGCTACATCTACCTGTGGATCAACTACGCCCTCTACGAGGAGCTGGAGGTCAAGGTGAGGCCAGTCGGAAGGATTTCAACATCTATGTATTTGCACACAAGATTTAGAAGAACAAGCTTTAACTTCAGTTTTACGTTGAGATGACGATTACATCCATCAAGTGTTTGTTTCATAGTGATGGAAGGAAGCTGCTGTTGTTGTTGTTGTTGTCAGGATCCAGAGAAGACGAGGCAGGTGTACCAGGCCTCTCTGGACCTGATCCCCCATAAGAAGGTGAGCTCTCCTGGTCCTCTGCTGCTCTCGCTGTCGACGCTCTTCGCGGATCCTGATGGACTCGCCGTTTCCTTTCAGTTCACGTTCGCCAAGATGTGGCTGCTCTACGCTCAGTTTGAGATCCGGCAGAAGAACCTGCAGGGAGCGCGCCGGGTGATGGTGAGGCCGCCTCCGTGTGTTCACGGGTCCCCCGAAGGTAAAGGTGTACGACGCGTGAACCTCCTGTGGTGCTCCTCCAGGGCACGGCCATCGGGAAGTGTCCCAAGAACAAGCTGCTGAAGGGCTACATCGAGCTGGAGCTGCAGCTGCGCGAGTTCGACCGCTGCAGGAAGCTGTACGAGAAGTACCTGGAGTTCAGCCCCGAGAACTGCACCACCTGGATCAAGTTCTCGGAGCTGGAGACCATCCTGGGCGACGTGGAGCGCGCCCGCGCCATCTTCGAGCTCGCCATCGGCCAGCCGCGGCTCGACATGCCCGAGGTGCCGACCTCGCTTTACATTTCAGTATCGCCAAAAGAAATTCTAAATCTTTAAAAACAAATTGTATTTAACATTGTTTGACCCTTTTTTCCTTTCGCTGAAGAAAGTTATGAAAACTCTAGAGTAAAATATTTATTATACATTATAACATAAAAATCCAAAAGATTCATCTTAAAGCACTACATCCGAATGAACGTTTCTATGCTACGACGTGAAGAGCAGTCCGTGGGTGAGGATCTGAAGCGTTTTAAAAAATGTATTTATATTCATTTACGCTTTTGAAAGTTCTTATTTAGGTTTTCCAATGCTCAATAATTGTGGTTAAATAATTATTACTCTGTGTCTCTCTCACTGTCTCTCTCTCTCTATGTCTCTCTCTCTGTCTCTCTGCAGGTGCTGTGGAAGTCCTACATAGACTTTGAGATCGAGCAGGAGGACTTTGAGAACACCAGGACGCTCTACAAGAGGCTGCTGCAGCGCACCCAGCATGTCAAGGTGGGAACTGCACAACACCAACGTTTACAAACGGAAAGATTTGAAACCCGAAGTCGTGAGGTCGCTCGTTGCTTTGAGCGCCGCCATTGGTCACTGGAGAGAAGTAGTCCCTTCGATAGACTTCACGAGTGAACTCCTCCTCCTCCTCCTCCTCAGGTCTGGATCAGCTACGCTAAGTACGAGCTGTCCATCAACGACTCCGAGCGGCTGCAGAAGTGCCGTCAGATCTTCGAGGAGGCGAACAAGGGGATGAGGAACTGCGAGGAGAAGGAGGAGCGGCTGATGCTGCTGGAGTCCTGGAGGGACTTCGAGCGGGAGTTTGGGTCGGAGAGCTCGATGGAGAGGGTGAGGAAGCTGCTGCCCGACAAGGTGAAGAAGAGGAGGAAGCTGACGGCCGAGGACGGGGTGAGGACCGCCGCATGTCTGAAAGGAATCTGCATCGTTTCTGTGATTTTGAAACTGATTTATTGACGAGGATTTTAAGTGGATCCATTTTATTTTTACACTTCAAGGTTTGCTTTCCAATATTTTTTTATTTCTTTTGACTAGAACCTTCCCTGATCAAAATATTTTGAAATATTCATTTTTCCCTTTTTTTTTCGATCAGGGCCTCAAAAGATAAATATTTTAAAAGTGTTTGTTTTCTTCTTGATTTAAACGGACGTGAAACAAAAATATTTTTGAGTTTTGTTCCACGTCAGTAAAGAAAACTAAAATAAACAAAAGTACTTGAAGTTCTTAATCGGTAATGGCCGTCTTCTTTCAGTCGGACGCAGGCTGGGAGGAGTACTACGACTACATCTTCCCCGAGGACGCCGCCAACCAGCCCAACCTCAAGCTGCTGGCCATGGCCAAGATGTGGAAGAGGCAGCAGATGGTGGACGAAGGGGGCGAAGGGGACGAGGGCGAAGGGGACGAGGGCGAAGGGGACGAGGGCGAAGGAAACAGGGGCGAGAAAAGTCCAGAAAGAAGTCCTGAGACGCCGTCGCCGGACGAACGCGCCGACGCTCCCGGGAAACGTCCGGAGGGAAGCGGCGAGACCGAAGCGGCGGAGGAGGAGACGACGACGGGCGCCGACCGGGACGACGAAGGCAGCAGCAGTGACAGTGACGATGGAGCGAAGAAAGAGGAGAAGAAGGAGAGCAAGAGAGGAGAGGAAGATAAAGAGTAGCTTCTCCACGCTGGATCCATTTTTCTACCAATCTGTTCCCTTTTTCTTTTTTGACATTAATAACAAAAGCAGCCGATGTGTTTATTGCGTTTCCTTCATTATACAAACATCAATTCAAACTCTTGTCGTGGTTTCTTCTTTTTCTTCATAATAACATGTCAGAATTTTGGGAAATAGTTAGTATAATGTGAGTAGCCTGTGATATTAAAGATGTCTGACAGGGTGGAAGAAGCTTTCCTCATGCCTCCAACCAGGAGACTTTTATTTAATTTTTCCCTATTTGCGATATATTTTCTGAAACTTTAAATTCATAACTTTGGAATTAAAAACTGGTCCTTTGCAGAATGATTTATTGTTTTATTCCCAACTCCATTCGACCACCTGAAGGGACTGATGCCACAAAGTGAGTACTGTTTTATAAGTGCACTGGCCCTTTACGTCGAGTTAAATATCAACGTCTGTAATGCTGTTTTCACCATATTGTATAATATATACATGTATCCAGGGATGGATTAACCAACGCGCCTCCGCGCGTAACGTGGCTGTTATTAACTTTGTGTTGATATGATAAGACACGATGCGCTGTAGCCGGTGTATGCTAGGCTTAAGTCATTCATGTCATTAACAGGGCCCCAAAAGTCCTACTGAAAAACTAACGAATAGTCTAAACATTCACTTTGAAGATGTCACAAGATATAAGGTAAATAGAATTGGTCCGAGCACAGAACCTTGTGAAACTCCGTGACTAACGTTGGTGGTCATCGAGGCTTCATCGTTTACAAATACAAACTGAGATCCATCTGATAAATAGGATTTAAACCAACTTAGTGCGGTGCCTGAAATGAAGATCGACTGCTCCAGTCTCTGTAATAGGATGTTATGGTCAATGGTGTCGAATGCAGCACTAAGGTCTAACAAGACCAGTACAGAGAGGAGTCCTCTATCAGCACTAAGGTCTAACAGGACCAGTATAGAGAGGAGTCCTCTATCAGCACTAAGGTCTAACAGGACCAGTACAGAGAGGAGTCCTCTATCAGCACTAAGGTCTACCAAGACCAGTACAGAGAGGAGTCCTCTATCAGCACTAAGGTCTAACAAGACCAGTACAGAGAGGAGTCCTCTATCAGCACTAAGGTCTACCAAGACCAGTACAGAGAGGAGTCCTCTATCAGCACTAAGGTCTAACAAGACCAGTACAGAGAGGAGTCCTCTATCAGCACTAAGGTCTAACAAGACCAGTACAGAGAGGAGTCCTCTATCAGCACTAAGGTCTAACAGGACCAGTACAGAGAGGAGTCCTCTATCAGCACTAAGGTCTACCAAGACCAGTACAGAGAGGAGTCCTCTATCAGCACTAAGGTCTAACAAGACCAGTACAGAGAGGAGTCCTCTATCAGCACTAAGGTCTACCAAGACCAGTACAGAGAGGAGTCCTCTATCAGCACTAAGGTCTAACAAGACCAGTACAGAGATGAGTCCTCTATCAGCACTAAGGTCTAACAGGACCAGTACAGAGAGGAGTCCTCTATCAGCACTAAGGTCTAACAAGACCAGTACAGAGATGAGTCCTCTATCAGCACTAAGGTCTAACAGGACCAGTACAGAGAGGAGTCCTCTATCAGCACTAAGGTCTAACAAGACCAGTACAGAGAGCAGTCCTCTAGCAGCACTAAGGTCTAACAGGACCAGTACAGAGAGGAGTCCTCTATCTGTTAAGAGGTCATTCATAATCTCTTCACAGCTGTGCTGTCTGTGTTGGTGTGTTTTAAATCCGGACTCTGAAACTCTTCAATAAACTATTTCTGATGTAAAAACGTTTTGGGGTCATCGAGGCTTCATCGTTTTTACATACAAAACTGATCCATCATCTGATAAATATTTTAAAAAAACAGTGCGGTGTGCCTGATGATGAGATCTGCGACTGCTCAGTCTCTGTAATAGGATGTTATGGTCAATGGTGTCGAATGCAGGACTAAGGTCTAACAGGACCAGCACAGAGAGGAGTCCTCTATCAGCACTAAGGTCTAACAGGACCAGTACAGAGAGGAGTCCTCTATCAGGTCTAAGGTCTAACAAGACCAGTACAGAGAGGAGTCCTCTATCAGCACTAAGGTCTAACAAGACCAGTACAGAGAGGAGTCCTCTATCAGCACTAAGGTCTAACAAGACCAGTACAGAGAGGAGTCCTCTATCAGCACTAAGGTCTAACAAGACCAGTACAGAGAGGAGTCCTCTATCAGCACTAAGGTCTAACAAGACCAGTACAGAGATGAGTCCTCTATCAGCACTAAGGTCTAACAAGACCAGTACAGAGAGGAGTCCTCTATCAGCACTAAGGTCTAACAAGACCAGTACAGAGAGGAGTCCTTTATCTGCTGCCATTAAGAGGTCATTCGTAATCTTCACCAGTGCTGTCTCTGTGCTGTGGTGTTTTCTAAATCCTGACTGAAACTCTTCAAATAAACTATTCTGATGTAGAAAGTCACACAACTGATTTGCGACCACTTTCTCAAGGATCTTAGAGAGGAAGGGGAGGTTAGAGATCGGTCTGTAGTTAGCCAAAACCTCTGGATCCAGAGTGGGCTTCTTCAGGAGAGGTTTAATTACAGCTACTTTGAAGGAATGTGGTACGTGGCCTGTTAACAAAGACACATTAATAATATCCAAAAGAGAGCTGCCAATTAAAGGCAAAACGTCTTTAAGCAGCCTAGTCGGGATAGGGTCCAAGAGACAGGTAGACAGGGTCTAGAGACAGGTAGACAGGGTCTAGAGACAGGTAGACGGGGTCTAGAGACAGGTAGACGTGTTAGAAGTAGAAACCATTGAAGATAATTGGTCACGGTTGATGGGAGAAAAGCCATGTAAATATATACCAGGACATACAGGGGTTTCCAAAGCCATTCCACTTGAGGACAGATTGGCACTGGTTAAGGGCAAGAGATTATTAATCTTGTCCCTAATAGTTAAAATCTTCTCATTGAAGAAGTTCATAAAGTCATTACTCCTGAGGTCTATAGGAATACTGGGCTCCACAGAGCTGTGACTCTCTGTCAGCCTGGCTACAGTGCTAAAGAGAAACCTAGGGTTGTTCTTATTCTTCTCTATTACTGATGAGTAATATTCTGCTCTGGCATTGCGGAGGGCCTTCTTATAAGTTTTAAGACTATCTCGCCAAACTAAGCGGGATTCTTCCCGATTAGTTAAACGCCAAATGCTTTCAAGCTTTCGTGACGTTTGCTTTAGTTTGAGGTCTGAGGGTTATACCAGGGAGCAAACCTCCTCTTCCTCACCCTCTTCTTCTTCAGAGGGGCTATCGAGTCCAGTGTCATCTGTTCACATGACATCTATTGTTCATCTGGTATCATGACATCTATTGTTCATCTGGTATCATGACATCTATTGTTCATCTGGTCACATCTATTGTTCATCTGGTCACATGACGTCTATTGTTCATCTGGTCACATGACATCTATTGTTCATCTGGTCACATGACATCTATTGTTCATCTGGTCACATGACATCTATTGTTCATCTGGTCACATGACATCTATTGTTCATCTGGTCACATGACATCTATTGTTCATCTGGTCACATGACATCTATTGTTCATCTGGTCACATGACATCTATTGTTCATCTGGTCACATGACATCTATTGTTCATCTGGTCACATGACATATTGTTCATCTGGTCACATGACATCTATTGTTCATCTGGTCACATGACATCTATTGTTCATCTGGTCACATGACATCTATTGATCATCTGATCACATGGCATCTATTGTTCATCCGGTCACATGACATCTATTGATCATCTGATCACATGGCATCTATTGTTCATCCGGTCACATGACATCTATTGATCATCTGATCACATGGCATCTATTGTTCATCCGGTCACATGACATCTATATTCATCTGGAGAGGGGTTCGCACGGGCTGCTCGGCTTTCAGACATCCGGGGCACTGAACAACTACTTATTTTACTGAAAGAGGAACAAGTCTAATAATAACTCATTATTAGTGATTTTTCACACAAATATATTAGTTAAAATGATTAGTTTTAAGCATTTAAATTCAATCCAGTTTATTTCATATATCCCAATATCACACATACACAAATGTGCCTGAGTGGGCTTTATAATCTCTACACACACACGCAAACAAACCAACCATATATATATATATATATATATAACTATATATATATATAACTATATATATATATATATATATAGTGTGATTGCCCGCAGGGCTCCAGACTAACTTTTTTTAATAGGAGCACAGTGGCCCCTAACTTAAAATGTTAGGAGCGCAAGCAGCAAATTTAGGGGCGCACACTATAAATCGATATCCATCAGCAGCACCCCCCCCCCCCCAACGAAACTTTAGGACATCAACCGAGCGCAATTCCTGGATGCTTTATTTTCATTGGTTGCTGGATTAAGTGTTACCCAGATACAACAGAGACGGGTTATTTCTGATTGGCTGTTGTGTAGCCCAGCTCTTTTTTTGATTGGCTGATAAGTGGCACCTCACAGCAGACCTCCAGGAGCGCTTGACTCCTCCGCGGTAGTGACGTGCGGTGAGGTTCATGGTTGGTGAGGCACTAACTCCTTTAGTGTCGGATTTACAAATATATAAAACCAAAAGGGTAGCTTATTCAACTGGTACTGGTTATTTCATGCCTCAGCCTTCTCCACACGACACACGCAAACAGTACATTCAAAGTTTGAAGCACACCTTTGAGCCGTATTTGTTTTTTTAGGTCCAATATGGCTCTTTCCACATTTTGGGTTGCCGACCCCTGCTCTTAACTAAAGAAGGCTCAGTGCTGAATATGGCTCATCTAAATGTACATGCAGAGATGTAGCCATAGGGCTAAAAACAGGCTACAACGCCTAACAATCACTTGACTTCTATAAACTATGTGAGACATGTTAGATGTGAGAGGAGCTGTGCGCTGCATGTTTCAGTCTGATACAATAACTCATGGAGTCAACTCCTCAACACATGTTCACACAACACAGAGCTCCATCCTTCTGGAGGCCAGAGGACTACATGATGTGATGAGATGTAGTGAGGGCTAAGACAGAGTCACAACAGAACAGGTCACATGATGATGTGATGTAGTCAGAGTAAGACACTGACAGCGGAGTCACATGTTGATTTAGTTTATTTCGATCAGCAAAATATATAACAATCATAAGTCAACAAAAGAAGACTTTGGCGGCCCGAAAGGGGGGGACGGGGACACACACACACACACACACACACACACACACACAAACACACACACACACACACACACACACACACACACACACATATATATATACACATATATATATATACACACACACACACACACACACACACACACACACACACACGCACACACACACACGCGTCTCTCGGCTACTGAAATGCGACGCATAACTTTTGTTGGCAACAACTATTTAGTGTTGAAAGGCAGCTTACTGTTTACTTACTATGTATAATGTCGCTGGTGATCGTATTATAAAATCAATAAGGGATGAGAGGCAGTACTGTAACGTCAATAAAGTACTGCTCAAGGGTTTAACAAACACCTTGAATAGTACTTTATTTACAGCTCTCCCCAGTCTGGCCTC
>CM070101.1:19517427-19579927 GCA_036178185.1 Liparis tanakae
AAGCGTCGCGTTGACGCGGACCGCAACGCGGTCCCTCGCCGCAGAACTTCGAATGCTCAAGGCTTCAAGGCTTAACACGTAATTCATTTACACACGTTGGCTTCCGCCTGCTGGCCCGTTCTCTTCACGTGAGATCGCGGACAATTAGCTGTTATCGCGAGACCAGGGGCGCACGGAACGCAGCTGTTCAGCATTTTGTGCCTTTGATTGGAGCGGGAGACGGCACTGTGACGTCACGACGGCGCGCTCTTTGATCCAGCAGCAGCCAGAACGTGTATAGGCAGTAAGTAAAGACAGTTAGCACAGTCGTTACAAGAGCTTCATCAAAGTCAATCCACCAGAATATTGATTTGAATAATTCACATCATTACTACATTAATATTTTGACATGAGTCAATCACAGACAGCACAGAAGTCGGCGATGCCTGGAGGAGAATTAACCGTTCAATCGCTGGTCGATTCCTTCTTCGGGAAACTCACATCTAACCAGTGGAGGCTGATGATTAATGGCCACCTGGAGGACACCACAGCCCCGTTGCGGCAGCTGCTGTTGGACATCATCAGGACCACAGCCTTCCTATTAACTCATGGGGAGACGGACGTGGTGACGAAAGAAAGCGTCAAGTCCGGTCTTGGCAACACAATCATAGACTGCTTCAAAGCTGCTCTGGACGTCATCTCCCGAAGCATTACTAGCAGCTGGATCATCTTGAGGGACATGCTCTCAGAAGAGATCATAGCCACCGTCCAGATGAAGCTGCACATCACTCCCCCCGGCAGGCTGGATCAGATGCAGGCACTCGCCTACAGGATGATCACGTCCAACGCGCATAGGACGACAAAAATGTTCACGTGCAGTCAGGGAGATGAAGGTACGGTAAGGACGTTTATTGGTGAGGAAGAATCATCAACATCTGCATTGCCTCAGTTGCCGAGTGTAAAACCTCTGGGAGGAAAAAGTTCCGGGTACAACGCGTCAACCTGTCATGACTCTGGCAGCGCCTGTCAGAAAACCATTGTTGGAAAACAACAGAAACCAGACGCCATATTTTTAGATTTGTCAGAATCCTCTGCTGTTACAGAGAACCAAGGAAAGCACTCAGAAGAGGTTTATGTTAAACCCTTGGACCAAAAAATCTGTTTGCTTAAAAAGTTCATCCGATGAGGACTTTACGTGTGATTCATTCGTGAGGGCAGAAGCAGAGATACATAAAGAGGTCTCCTCCACATGTGACCAAGAAGGGGAGGATTCTGTTCCGAGCGTCGAGGAGGAGGTACCCTCAACGACTCCTGCCGATCTTGAGAAGGAAAATAGGAGGAAAATGTTCCTCTTTGTATTCCTGGAGAAGCTGGTGTCACGGATATTGAGGAAGTGCAAGGTGGATGCCACCATCATGGAGCACTCGAGCATCGTCGAGCATCTGATGAAGATGGCGTGGGTCGCGGTCAAGGACATCGACTTTGATCCCTCCTTCAAAACCTTCGCCAACCTTGACAAGACCCTCTTCAAGAATCTGGTCAAGAAGTTGGGCAGTGCATCATGTGTGCTAGTCTGCATGATGGTGAAAAAACCGGCATTTGAGAAGTTCATCGTCTCTGCTATCAAAACTCACCTGATGGCTTGGCAGAAACTGTCCGGTGTCTAGGGCTGGACCCTGGATTGTTTCTGTGGGTGATTCAGGTTTGAAACATATCTGATTATGCCCAGGAGGCATCGCAAAAGAGGCCAGACCAATGTGGCCGAGCCTTTAAGACTCAAAGATCGGCCGGGCGCCGACGGGACACGGGGGGAGTGTAGATCGGCCGGGCGCCGATGGACAGGGTGCAGGTTTTGGCATGGTGTGCGGCTTTGTATTCTGTACACATACGACATCCCCGGCATCAGCAGGGCCCACCAGGCAGGAGACATCACAAAAGAGGTCGGCACAGTGAGAGGAAGAGGAGGGGACCCAGATCCTCTCTTAACCGATCAGTCAGTCGTTGGGGTGGAAGAGAAGAGAGCGAGTGCAGCGCCTGAGATCCCAGGTCCTGAAGAGAAGAGTGAAGGATAAGGACAGAGGAGAGAGGATGCTCTAGCAGAGTGAAGGATAAGGACAGAGGAGAGAGGATGCTCTAGCAGAGTGAAGGATGAGGACAGAGGAGAGAGGCTGCTCTAGCAGAGTGAAGGATGAGGACAGAGGAGAGAGGATGCTCTAGCAGAGTGAAGGATGAGGACAGAGGAGAGAGGATGCTCTAGCAGAGTGAAGGATAAGGACAGAGGAGAGAGGATGCTCTAGCAGAGTGAAGGATAAGGACAGAGGAGAGAGGCTGCTCTAGCAGAGTGAAGGATAAGGACAGAGGAGAGAGGCTGCTCTAGCAGAGTGAAGGATAAGGACAGAGGAGAGAGGCTGCTCTAGCAGAGTGAAGGATAAGGACAGAGGAGAGAGGCTGCTCTAGCAGAGTGAAGGATAAGGACAGAGGAGAGAGGATGCTCTAGCAGAGTGAAGGATGAGGACAGAGGAGAGAGGCTGCTCTAGCAGAGAGAAGCTGCTCAGCAAGGAGGGCCGTCTCTGTTGGCCTTGAATCCAGACTGGTGGGGATCCAGAAGGTCGTTGCCGTGGAGACAGGACACTAAAAGATAGCTCGCTCCAGAGTTTTGGAAAGAAAAGGAAGAAGAGAGAGTGGTCTGTAGAGAGTGGTCTGTAGAGAGAGTGGTCTGTAGAGAGAGTGGTCTGTAGAGAGAGCGGTCTGTAGAGAGAGCGGTCTGTAGAGAGAGTGGTCTGTAGAGAGAGCGGTCTGTAGAGAGTGGTCTGTTGAGAGAGGTCTGTAGAGGGTTGACTCTCCTCCTTCAGAGAGTTGGGAACAGCCAGTTGAGAGGGAGCTGTTAAGATGGTGAGAGGTCAGGAGGTCAGGAGCAACAGCCTGAAGGATGTGAGTTGGGGTCAAGGGGTCAGGAGGTCAAGTGGTCAAGGGGTCACCAAGCTGAGGACTTGATTGGGAGACAAGGGGGTGAAAGAGGAAAGAGAGGGGGATGAAGAAGTAGGTGTAGGTGAAGTGATAGAAGATGGATCAGTAAAGGAGGAGCGGATGTCGTCTTGTTTTTAAAGTAGTCGACAAAGTGGCAAAAGGAGGAAGGAGGAGGGGGACAGGGGGTCAAGGAGGTAGGAAAGGATCGATGGAGAGAAACAGCATTTAGGAGTCAACATGCACAAATGTTTTATGCACTTTTTTGTTGCACTGCTGAAATAGTGGCGTTAACTTGAGTTTGTTTTGGACTCCTCTTCTGGTTATTTTGTATTTCATTATTTGAAGTGGCCGTGGGACAGAGCGTCTAGAGCTGTGGGTGTAAACGTTGACGTAAGCTCAATACGCTGTTGTAACGTTAGCTGACTCACAAATTAATAAGCCAAGTTAACGTTAGCTAGTATGAGCTCAAGTAGCTACAGTAATTGTAGTTAGCTGCCTCACAACTTAACTAGTTAAGTTAAGGTTAGCTAGTAATAGTAGCTAGCTGTCCCACAACTTAAGCAGCTAAGTTACTGTTAGTTAGTATGATGATGATGATGATGATGATGATGATTGAGAAAACAGAGCAATGGCAGAGAGGAAGATAAACAGTTGCTCTCCAATCTGTTTGATTATTTATTTGTAATACACAAACCACGGAGGCAGCGGATGTGTTGGTTGTGCGCCCTTTGGGTTATTTTTCTTCTTCATAATAAAACATCAGAATTTACAGGAAATTAAACTGCGTGGTTGATTAGTGGAATGGTCTGTACAGCGCGACTCCGGCTGTCCGCCGTCACCGCTATATACAAACAGGCGTCTGGAGCGGGCTACTCCATGTCCTCCGGCCTGACGGGGGGCGGAGCTACTCCATGTCCTCCGGCCTGACGGGGGGCGGAGCTACTCCATGTCCTCCGGCCTGACGGGGGGCGGAGCTACTCCATGTCCTCCGGCCTGACGGGGGGCGGAGCTACTCCATGTCCTCCGGCCTGACGGGGGGCGGAGCTACTCGATGTCCTCCGGCCTGACGGGGGGCGGAGCTACTCGATGTCCTCCGGCCTGACGGGGTGCGGCAGCGGCACGATGGACTTCTTCTCCGTGTCTCTGGACAGAGCCTTCCTCATGTCTGCAACGGAGACAACGGTCAGCGTTGCTTCTGGAGCAACGGCGCCCCCTGTTGCTGGAGTTTGATCTACACTTCTTACACAGGGGAGTCGAACTGATGTTCTACCACAGAGTATCTGTACCTTCAACTTAAAGCCAGAAGGAAATTAAGCTCAACATGCGACGCTCCTTCAAAATGTCTGCAACACTTCTTTGTCCTTTCCTTAAAGCGACAACGTTTCGGCCCCCCTAAGGACCCGGGTCCCTGTCCGGGTCCCCGTCCGGGTCCCTGTCCGGCCGACTCACCGTAGGCGTCTTCGTCCGGCTCCCCGTTGCTGGCCGAGTAATACTCGATGACCGTCCGGTAGACGCTGTAGCCGAGCCGCTTGTACATGTTCACCGCCACCTGGTTGGAGACGCGCACAAACAGGTCCACGAAGTACCCGCCCTTCCTGCACACAGGGGTTTCACAATAAAATCATCAAACACCAGGACAGCTTGGTTTTCACAATAAAAGCATCTAAACACCAGGACAGCTTGGTTTTCACAATAAAAGCATCTAAACACCATGACAGCTTGGTTTTCACAATAAAAGCATCCAAACATCAGAACAGCTTGGTTTTCACAATAAAAGCATCCAAACACCATGACAGCTTGGTTTTCACAATAAAAGCATCGAAACACCAGGACAGCTTGGTTTTCACAATAAAAGCATCCGAACACCAGGACAGCTTGGTTTTCAAAATAAAAGCATCCAAACACCAGGACAGCTGGGTTTTCACAATAAAAGCATCCAAACACCAGGACAGCTTGGTTTTCACAATAAAAGCATCCAAACACCAGAATAGCTGTGCGTTCAGTGGATTATTTTACTCGTTAAAATGTATAAATGGGAATGAGCAATATGTATTCATTCATAAACATAAGTATTGGAGGCGTTGATCCTAAACACATGAATAATAAAGAGGCAATACGTAGAAAAATAGAGTTTAGAGTCAAGAGGATCAGGACGAGACTGAGGTATATAGAGGACCAGGACTGAGACTGGTTTAGGACCAGATAAAGGTCCCTGACAGTCCGTTTAAGCCCTCTGGTGGTGTGTTCAGGTACTTCCGGGTGCGGCGGCGTGCACCGACCTCTCTGATATCTCCTCCAGCATCTCCATGAGCTTGGCGGCGAGGCCGAGCCTCCTGAACTCCGGCGCCACGGACAGCGCGGTGACGTGGCCGTGCCACTCCTCCCGGGCCACGGAGCCCTCGGCCTTCCCCATGACTGAAACAGGAAGTAACAACACCATGACTAAAACAGGAAGTAACAACACCATGACTGAAACACAGGAAGTAACAACACCATGACTGAAACACAGGAAGTAACAACACCATGACTGAAACAGGAAGTAACAACACCATGACTAAAACAGGAAGTAACAACACCATGACTGAAACACAGGAAGTAACAACACCATGACTGAAACAGGAAGTAACAACACCATGACTAAAACAGGAAGTAACACCATGACTGAAACAGGAAGTAACACCATGACTGAAACAGGAAGTAACACCATGACTGAAAAAGGAAGTAACAACACCATGACTAAAACAGGAAGTAACAACACCATGACTGAAACAGGAAGTAACACCATGACTGAAACAGGAAGTAACAACACCATGACTAAAACAGGAAGTAACAACACCATGACTGAAACAGGAAGTAACACCATGACTGAAACAGGAAGTAACAACACCATGACTGAAACACAGGAAGTAACAACACCATGACTGAAACAGGAAGTAACACCATGACTGAAACCCACAGGAAGCTCAGGGACAACAACACAGAGACATGAGGCGCTTTATTATTAGGATGGCATTACACCAACCGACCACTTTCCTGCGGTTGCCCTTCAAAATAAGAGCTCAACATTGAGCTCTATTGAGTGTCTTTCCTGCAGTTGCTCTTCAGAATAAGAGCTCAATATTGAGCTTTATTGAGAGTGGCTTTCCTACTGTTACCCTTCAAAATAAGAGCTCAACATTGAACTTTATTGAGAGTGGCCGTATCAAGCATGCAACTGTTTTAAGAAGGTGTTGTGGAAAGCTCATTGCAGTGTATAATAATAATAATGATAACTCCTGAATCACACATACCTGCACTCTTTTGTTTTGCACGCCATTGTTGTTTTGAAAAGATATGCAGTGTAAAACTCTGTAAAGCAAAATAACTAAACGGGTTGTCTTAAAGCAGCTATATATTTATTACATATTAACTGTTATTATCAGCCAGCTAAACTAAAGGGAGAACTTTTAATTTAGTGAAATAATTAAGAGAACAAACCTAAACATACACTCAGATATTGATTGAATAAACTCACTGTAGCCCATCAGCTCCCCCCCAGGAGCCTCGGCCACGATGAAGTACTCGGGCCAGTGAGCCAGGTACTGCAGGTAGAACGGGATCCCGTACTGGAGGTCAAAGGTCAAAGGAAACCCCACAAACACACACGCGCGCACACACACTTTCGTGCGCGTACATGTAGGCGTAAGAACGCGAAAGGAAGGATACGGTCTCCGTCAGCGGGTCCAGGTTGCTGTAGAAACAAACACACAACCACACCCGGCCGGTTATCGATCTGATTATTGATCTGATGACACGTGACCAGCGTTGAAAAAAACATGTTAATGTCAGCAACGGGACAACCGGAGCTCCTTTCTAAAGGGGGCTCGGGGCGCGCGCCACACACAGGATGTGCGACACGAGCACGAGCCTCTGAGTGAAGAAGAAGAGGAAGAAGAAGAGGAGGAAGGGACCGACCCAGCACTCACATGTTGTTGAATTTAAACAGGTCATCGCAGGTGAACGGCCTCAGTGTTGTCATGTCGGCGGCTCCGTGTCCTGTGAGCCCCGCAGCGGAAGAGACGAGTCACGTGACGAGGTCCTTCAGAAGGGGCTCAGCGCCCCCTGCCGGCCGGGAGGCGCTACAGCATCACGCTGTGGCGCTGTTGGATCGGACTGCATTCTACTGACACGTGTTTCCATTGTTTTGTCCACCCCGCTTCAACGTATGAAGGTCTTTGAAATTAAAGCAACACCACTCGTGTATATTTCAAATTCGGTTTGACCTGATTTACTGTAATAAATAATCAATAAAAAATAATTAAATCACGGTGGACGTTGAAATTATTAATTTTTTAATATGGCCTGTTTTTTTTTTAATGATGTTATCTATTTTATGTTATTGTTTTGTATATTTGTAAAAACATTCTTTGCTATTGCTTCAAATAATTTCACCCTTGGGATGAATAAAGTAACGTCTAACCTGAAAGGGATTATTACATATTTATTGAACAAAGGGACCACTCCTATTGTATCCCTGTGGAAAAGGAATGGGCTTTGAAAATTACAATAATTCAAAGTTTACATGTTTTAAAATGACACTAACGTGACCCTGTAGGCCAGATGTTTACCCCAAACTACAGAACAAATAGAAGTGTCTTTAGGAATCTGACCCCTCCTATATATATCACCCATATATATATATATATATATGGGTGAAAAAGTTTGCACTAAGATCCTGTTAAATCTTCCTGATCTTTAGGGGGAGGGGGAAGGAGGGGGAGGGGAGGGGGAGGGGGTCCAGTGCTGACACATTGTAAACAGCACGCTGAGCCTTCAGCACATCTGGCTGTAATCAGCAGCTTTGTTTCTATTGGCCGAAGCAGGAGACACAGAAACTCACGTCTTCCTTTGAAGTCCTCAGACCCCACAAGGACTACGCTTCATGGTCCTCAGACCCCCTCAGACCCCCTCAGACCCCCTCTTGAATTCTCTCCGTCTGTTTCAGACTTCCTGAGTCCACGTTAAACAAAGCCATCAGGGTTTGACCTTTAACCCGACACGGCATGTAGAGGGTCTGTCCCAGTCCCAGTGCCCTCTTAAGACCCTAGACCCTGACCCCTCAGGGACCTGACTCACGCCTGTAAAACGAGACTGCTTTATATTTTGATTTGAACGTCGTCCAAACAGCTTCAGAGACTAAATGAATTATTGAATGAATGAATCAGAGTCTCACAGTGGCTCTGGGTAGTTGATCATGTAAACAGCAGTATTATATAAACAGGGGCCTCCTCATCCCGAGTGGCCCTCCGGAGACCTCCAGAGACCTTCAGACACCTTCAGAGACCTCCAGAGACCTCCGGAGACCTCAAGAGACCTTCAGAGACCTCCAGAGACTTTCAGAGACCTCCAGAGACCTTCAGAGACCTCCAGAGACCTTCAGAGACCTCCAGAGACCTCAAGAGACCTCCAGAGACTTTCAGAGACCTTTAGAGACCTCCAGAGCCCTTCAGAAACCTTCAGAGACCTTCAGAGAACTCCAGAGAACTCCAGAGACCTCCAGACACCTTCTGAGACATTTGGAGACCTTCAGAGACCTCAAGAGACCTCCAGAGACCTCCAGAGACATCCAGAGACCTTCAGAGACCTCCAGAGACCTCCAGAGACCTTCTGAGACCTTCTGAGACCTCCAGAGACCTCCAGAGACCTTCTGAGACCTCTGTGAACACCTTTCTGTAAGTCTGCATTTCTTTGCCAAAGGGATTTACCCACAATTCCTAGCAACGTGAGCTTAGCACACGGGGCTAGCCGGAAGCCGAGCTCCCCCTCAGGTGTCCCCTCTCTGACCTCTGGCCCATCAGCAGCAGGTGAACCATGACTCAGCACCTTCACTCTAGAGTCTAGAAGCATCCCGGAGGTCTGCCAGGGCTCCTGGAGGCTCTTCATGTCAACATCTAATTGAGTGGACTCGTTTCCCCATGAGGCTCGTTTATTACACGTGGTTTTATTGTCCTGGTCCAGCGTAGGCTGATGGTTCTAATCCCACAGAAGTTATTCCCTGTTCACTCCCCTTCTTTATGATGTGACTGCGACATGTTCCTCTTTAAATATGGGAGAAGACGAGCAGCCGGGAACAAAAGCCTCCCTCACAGCCACGCGCTCACCTTTTGACCCGCTGCAGTCCTCCGCTCCGCCGGCAGGAGGCGCTGCCGCCCAGGGAAAGAGCGACGGGAGCCCGGAGGTTCTCCAGAGCCTCTGGCTGCGCTAATGGACGGCAGATGGAGCCGGCTGCTCCCCGACGAGGGGCGAGGAGCCAGGAGGTATGACGCATGACCGTGTTCAGGAGAGGAGGAGAGGAGGAGGAGAGGAGGAGGAGGAGGAGGAGGAGGAGGAGGAGGAGGAGGAGGAGGAGGAGGAGGAGGAGAGGAGGAGGAGGAGGAGGAGGAGGAGGAGGAGGAGGAGGAGGAGGAGGAGGAGGAGGAGGAGGAGGAGAGGAGGAGGAGGAGGAGGAGGAGGAAGGAGGAGGAGGAGGAAGAGGAGGAAAGGAGGAGGAGAGGAGGAGGAGGAGGAGGAGGAGGAGGAAGGAGGGAAAGAGGGAAAGAGGAGGAGAGGAGGAAAGGTGGCCCTCAGGACCGCGTTTCAAAAGCAACATCAACAGGTACTCTAGTCGTCGGCTTTGTTTGTTTCATCTTTTTGAACTATTTAAAACAGACGTCATCTCAGATGCACTTTAGTTTGACAGGAAGATGATTTTGTGTTGATAATAAAGTAAAAAGTAGAATATTCTTCTGCAAAGAGGAAACATAACCAACCTGAAATCTGATGAATGAACCTCGATATCAAACTTTTAACCGTATAAAAACGTATAAAACCGACTCGATGGACATTGAATATCTTTACTTAAACTATCACCTTTGTTTCCAACAGTTTTCCAACCTCAGATAAGTGAGGTTTTAGTTGTTAGTGGTTCTTCCTACTCACTTCATCACTGGGATTACAAAGACAATGACGCACTACTCCTTACGGCCACTCGGGGGCAGCAGAGCGCCGGTTCTCCCGGTTCGGGGTTAGAACACGTCACGGCTTCATGATGCAGAATATTCAAACAGGGACAGATGGAAAATCTCCTCCTGTGTTTTGTGGTCTGGGTCTCTGTAAAAACCAAGATCTGTGGGATGACTCAGCGGCGATGATCTAACTCAGACTCGGCGGACCTGTCGGCGGCGCTTATGTGAGCTCGCTTCGTGTTGAGGGGAGAATCTGTAACCTCAGACCCCCCCCCCACACACACACACACACACACACACACCAGACCGGCTCTTCCGTCTCTGCTTGAACTTGGCTGAGGAACCGGCTGTGATGTCATCTCT
The DNA here is from genome assembly GCA_036178185.1 of Liparis tanakae. NCBI lineage: Eukaryota > Metazoa > Chordata > Actinopteri > Perciformes > Liparidae > Liparis > Liparis tanakae. The sequence goes on from CM070101.1 coordinate 19,527,720, forward strand.
GAGGGTTTGGATGAGACCCGGATCTGGCCGACCCCCCTCGGGACCCCATCGCCTCCACAGTTTGTTTTCTTTGGTCGGCTGGAAGAGCCGCACTTTAAAACCAGCGCTCCCTTCTGGGCGGAGAGGTGGTGGCGAAGCAGCTTCTGGTGGTTTCATGGAGAGAAAGAGAAACGTCCTCTCAATGAACGTCAGGACGATCAGCTGGATGAAGTCACGGCTGAACGCCTCCGCTCCACTTGGCGCCTCCTGAGAACACTAGGGCCTTTATTTTGTAGTATCTGGAAGGCCTCTCTTTTTTTAAGAGCTGGAGGGCCTTTATTTTGTATGATGCCTCCTCTGGTTGTATATAAGTCTATGCTTCATGTGTTAGAGCTGCATTCTCTCTCCTGACCACCAGGGGGCTCCTCTGGTTGTATAGAAGCCTGGGTGTACCGGGGCTGATTAACAGACCCTCGGGTCTTCCGGTCCTTGCCGACCTCTCCAGTCGACGGCTCTGATGACACGTTTTACTCGATGGTGTAAATCACGGAACATTCATCACGTCCGTATGAAGTCTCTTCTCGTCTCCTGGGACTTTTCCGAGCGGAGAGTTCGGCGAACGTGGCACAGACGGTTTGTTGATGTCTCCTTTCTCCTCTTCCAGGGACAAGAGTTGTAGGATTTATGGTGGAGAACACGTAAACATCAGGGAAGTGGTTGCATGTGCTGCAGAGTTATTGCGATGGAAAGGGGGGGGAGGCTGGAGCCGTCAACCCTGTGCAGCAGCTCTGTGTCCTTAAAGGGCCAGAACACACTCTGCCGTCTGCTCCTGCACAGCGAGAGGGGCCAACTGGAACTCTTACATACGTAACAACGCTGAGGATGAACCAAGAGCTCCGGGGGGATCAGGGGCTTCATTTTGATGTGTGGTCCCCAGAGGATGAATCCTAAAAACTCCTTTTCCTATCAGCTAGTCATGATCCCTAGAGGATGAATCCTAAAAACTCCTTTTCCTATCAGCTAGTCATGATCCCTAGAGGATGAACCCTACGGACTGTTCATCCAGTGTTTCCACTGAACCTGAGAACGACCTCCACCTCGCCCTTCATTAACTGGGCTGGAGGTCAGAGGTCAAGCTCCACCCTCTGACCCAGATCCAGCTTCACCTGCAGCCGGAGCTCCGGGGGGAGGAGGAGAGCTCCGGGAGTATGAGCGTATCCTCCTCCCCACCCCCCTCCTCCACCTCCTCCTGCTCCCCCCCCTCCTCCTCCAGGAGCAGAGCTTCTCCTCTCTAGGAGCCGACATCATGCTGCTGGAGACCCAGGACGTACTGCTGGACCGGCTGGAGGGAAGGGGGGCACAGGAGCACCAGAACCAGGACTGAGAGGGAATGATGGGTCCTGAGTTCCTGCTACCAGCGGCGCCGCTGCTCTGTTGAGACTCCTCCCACTGTTGAGACTCCTCCTCTCCTCCTCTCCTCCTCCACCTGATGGAGGGTGGAGGTCTCCATGGTGGAATATGCTGACTATGAACTCTTCATGAACTCTGTCATCTTCACTGAATGTTTGAACTCTAATGTTTCTTCTGTCACATGACCTCGGTGACACCTGTCCACCTGGAGAGGCTCCTCCTCCTCTCTCCTCAAGGGTCTGACCTTCACCCTGAAAGGTTGTGGGCAGTTGTTCCTGATCCATGTGAGGTCAAAGGTCAAAGGTCAGGATGTCTAGGTGTACAGATTGTAAAGCCTCTGAGGGGGATGTGTAATTTGTGAAAATGGGCTCTACAAATAAACTGAATTTTATTGAATTGAATGAGAGGTTTCCTAAATGGACCCTGGTCCTCAGAGACACTACCACGCTAGACCACAGGGGGCGTCAGAACCAACACTACCACTTTAGTCCACAGGGGGCAGCAGAACCAACACTACCACTTTAGTCCACAGGGGGCGTCAGAACCAACACTACCACGTTAGACCACAGGGGGCGCCAGAACCAACACTACCACGTTAGACCATAGGGGGCGCCAGAACCAACACTACCACGTTAGACCACAGGGGGCGCCAGAACCAACACTACCACGTTAGACCATAGGGGGCGCCAGAACCAATACGACCTCTTTAGACTCTTTTTCTCTCTAGACCCTCTGTAGACTCTTAGACCCTCTGTAGACCCTATGTAGACTCTCTCTAGACCCTCTGTAGACCCTCTGTAGACTCCTAGACCCTCTGTAGACCCTCTGTAGACTCTCTGTAGACCCTCTGTAGACCCTCTGTAGACTCTCTGTAGACCCTCTGTAGACTCCTAGACACTCTGTAGACTCTCTCTAGACCCTCTGTAGACTCTCTGTAGACCCTCTGTAGACCCTCTGTAGACTCTCTCTAGACCCTCTGTAGACTCCTAGACCCCCTGTAGACTCTCTGTAGACTCTCTATAGACCCTCTGTAGACTCCTAGACCCTCTGTAGATGCTCTGTAGACTCCTAGACCCTCTGTAGACTCCTAGACACTCTGTAGACTCTCTCTAGACCCTCTGTAGACTCCTAGATCCTCTGTAGATCCTCTGTAGATTCCTAGACCCTCTGTAGACTCATAGACACTCTGTAGACCCTCTGTAGACTCCTAGACCCTCTGTAGACTCTCTCTAGACCCTCTGTAGACTCCCAGACCCTCTGTAGACCCTCTGTAGACTCTCTCTAGGGTCTAGCCCTAGACCCTCTGTAGACCCTCAGTAGACTCCTAGACCCTCTGTAGACCCTCTGTAGACTCTCTGTAGACTCATAGAACTTCTGTAGACTCTCTGCAGACCCTCTGTAGACTCATAGACCATCTGTAGACCCTCTCTAGACTCTCTGTAGACCCTCTGTAGACTCATAGACCATCTGTAGACCCTCTCTAGACCGTCTGTAGACTCTCTGTAGACTCATAGACCCTCTGTAGACTTTCTGTAGACCCTCTGTATACCCTCTGTAGACTCATAGACCCTCTGTAGACCCTCTCTAGACCCTCTGTAGAATCTCTGTAGACTCCCAGACCCTCTGTAGACCCTCTGTAGACACTCTGTAGACTCTCTGTAGACTCCCAGACCCTCTGTAGACCCTCTCTACACTCTGTAGACGGAGACAGCAGCTGGTTCTCTCTGTGCGTCACCTTTTGCTTTCTTTAGGGTTTGTTGTTCCTGGAATCAATAAGCATGTTGACTTCCTGTTTGAGAGGTCGTGGTGGAGGAGGAAGAAGAACTCACGAGTCTTGTTTTAATTCCAACCACGTGTTTGAAACGTACTTCAGAGGAAACAGAGCCAGGAGGGGACTCCTTTGTGTGAGATGGTTCCTTCTGAAGGAGACTTCAGCCGGTTCCTTACGGCTAGGGAGCGACGGAAAGCCTCTTCATGTCAAGATACCGTACCTCACGCTGCAGGATAAAGATGAGATGAAGATGAGATGATGAGGAGACTCTCTCTAGACTCTTTAGACTCTCTAGACCCTCTAGAGTCTAGACTCATTAGACCCTCTAGACTCTCTTTAGACTCTCTAGACTCTCTTTAGACTCTTTAGACTCTCTTTAGACTCTCTAGACTCTCTTTAGACTCATTAGACCCTCTAGACTCTCTTTAGACTCTCTAGACTCTCTTTAGACTCTTTAGACTCTCTAGACTCTCTTTAGACTCTCTAGACTCTCTTTAGACTCTTTAGACTCTTTAGATTCTCTAGACTCTCTTTAGACTCTTTAGACTCTCTAGACTCTCTTTAGACTCTCTAGACTCTCTTTAGACTTTCTAGACTCTCTTTAGACTCTTTAGACTCTCTAGACTCTCTTTAGACTCTCTAGACTCTCTTTAGACTCTTTAGACTCTTTAGACTCTCTAGACTCTCTTTAGACTTTCTAGACTCTCTTTAGACTCTTTAGACTCTCTAGACTCTCTTTAGACTCTTTAGACTCTTTAGACTCTCTAGACTCTCTTTAGACTCTCTAGACTCTCTTTAGACTCTTTAGACTCTCTAGACTCTCTTTAGACTCTTTAGACTCTCTAGTCTCTCTTTAGACTCTCTAGACTCTTTAGACTCTCTAGACTCTCTTTAGACTCTCTAGACTCTTTAGACTCTCTAGACTCTCTTTAGACTCTCTAGACTCTCTTTAGACTCTTTAGACTCTCTAGTCTCTCTTTAGACTGAATGAAAAGTAAAACCCACTGAACTCCAGCGAGAGGATCAATGATCAGACACGTGTTGTTGTTGTTGTTGTTGTTGTTGTTTTTAAAAGGAGGAAGAAGTAGCCAACGCTCTTGAAGTCTAACCATTTGAAAGCAGCTTGTTGTGACCTCTTCTCGGGCCGGGTCTCCTCGCGAGTCCTCGTCCACCTGCTGAACTCGTCTTCATCGCCGTGGACACGCCCCTCGCTGCAGGAGGAATAACTTAAAGCCTCGACGTTCATCGACAAGCAGCCGCACGCCCGGCGCTCGTGACCCCGGCTGCTCCGGAGACCTCCTTCTGTTCGTCTCCTTGTCTTCGTGGACTCGTCCTGGTCGCGGTGCTGCAGGTGGACCGTTACGCCGCGTGGTCGTGTTCCGGAAGCAGCCGGTTCTGCTGGATCAGAACCACGGCGTGCCGGGTCCACGGCGAGCGGCTCGACCCCGGGACGCGGCGACGCTGACGATGAGTTACCGCTCCGACGCTGGCAGCACGCCGACTCGCTGCCAGCGTTCAAGACCCAACGAGCCGAGAGCAGCTGAGACGTCACCGAGGATCCTCACGCTTCATCCTCGGCGCCACCAGCTACACGCGTGAGGCTCGTAAATTACTACAATCATTTACCACGTCAGGATATCGGCGCTGCGTGCCGCGTTGTGTGCACGTCACGATACGCAGCGCCTGGAGATGTGGGAAGGGATGCGTCTCAGCCGGCGCTAACCCACGGTTGCCACCGGGGGGGCGACTCCTCTGGTTGTATAGAAGTCTCTGCTTCATGTGTTAGAGCTGTATTCTCTCTCCTGACCACCTGGGGGCGACTCCTCTGGTTGTATAGAAGTCTCTGCTTCATGTGTTAGAGCTGTATTCTCTCTCCTGACCACCTGGGGGCGACTCCTCTGGTTGTATAGAAGTCTCTGCTTCATGTGTTAGAGCTGTATTCTCTCTCCTGACCACCTGGGGGCGACTCCTCTGGTTGTATAGAAGTCTATGCTTCATGTGTTAGAGCTGTATCGCTCTCCTGACCACCGGGGGGAGACTCCTCTGGTTGTATAGAAGACTATGGTTCCTTTGACAAGCGTAACAACTTTAGTGCATTGTGATTGTTATACACAAGCCGGCCTGAGACTTCTTGTTACTCCACCGATGTTGATTCTGTTCAACCACTTTACCGCTGAGGGACGAAGCTCTCCTCCCTCAGACCGGTTCTGAGGATCGATGCGTCAGAACGGCACAGTGAGGCTCCCTCACAAGAGAACTCTACGGAACATGAGCGGTCCACGGTACCAACCCACCACGGTTCTGCGTAGAACCCTCCTCCTAAAGAACGGCTATCTAGTGTATGAATAGTTCAGGAAACACATTCGATGTGGAGAATCAGAAGCCTGGAGGAGGTCCGGCTTTTAGTTCTCAGAGTTCTACGTAGAACCTCGTGATGCTAGGGACTCCAGAGTAGCCTGAGAGGATTGGTTCTCTAGATAACTCAGATGGTTCTACGTAGAACCTTGTTGGTTCTCCAGAATCGGTGTTTAGTTTTCTCACAGCACGATGATCAAAGGAGCGCGAAGAAGACGCGTCTCCTTCCCTTGATGGTCGGCGTGTTCTCACACGTCCGTGTTCTCGTGGTCGATGCTCCGCGGCCCGCGGCGTCGGCCCGCCCCTCTCCAGAGGACGAACACGGCGTTACCGCGGCGCGGCCTCCAGAGACGAGGCGCCGCCGAGCGGTTCTCCTGGACCCCTCCAGGCTTCTGTATTACTGCCTTTAGAAAAAAAGAGAGAACATTCTTTTAGAATTACACACATGACCCACAACCCACATTGCATTTGAGCTGTGGTCATAGGTTTAGGCTTTTCCTTTAGCTGGTTGTTTGTGATGTTGCACTGCGTGGTGCATTCTGGGTAATGCGCATGTTTAAATGATACATTCATGATCAGACGTAATGCTGGGGAACCGTTTGAGTGTTTATTTCCCCAGACGGCGTTCCGTTAGCTTAGGTTCACTTCTTTACTTCTTCCTCCTCTTCTCTTCCTCCTCCTCCTCCTCCTCCTCCTCCTCCTCCTCCTCCTCCAAGAGGCTGTATGTGAAGCGTCTCACAGCTGCATCCCCGTCTGGAGTGAACATGGAGGCTAAATCTATTGGATGAATGCATTTCTCCTGGCCGCTCTCGTGCCGTTAGCTAGGGTGACCAGACGTCCGGTTTTCCCCGGACATGTCCTCTTTTTGAGACCAAAGAAAAGCGTCCGGCAGGGTTTCCAAAAACGTCCGGGATTTTGCTTCGTCGGATATTTACCCCTTACAAGTTTTGTAAATGGTATCTCCCGTACGTTCCACCTGAACACTCATTGGTCGACTGATCTCAGTGTTGCCAGATAAACAAAATCCCCCTTTTAGGCATGTCTATCACAAAACGGGCAGAATAAGAGAGATCCGTCTGCGTCTGAGCGCGTGCCCCCCCCCCCCCCCCCCCCCCTCCCCCGTCGACGCCGCCTTTACTATCTAAGGGGGGGCATCATGAAGGAGTTATGCCCAGGTGTCCTCTTTTTCACAAACTCAAATCTGGTCACCCTACGTTAGCCGACCACGCTACATACACTACACTGCCCCCCCCCCCCCCCCCCCCCCCCATGTCCGTGTCTCTTTGTTGTGAGCATCGTCACGTTTACGTTCCTCATCAGAAACGCAGCTGCAGCTCAGAACATCTTCTTTGTGATTATTTACAACGACTCTGTTGTCGTTTGACACAATGATCAAAGGCCTGAAACAGAAGCGACTGGTGGTTTAATGAAAGTCCCTTTGGGAAGGCGGAGTCTCCTGGGTGTAGATCCTGGCTCCTCCCCCAGCCCCGCCCCCTTCAGGGCGCCACGCAGCTGCTCCAGTTGTTTCAACCGCATATTGACAACAAACTCTATTATTGAACTTTATTATCTGCGTCCTCGCCTCGCGGCGGACCGGCCTCCGTGTCCCGGTGTTCCCAAACAACCCGACGGAGCCGACGCACCTCGCGGGCGGAGTAAACACGGAGCCGCAGGAGGACGCGCTATCGGGACTCAGATAACGGGAACAAAGACGCGTTGTTTTGTCCAGACGCCGCCGCTGCCTGAGCCGGCCGCTGCCTGAGCCGGCCGCGTTAGCTCATGAAGCGGTGGCGGTTGCGGTGGCTAGCCGGTTGCAGTGCAGGTTCCCATGGAGGCGTGGAGTTCACACCACTCCGTCTCTTGTTTACGTTCTGCACCTGGAGCTCCTGGCAGGGCCGTAAGTCCAGTTGTCTAGAACCCAGAATAACATCTGTCCCTGAACACAACACCACAGATTTATATTGTTTCTCATTTCAAAACATCGTGATTCACGTTCCTGAGCCACGGGCACGATGCGTTTTTGTAGCTAACGGAAACGTCAGCAACGCCATTTCCCTCACAAACAGCCAATGGGATCCGTCCACTGGATCTGGATCATTTAAAATTTATGTCTGCTTCAAACAAACGTTTCCGATTCTTCTGGTTCAAGAGGAAAGAGAGAAGCTAACGTCATTCAAAATTTTATATTTAGACCAGAGGAGTCTCGCCCTGGTGGTCAGGAGAGAGAATGCAGCTTCAACAAATGAAGCATAGACTTCTATACAACCAGAGGAGTCGCCCCCTGGTGGTCAGGAGGGAGAGAGTAGTACTAACAGAAGATATTTTGGTTTCGTGATCAACTCAGCTGGGTCTGATTCAGCAACGTGGCGGCGGAGGAGGAAGAGGAGGAAGAAGAGGCCTCATAGACACCCAGAGGAATGTGGGGAATGCTGGGAAAAACCTTGAAGTGAATGTTGTCGTCGGCGTTGGGTCGAGAGGAACCTGCAGACCAGATAACGCTCTGCTCCCTTTTCGGGTTTCCTTTTGGAAGAGCTCGTACATTTTCTCGTGACACTGAAATGGAAGAGGTGATGAAGACGTGATGAAGATGTGATGAAGACCTCCTTCAGCCGTTGCTGCTTTTATAAAGACGAGCGGATGAAGAGTTAATCTGCCCTCTTAAAACATTAATTTCCCCTTCAGGTCGAAGCCAAAGGAAAACGTCTTCACCTCCTCGTCCAGAAGGTCCACCCCCCTGCATGAGGTCACCTGGTTTCACCTGGACCGACCCCCAAGAAGATCTCTACATAGACCACCTTCTCTACGGTGGTCTGTTTACTGATGGAGGTCCATAGAGGACCAGGACTAGGCTGAGGTCCATAGAGGACCAGGACTAGGCTGAGGTTCATGGAGGACCAGGACTAGGCTGAGGTCCATAGAGGACCAGGACTAGGCTGAGGTCCATAGAGGACCAGGACTAGGCTGAGGTTCATGGAGGACCAGGACTAGGCTGAGGTTCATGGAGGACCAGGACTAGGCTGAGGTCCATAGAGGACCAGGACTAGGCTGAGGTTCATGGAGGACCAGGACTAGGCTGAGGTCCATAGAGGACCAGGACTAGGCTGAGGTCCATAGAGGACCAGGACTAGGCTGAGGTTCATGGAGGACCAGGACTAGGCTGAGGTCCATAGAGGACCAGGACTAGGCTGAGGTCCATAGAGGACCAGGACTAGGCTGAGGTTCATGGAGGACCAGGACTAGGCTGAGACTGGTTCAGGACCAGTTCAAGTCCCTCTCGCCTCAGAACCAGAGCCATGTTGTTCGTCACGTCTCCTGCTCCTCCCGCGGCCACCAGGGGGCAGCAGAGCTCTCCACAGGCCCTCCTCAGAGAGGTGTGTCGCACGTGGAGGAGGTGGAGGTGATGGTGGGTGGTGGTCCACGGTGATATCATTTTCCATCAGTTCCTCTCGGAGGAGGAGGAGGAGGAGGAGGAGGAGGTTTTTCCACTACCACATTTCACCTCAGGGCGACCGCGTGTGGAAAGACGATATCTTCAGGAAAAAGAGGCGAGCAGCATTCATGTGATTCCTGTCTAGATCGGAGGATTAACAGAGAACATCTTCCTCCTCGTCTTCATCGTCTGTTGACTCCCAAACATCGTTCTGATCCCCCCCCGAGCTCCTCTTCCGTTCCCCGGCGGGTCGGCGTCCCTCGATGTTGCGTAACAGACGGAGACGTTTCCTCGTCCTCATCCTGAAGAAAGTAGAAGTCCACAAACACCATCCTGGGTTCAGCCCGCGGCGCCGGGTCACAAGTGGGCGGAGTCATCGTGACGCCACCCGTTGGTTCTATTAAGTTCACCGGTTTCAACGTCGCCATCTGTTAATATGGACTCCACCATGTTGGTTTCTTTGCAACAGGAAGTGACCATATGTGTGTCTCTGTCTCTGGTGTTGACCTGTCAATCACCTGTAGCCCCGCCCCCAAAGCGCCCCCTGCTTCATGGTGTGACTCAACAGACCATGAAGTCTAAATGATGACATCAGGCTGTATAGAAGAAGACTGGAGACTAGAGACTGAGACATGAACTCATGTTTACATGTTTACTGAGAGAAGTAGAGTCACGGTATAGACTTCTATACAACCAGAGTAGTCGCCCCCTGGTGGTCAGGAGAGAGAATGCAGCGTTAACACATGAAGCAGAGACTTCTATACAACCAGAGGAGCCCCCTGGTGGTCAGGAGAGACGTGATTGGTGTTTTAATCTTCTGTTTGTTCCTGACTCAAAGGGCTCTTGTGGAGGTTTATCTCAACTTCTTTTAAAGATCCGAGATGCTGCCCCTGAAGACGTCTCTGTGGACGTCTCTGTCTTCAGGACCAGCGTCCCGTGAAGTCCTGGTTCAGGTCTCTGGATTCCCGCCGTCACCCCCGGCATCGAGGCCGCCGCTGGCCGAGCCGTCGGAGAACTTCCGAGACATTTAGTGATCGATCAGATTCCGTATTCAGGAGGAAGTCCGGCAGCGGTCCGGTCCGGAGGTTCTGCCCTGAGCTTTGTGGGACTGTGGGAGAACCTCCAGGGCCACGTGAATAAAGGGATTGTTCATGTTTCATGTCGTCATTCACAGATCTCTCTTTGACTCTGTTGCTTCAAGGGGTTGGGAGCAAAAACCGCCTGCAAGAAGGAAAAGAGGGAAGACATGGCAGGGTCAGGAGGAGCACCGCAGAGAAGGAGCACCGCAGAGGAGGAGCACCGCAGAGGAGGAGCACCGCAGAGGAGGAGCACCGCAGAGGAGAAGCAGTGCAGGCCTCGGGTCCACGGAAGGAATGAAGCACCAGACAACCTCCGTTGGACTATGCTGCATGTGTTAGATCTGCATTCTCTCTCCTGACCACCAGGGGGCTCCTCTGGTTGTATAGAAGTCTATGCTTCATGTGTTAGAGCTGCATTCTCTCTCCTGACCACCAGGGGGCTCCTCTGGTTGTATAGAAGTCTATGCTTCATGTGTTAGAGCTGCATTCTCTCTCCTGACCACCAGGGGGCTCCTCTGGTTGTATAGAAGTTTATGCTTCATGTGTTAGAGCTGCATTCTCTCTCCTGACCACCAGGGGGCGACTCCTCTGGTTGTATAGAAGTCTCATGTCTGACTTCCCAGCTGCAGGACTCTCCGGGTTCTTCTTCTGTGGTGGAGCAGCGAGGCGTAGAGTTCACGCGGGTCATAAATCCGTCTGGCCTCCTCCCTTCAGACAGAAGCACGGAAAGTCTCTCCGGCTCGGTTCATCACCGGCAGGAAAAACACCGGATTAATGTAGGCTTCCACTCGGCCCCCCTCTCTCTCTCTCTCTCTCTCTCCCTCTCTCTCTCTCCCTCTCTCCCTCTCTCTCTCTCCTCCCGTTCTCTCCATATCTGTGGGTCTGATCATGGATGTAATGTACTGTTCCTCCTATCCAGGGACTCGCTGTGTGTCTGTCATGACGTCATCGAGCTGCCCGTCTCTCTGGCGCCCCCTCTGGTGAGAAACGACACTTTCAAGTTGATTTTCTTCACAATCCTCCATATTATTACTTTGACAGCTGCACATGTAAATATAGTTCATTAACTCTCAAAGCCATACGCACACACACACACACACACAACACACACACACATCTACACACACACAACATACGCACACACAACATATGCACACACACCTACACAACACATACACACAACATACACACACACACAGACACCTACACACACACAACATACACAACCTACACACACAACATACACACACCTACACACACACACAACATACGCACACACAACATACGCACACACATCTACACAACACACACACACACAATATACACACACACACATAACACACACACACACATAAACACACACACACACAGCTACACAGATAAACACACACACAAACATGAAGCATAGACTTCTATACAACCAGAGGAGTCGCCCCCTGGTGGTCAGGAGAGAGAATGCAGCTGTAACACATGAAGCGTAGACTTCTATACAACCAGAGACATGAAGCATGAGGGATACAACGCTCACAGATGTAGAGCGGCTGCAGATCCAGACGTATTCTTTTCACTTCATGTTCTCTGGAGACGTGTTTCATTACGTTAGCCGCATTAGCCGCGTTAGCTTCCCTTCAAAGGAGCTCCATAACACGTCACTGTTTTTGTTCTGTTTTGTTTGCAGATGTCGCTGCGTGGAGATGTTGTTGTTGTTGTTGTTGTTTTGCACGTTTCACCGATGAAATAGAAGATGTTGATCCTAAAGCTTTGGGGTTAATCACAGCCTTAAAATACTTCCCCCCCGCCTCATCTCCACGGTCATGGCCCCTCATGTCGTCTCTTCTCTCTTCATCCTCGTCATCACAGGCTCCTCTGACGGGATCAAAGCCACTCAGCACCAACCCGTCTGTTCCTCAAGCTGCGTTTGGGGGAAAGGAAATGAATGAAAGAGTTTGAGTCAAATAGAATCTTTATCTGAAGTGGATCCTCTACGATCAGCTGCTCTCTGAGCTTCTGGAGACAGATGTTCACACAGCGGGGCCGGATCACACGGAGCGGCGAGGAGCCGCCGTCACGGGAGAACAACGTCACCTCAGGGGGCGGCGAGGGCGGCGAGGGCGGCGAGGGCGGCGAGGGCGGCGAGGGCGGCGAGGGCGCCTCTTTGACCCCGCCCTCGCCGCCTGTGGAGGCTCAGCGTTGTGACGAGGCCGTGACGGAGAGCCGGCGGGGAGCCGCCCCCCTCCTCTCAGAGCATCGGCCGACCCGTGTTCACGCCTCACTGCGTCCATGACGTCATCCGACCTTCACAGCTGCTGCTTCCTGCAGAGTGACGCTCCACGTCTGCGTGGCCGACGGGAACCGTCTGCCCTCCATCTTGGTTTGTGGTCATGAGGTGTTGTTTGTTCTTTGTAATCGTGGCCGTCTTGGTTAATAAGGAGGATTTCCGTCAGTCTGGCGATCTTTAGGGCGAGCTTCCTTCTGGATGAAAACGTCTCCACTGTAACCGTCTCCTCCTCAGGTTCATGTGGCTGCCAGTCCAGAGCATCCAGAGCATCCAGAGCATCCAGAGCACCGGAGGGTCAAAGCTGTCGGCTCCACACGCTGTTTGTTATTTTCTGTTCTCCCATTAAAACACAGCAGACTAATGCGACAGGAAACCGAGCGTGGCCACTTGGCCCGAGTATGAAACGGAGAAGATTGAACCAAGGTGTCAAAATATCTGCCTGACGACCCGCGGCATGCCAACACGTGAGTATGCGGAGCGTCGGGCGCTCCGGGACCCAGAGCCTCTTCACGGGGCTTGTGGGAGCAGATGTTGGCTTCACAGCCGCATCAGGGCCTCAGAGCGGGGCTCATCCTCAGATGGAGGGAAATACAGAGCAACGAGCCGTCGGGTGACTGGCCGACCGGCTGCTCCCCGGAGGTCACACCTTCTCCCCGGAGGTCAAACCTCAAACCTCCTCACCAGAGGTCAAACCTCAGACCTCCTCCCCGGAGGTCAGACCTCAGACCTCCTCCCTGGAGGTCAGACCCCATGTGGCGGACAGCTCCACACTGGAATGTTGCTGCAGGCTTCTTGCGTGTGGAGCAGCCGGTGGTCTGCAGCCGGTCTGCAGCCGGTGGTCTGCAGCGCGGTCCTCCAGCTCCACAGCCAGATGCTTGACTAGCAGAGGAAACACTGTGCAGAGCAGCTGTGTTGTTGTTGTTGTTGTTGTTGCAGAGGGAAATCTATAAAATAGAAACATGTTGTTTGCAAAGATCCAACCCTTCACATAGTTACCCAGCTCGGGCTTATCAAAGTCCAATTAAAAGTTATATATATATATATATATATATATATATATATATATATATATATATATATATATATACGTCATGGAGTCATCAAATATTTTACTTATTTTAAAAATGAATTGAACTCGTATTTCTTCCCGTGACGATGAAGTTTAACCAAAGTGTAAAAATAAAAATCACCGTCTGCGTTTATTTAAGTTAAAGTACAAAAGTATTAGCTACAAATATATACTCAAATATATATTAGCATCAAATATATATTTAAAAAAGTAAAAGTATTCATGGTGCATATAAATATATATTATTGTTATTACCATATTGTGTGTTAACTCTGCAAAGTAAGTTGTGAAAGTTGTTCAATAAACGGTGCAACATGGTGCTAAATAAAAGTAAAGTCACCTTCACGGATATTGTTTCCATTATTGTTAGTTTCAGTGAACTTGAAGTGTATACGTTGAGTTTATTTAAGTTTATTTGAGTTTATTTTACTTTAGTGTCTCTGACTGTGTGCATCGTCCAGCGCGTTGAAGTCCTCAGAGGTTTGAAGGTCGTATAACTTTATGACGCCGTTAAAAAGCAGCAACATCAACATGGCGGACATCGCTCACCGCGGGAAGTCGCTTTGCTCCAGGAGCGACAACGAATTCATATCAACATCAACTGTGTTTGTCTTTATTAGCTCGCTAATGAAGCTAGCTCGCTAGCTAGCTAGCTGCTAGCGGTTGCTGGCCCCGCCCCTCTCGTCCAAGTACGTTCACTTCTGGTTCACTCCCAATAAAAGAAAAGGCGACCACCAAATGGCCACACGGAGGCAGAAGACCAGAAGGTATCCCACGACCTCGGAGGACGCTAATGACCATGAACACATCGCACTTTAAGCCAGGACTTAACCGGCCAATGAGATCATCAGCCTGCAGCTCATGACCCGCCCCCGTCTGACAGCCCTAATCCCACAGAGACCAGCTCCCCTTAAAGACTCCTGGTTCTGGTTCTAGTCGGAGCCGGCAGCTGGCGGGCCGGCAGACTTTCCATGAGGTCATCTCTAGAGGAGGAGGAGGAGGAGGAGGAGGAGGAAGAGGAGGAGGAGGAGCTCTTCCAGCTCCTCTTTCAGAGATATTATATATTTATATATATATATATATATAAATATATATTATATATACTATATAGATAGTATATATATATTATATTTATATAGTATATATATATATTTGCATATATATTATATTTATATATATATATATAACATTTCATATTATATACATATACAATTTCCTCATTAATTATTATAAACATACAAAATATAGTGAAGTAAAAATAAAGTTTCTTGTAGTTGAAAGTCCCCACTTTATATTATTATATATATATATATATATTATTATTTATATATTATATAAATATTATTTATATAAAGTATTATAAATATAATATATATATAAAATAATATATCTGATTATATTTATTATAATAATATAATATATATTATATATACAATTATATAATATATTCGGTTTATGTATATATATTTATATACATATATGTATATATACACACATATATATTTAAACACTGTGCTGCCACCTCCTCACAAAAAGACACAGAGTTTAAATTTTCAGTAGTTTTATTGAAAAATGCCTCTTCTGTTTTCAGAAATAAATAAGAAAATAAGGCCGTGGACAATCTGCATGAACAAGAAGCGATGAACATGCAGCCGGTCGTGAGTAAACTGATAAATATGATCTAGAGATACAACATGAAGGCGCTTCAACTTTATTATACTGAACGGACTTCTTGAGCTTCGGTACAATAAACTGAGCAAATATGTTACAGGCCAGCGTCTCATCCTCACAGCATTCACCGCCTCCAGCTGCTGCTCCTGGACGCCTCGGAGGGAGGCGGCCTCTAAGGGGAGGGGCCTCATGGCGGCGGCGGTCTTGAGGCGGACCTCTTCCCACGCCGGTGTAGCGTCAGCTGGTCCTCCTCGGGGTCCGGGGGGCCTCGGGGGTCGGCTTCGGGGTTTGGGTCTGATCGGAGACATCGCCGTGAGCACCAGGTCTCACCTCGAGTTCCACAAGCACCAAGGGGGGCAGGGGGCGTGGCCACGGAGCTACTGGGGGCGTGGCTACGGAGCTACTGGGGGCGTGGCCACGGAGCTACTAGGGGCGTGAACACACTGCAATACAGGGGGCGTGTCCAATGTGCTACTGGGGGCGTGAAAGCTGTGCGACAGGGGGCGTGTCCTCTGCGTGACTAGGGACGTGTCCACTGCATTTTTGGGGGCGTGGTCACTGCTCTATTATGGGGGGGTGTCCACTGCATTACTGGGGGAGTGTCCTCTACATTATTATCTTTTACGTCTTTTAGGATCGCCGCGGGTCATATGTTGTGTCAACAGCTGTCCGGGGAGGAAAGGCAATACGTGTCTGAAAGGTCGGGGGTCACATGTGCAGAACACGTCCAGAGAGGTTTTTAAACCAGTTACAGTTACAAAAGAGTAAGAAAAAAAACAAAATCATTTTGAATAAAGGGTTTGTTGTTGTTGGCATTCAGCAAGCAGCAAGTTGTTAGACACGTCTTTTACAGGAAGGAATTAGTTCATGGACAGAGGAGTGCTGCTCAAGCTGCTGCTGCAGATCCATCGCTGTTAGTATGTGTTTGTTGTTGTTGTTGTTGTTGTTGCTGTTGTTGTTTGCTGCATGCTCCTTCTCTTTGTGTTAATGCTGTTTCCTGAGCGCTCTAAAGAAAGTCTACTGAGAACCTGCAACAGCCGAGAAGGAGAGGGGGTCAGTGGGTCAGTATCACGGGGGGGGGGGGGGGTCCGAGAGACCCGAGAACGTGGACAGGTCTTTATTATTATTATTATTATTATTATTATTATTATTATTATTATTATTATTATTATTAATAATATAAATCTACTGAGTGGCTAAAGCTGTCTGATCAATTACATATATATAGTATTATATATATATATATATATATATATATATATATATATATATATATATATATATATATATAATATATATGTATATAATAACATCTCTATATAGTATACTATATATAGTAGTATTAAATGAAAATAGTTCAGTTAGTTTTTACTTTCATCTGAGGTATTGGAGAGTATTCCATTAGCCTAGCTTAGCACAATGACTGGAAGCGGGTGGGAAGTGCTAGCCTAGCTCCGTCAATACAGTAGAAGTAATACTGGTGGTATAAATACATAATTCAAACCAATATAAGTACTTTATAAACTTACACTAAGTTATTTAATATGTATGAGTTAACTATATATTTAATATATATTATTTAACTATATATGTAATATGTATGAGTTAACTATATATTTAATATATATTATTTAACTATATATGTAATATGTATGAGTTAACTATATATTTAATATATATTATTTAACTATATATGTAATATGTATGAGTTAACTATATTTTTAATATATATTATTTAACTATACATGTAATATGTATGAGTTAACTATATCTGTAATATGTATTATTTAACTATATCTGTAATATATATTATTTAACTATATATGTAATATATATTATTTAACTATATATGTAATATATATTATTTAACTATGTATTTAATATATATTATTTAACTATATATGTAATATATATTATTTAACTATATATGTAATATATATTATTTAACTATGTATTTAATATATATTATTTAACTATATATGTCATATATATTATTTAACTATATATGTCATATATATTATTTAACTATACATGTAATATATATTATTTAACTATATATGTCATATATATTATTTAACTATATATGTCATATATATTATTTAACTATATATGTCATATATATTATTTAACTATATATGTCATATATATTATTTAACTATATATGTCATATATATTATTTAACTATACATGTAATATATATTATTTAACTATATATGTCATATATATTATTTAACTATATATGTTATATATATTATTTAACTATATATGTAATATATATTATTTAACTATATATGTAATATATATTATTTAACTATATATGTAATGGCTGCTCCTCCGGAGTCTCATCCATGTTTCAGATTCAAGGCGTTCTCTAGATGCTAGCAGTTTCCCTCCGCTGCCAGTCTTTGTGCTAAGCTAGGCTACGTGCCCACGTTCTCAGAGGCCCCGGGATGGAAAACAAGCGCTCCTCCCGAATGTGTTTACCTCCGTATCCCGGCCCGTTGTAGGGGATGCCCACGCACTGGGAGGAGTCACAGTACCCCGAGGGGCCGGGGGGGCCGCGGACCCCCGCGTACCCGGGACGGCCGGGGGGGCCGCGGGGGCCGGCGGCGCCCGAGGGGCCTGGGGGCCCGGTCCTGCTTTCTCCTTGTGGACCTGGGGGGGGGGGGTTATGATTCATAAACATGAACAAACATGAATCAACATGAACACGAGGAGGAGACTCACCGGCTGCTCCTCTCGGTCCTTTCTGCCCGGCGACCGACGACCCTCGCTCTCCTTTCTCTCCTGCCAGACCTGGAGGACCAGAACCAGGACCAGAGGGTCAGAACCAGAACCAGAGGGTCAGAACCAGGACCAGAGGGTCAGAACCAGAGGGTCAGAACCAGGACCAGAGGACCAGAACCAGAGGGTCAGAACCGGAGGGTCAGAACCAGAACCATAGGACCAGAGGGTCAGAACCAGGACCAGAGG
This sequence comes from Liparis tanakae, assembly GCA_036178185.1. Classification (NCBI taxonomy): domain Eukaryota; kingdom Metazoa; phylum Chordata; class Actinopteri; order Perciformes; family Liparidae; genus Liparis; species Liparis tanakae. The sequence continues at coordinate 19,545,735 of CM070101.1, forward strand.
ACCAGAACCAGAGGACCAGAACCAGAGGGTCAGAACCAGAGGGTCAGAACCAGAACCAGGACCAGAGGGTCAGAACCAGAACCAGAGGGTCAGAACCAGGACCAGAGGGTCAGAACCAGAGGGTCAGAACCAGGACCAGAGGACCAGAACCAGAGGGTCAGAACCGGAGGGTCAGAACCAGAACCATAGGACCAGAGGGTCAGAACCAGGACAAGAGGACCAGAACCAGAGGGTCAGAACCAGAGGGTCAGAACCAGAACCAGGACCAGAGGGTCAGAACCAGGACCAGAGCCAGAGGGTCAGAACCAGGACCAGAGGACCGGAACCAGAGGGTCAGAACCAGAGGGTCAGAACCAGGACCAGAGGACCAGGACCAGAGGATCAGAACCCAGTTGTTTTGGTTTGGTAGTGATGGGCGCGTACCTCTCTCTCCGAGCTGGCCCGGTGAGCCTGGACCTCCTGGGAACCCGTTCCTGCCGGCGGCGCCGGGCTCTCCGCGGGGCCCCGGCCTGCCCGTGGCGCCCGGCAGGCCCGGCGTCCCCGGGCTGCTGCCGCGCTGCCCGGCGCTGGGGATCTGGTTCAGCAGCGTGTCCACGCGCGACATTTGGGCTGCAGACAGGGGGGGGGCGTTACCGAGCCGTTACCGTGGTGACGACCCGGGGACGGCCCGGAGACGGTCCAGAGGACTCACCGCGGACCAGCTGCTCGCACACCTGGCGGGCGATGGAGCGCATCACGTTCTGGGGGGCGAAGTCGCCCTGCGGAGGAGAGGGGGCGGAGTCACGCACCACCACTACATTTCCCAGGAGCACTTGCGGCCCGCGCGCTACTCACCCTCTCGCCCTTGTCCCCCTTCGGACCCAGAGCGCCCTGAAACACAGAGCGGAGTCAGTCGTCACGGTGACGGCTCGGACTCCGTCGCCGTGACGACCGGCCACTCACCGGGGAACCGGAGTCTCCGGGGTTCCCGGTCTTCCCCGCCCCGCCGGCTGCTCCGGGAGATCCTGGAGGTCCCTGAGGACACAGAGGGAGAACCTGAAGAACCTGAGGAACCTTCAGACTGACCGCCTGCCGCTCCTTGAGCAAGGCAGCGAGATGTGGAAGCAGCAGCTCACCATGGGCCCCGTGGGGCCTCTGGGCCCCGCCGAGCCGTCCTTCCCCTGAGGGCCCTGGAAGCACAAGGAGCAGACTGAGAACCGGAGGGACTCCTGGAGAACCGCCAGGAACCGCAAGGAACCATACTCACCCGCACGCCGGCTGCTCCGATGGGGCCCGCAGAACCGCGAGGACCCGGAGAACCCTGCACACACACAAGGGAGAACCTCAGACCTGAACCGGGTCTCTGTGGCTGTTATGTATATATTTATATAAATATATATACATGTATTTATATTTATAAATATACATATATACAGATATATTTATAGAAATGTATATATATATATATATATATATATTTATTTATATAATTAAATAAATATATATATATATATACATTTCTATATATATATATATATATATATATACAAATATATAAATATATGTGTATATGTATATACATAAATATTTCTATAAATATATATATATATTTATAGAAATATTTACACATTTATATATATTTATATACAGTATATATTTCTTTATATACATGTATCTGCTTCTTAAAACTCTGACGCTCCAGAGAAGAAGACAAAGCACCTGTACAAAGAGGAGGAGCTTCAGCTGGAGAGGGAGGAGCCTCTCAGAGTCTCACCTTGTGTCCTGGTAAACCAGAACCACCCGATTCTCCCTTCGGCCCGGGGCGACCCTGAAGAACCGGAGAGAAGACCAGAGAACATGTCATGTTCCGTGTTCCGTGTTCTATGTTCTGTGTTCCATGCTAACTGCTGCTAGCACTCGTAGCTCCTCCTAATAAATGTAATACATGTGTGTGTGTGTCCAGACTTACAGCTTCCCCTGGGATGGACAGCCCGCTGGGCCCCTGAGGGCCCGGCAGGCCCATGGGCCCCGGGGGGCCGTTGTCCCCGCGGGGTCCCAGCGGCCCCTGTTGGGACAAAGCCACAGGGGGTCAGGTGTGACCTCTTGGGGTCGTGGCCCTCGACAGCCCCGCTGCCTCTGGGGCCCCGGTGCCTTCGCTGCCTTCAAAGCACTCGGACTTTAGACACTCACCACAGGGCCGGGCTCTCCTCTTTCACCTCGGGGACCTTTGCTGCCGGGGCCGCCCTGAGGAGGAGGAGCACAACGTTAGCACAACGTTAGCACAACGGTCTTGTTAGCACAACGATCACGTTAGCGCAACAGTCACGTTAGCACAACGATCACGTTAGCACAACGGTCACGTTAGCACAACGATCACGTTAGCACAACGGTCACGTTAGCACAACGATCACGTTAGCACAACGTTAGCACAATGGTCTTGTTAGCACAACGGTCACGTTAGCACAACGGTCTTGTTAGCACAACGATCACGTTAGCACAACGATCACGTTAGCACAACGGTGATTTAGCTTAGTGGGGAGAGTGGTCGTCCCGTAAACGCAAGGTAGCAGGTTCGATCCCCGCTCTCCCCATTAGTTCCTGAGGTTCTAGAGGTTACTACGGTTCTAGAGGTTGACTTTTTATTTGCTCCGCCCCGATGCGCGCACACGCCGAAGCTCTCTGGCGCGAGACGGCGAGCGGAGACGAGACACGGCGAGACAGAGACACGCTGCTGTGGAGACGACCAATCACAGCCCCCCCCCCCCTCTTACCACGGGCCCCTGAGGCCCCGGGGGCCCCGTGCCCGCCGACGTGCAGCTGCAGGAGTTGGGGAGAGACGGACACTTCAGCTCGTCCCTCTGGAGGAAGAGGAGGAGGAAGAGGGAGAGGGAGAGGAAGTTAAATTGATGTATACGTTCAGGTCGAGTTCAGGTTAAGTTGGGGTTGAGTTGGGGTTGAGTTGGGGTTAAGTTGGGGTTGAGTTGGGGTTAAGTTGGGGTTGAGTTGGGGTTGAGTTGGGGTTAAGTTGGGGTTGAGTTGGGGTTGAGTTGGGGTTGAGTTGGGGTTGAGTTGGGGTTAAGTTGGGGTTGAGTTGGGGTTGAGTTCAGGTTAAGTTCAGGTTAAGTTGGGGTTGAGTTGGGGTTGAGTTGGGGTTGAGTTCAGGTTAAGTTCAGGTTAAGTTGGGGTTGAGTTGGGGTTGAGTTGGGGTTAAGTTGGGGTTGAGTTGGGGTTGAGTTGGGGTTAAGTTGGGGTTGAGTTGGGGTTGAGTTGGTGTTAAGTTGGGGTTAAGTTGGGGTTGAGTTCAGGTTAAGTTGGGGTTAAGTTGGGGTTAAGTTGGGGTTAAGTTGGGGCTCAGCCGTCACCATGGAGGGCAGGTCACAGCAGCGGTCCCTGCTGGTCCAGCCCAGGCTGCACACGATGTCGAACATCTGGAGCTGGAACTGTGGAGGAGAAGAGAAGGAGAACCATGAGGCTTTGAATACAGTCACAGTGTGTCCTCCTGCTCCTCCTGCTGCTCCTGCTCCTCTTCCTCCTCCTCCTCCTGCTCCTCCTCCTCCTCACTCACAGTAGCTGATCCTCCTCTGGACCCGGTGTTCTTGGACATCTTCCCCAGGACCTGGTACCCGTCGCTGGACGTTGCTCCGGCCTCCTGGATCTCCTCCTCCGCCTCCTCCTGGCAGTCGATGTTGAGTTTGACGGAGGTGGGCGAGACCAGGATGTGGAGCTGTGGGGGGGGGGGGGGGGGGGGGAGAGAGAGGGAGAGAGAGAGAAGGAGAGAGAGAGAGGGAGAGAGAGAGAAGGAGAGAGAGAGAGAAGAGAGAGAGCGAGAGAAGGAGAGAGAGAGAGAGAGGGAGAGAGAGAGAGAGAGAGAGCGAGAGAAGGATTATTATCTCTAGGTTCAGGTCTCTTGGTTCCATTGAGTCATGGCGTCTGTTTATTGAAGGAGAGCCCTCTCTCTCTCTCTCTCTCTCTCTCTCCTTTTCCTCCTCTCTCTCTCTCTCTCTCCTCCTCTCTCTCCTTCTCCTCCTCCTCCTCCTCCTCCTCTCTCCTCTCTCTCTCTCTCTCCTCTCCTCCTCTCCTCCTCCTCCTCCTCCTACCCCTCCTCCTCTCCTCCTCCTCCTCCTCCTCCCTCTCTCTCTCCTCTCTTCCTCCTCCTCTCCTACTCCTCTTCCTCTCTCTCTCTCTCCTCAGTGCTCTTCATCGTGGCCGGAGGCAGAGGGCCTGAAAACTGATCTCCACCAGCTGAGTGCTTTACGGTGACGGACTTCAGGTCCTGGTCCTGGTCCCCTGAAGACCAGGACCAGGACCAGGTCTTCAGGGGACCAGGTCCAGGTGCTCACCTTGTGGAAGCTCCCGTGGAAGACCCTCTTCACGCGCTCGCTGCCGAACGTCACCCTCTGGACCTCGCCGCGCACGTCTCTGTTGTAGAAGGACAGCGTCTGGCTGGAGGCTGAGGGAGAGGTCAAGAGGTCACGAGGGCCTTATGCACAGAGGGGGGTCAAGAGGTCACGAGGGCCTTATGTAGAGGGGTCAAGAAGGCCACGAGGGACTTATGTAGAGGGGTCAAGAGGTCAAGAGGTCACGAGGGCCTCATGAAGAGGGGTCAGGAGGTCACGAGGGCCTTATGTAGAGGGGTCAAGAGGTAACAAGGGCCTTATGTAGAGGGGTCAAGAGGTCACGAGGGCCTCATGTAGAGGGGTCAAGAGGTCACGAGGGCCTTATGTAGAGGGGTCAAGAGGTCACGAGGGCCTTATGCACAGAGGGGGGTCAAGAGGTCACGAGGGCCTCATGAAGAGGGGTCAGGAGGTGACTCACGGTCCAGGGTGACCCCCGCCTCAGGCCGGTGGTCTTTGTTGGACACCTGCCAGACGTCGAAGGCCTCGGCCGGCGAGTCGGGCAGCAGGCGGAGCATCATGATGATGGTGAAGGAGTGAGGAAGACCATCAGGGTGGAGCTCGCTGTCACAGTACACACAGTACACACAGTACTCACTCACAGTACACACAGTACACACTCACAGTACTCACTCACAGTACACACAGTACACACTAGGGATGGGTATCGTTTTTTTTTCTTTCTGATACCGGTGCTAAACCGGTACTTTTAAAACGATACCGGTGCCTAAACGGTGCCTGAACCGATACTTAAAAAAAAAAAACGCACAATGAGGACATACAAAACCTCTTTGGCCATGTTCCTGTAGAAGACGTTATCATGGAGCACGACTAACAACGGATATCAGACTGTTAACAAACACAATGCATGTTCTCCATTATATATAATATTATATATATTATATTATTATATTGTCATGTGTATTGTCATGCGCAGACCTCATAGGGTTAACCTGTCACTTTTTTGATGGGCTAAGAGAACAACCAATCAGAGGTCCTGAAGATGACACGTGACACATAACGTTTTGCTTCTGACAGCTAGAGCTCCACTGAAACAAAGTGACGCCCCACGGTCTTTACTCCTCCGTTATTATATTCCCGGTAACACCGGGGATACAGCCCCGCTGCACACACACACATCTGCTAGCAGACTGTCACGCACGTAGCTCGTAGCTCGAGCTAGCTACGAGCTAGCGCGAGCTACGAGCTAGCTTAAACATGGTTATAATGGTTAATTTATTATTTCATGGCCTACTTTTATGAATGCAAGACTTGCAATCAACGTTCCGGTACTAATCTGACTTCTGGCTGCTCTTTTATTCACCGGTCTCCCCGTGTTCAGGGGGCCGGTGACGGTCTCCCCGTTGCGTCCAGCCTGACGCTGCTGTGCGCAACACGGGGTCACGTGGTCACACAGGCCACGCCTCCGCTGTCAAAGTTAAATGTGATTGGCTCGTAACCTGCTGACAGGGCGGAGTCACCAGAGAAGTTCATAACAATAGTTTTTTTCAATTTCAATCGGCTCAGGCACTGGAAAGAAGGACCGGAATGTGCGTTGCGTTTCGATCCGGGTAATACCGGATGTGTTGGAACCGGTGCCACATTAGCACCGGTTTCCGGTACCCAACCCTAGTACACACAGTACTCACTCACAGTAATCACACTACTCACAGTATGCACAGTAATCACACTACTCACAGTATGCACAGTACTCACTCACAGTACACACAGTACTCACTGACTCATCTACCAATACTTTTACTTCAAGTTCTTTAAGATAATATATATTATAATATATAATATATTATATTTAATGTATATATATATATATATTCATATATATAAATGTAAATATATATATATATATATACATATATATGTATTCATATATATATATGTATAGATATTCATATATATATAAATGTATACAGTACATATATAATATATATTTACATTAAATATTATATATTATAATATATATTATAATATATAATATATGTGATATATATAATATATGTATACAATACAATCAGCCAATAAGAGAGCAGTAAGAGCAGTGGGGGCGGAGCCTGATGACTCACGCCGTGGGCTGGGTGAGGAAGGCGTCCCGGTGCAGCCGGTAGGCCGGGAAGCTGTTGAAGGAGCCCGGCTCCATGGACACGCCCCTCAGGGAGCCGAAGGCCCGCTCCGTCAGGTTGAAGGCCTCCAGCATCCGGAAGCCTGGCACACAGGGGGAGGGGTCATAGGGGGGGAGGGAGGGGTCAGAGGGGGAGGGAGGGGTCAGAGGTCAGGAGGGGTCAGAGGGTCAGAGGGGGGAGGGAGGGGGGGAGGGGTCAGAGGGTCATAGGTCGGGAGGGGTCAGAGTTTTGGGAAGGGTCAGAGGTCGGGAGGGAGGGGTTGGTGGACCGGACCGCAGCGTCCTGCACTCACCTGGGGAGGTGAATCCATTCAGGTAGATCAGGGGACAGGCTGGAGGAGGAGAGGAAAACAGGGTCAGAACCCAACAGAACCTGAGGAGCCGGTCCAGCCCAACAGAACCTGAGGAGCCGGTCCATCAGAACCTGACTCACAGGAGGTGGCGGTCTCGCAGATGAAGGTCACCAGGTTCTCCTTGATGGTGTCCAGGGCGTCGAAGTCGTCCACCACGAACACGTGGCGGTCGCTGGGCTTACTGCCGATCTCCTGCAGCTCCACGAAGTCCACGTCGGCCACGCCGATGGAGAACACGCTGTAGCCTAGGGGGGGGGGGGGGGGCATTAAGGGTCCAGATGAGGAATACAGTGGTGGATAGTAATCACGGGGCTTAGAGGGGGGGGCTTATCTCCATGGAAACAGTTTCCATGTCCTTCGTCCAACATGAACTAAACACTAGCTCTACTTTAAACATGTATATATATTTATATATATATATTTTTACACATATATATTTATATATTTACATATTTTTACACATATATATATATATATATATATATATATATATGTAAATGTCTTATATTTGTATAGAACTTGGAATTCGGTCCAGGCCTCTGGGGGTCCAGACCCTCTGGGGCCTCTGGGGGCTCTGGGGCCTCTGGGGGCTCTGGGGGCTCTGGGGGCTCTGGGGCCTCTGGGGGCTCTGGGGGCTCTGGGGCCTCTGGGGGCTCTGGGGGCTCTGGGGGCTCTGGGGCCTCTGGGGGCTCTGGGGGCCCTGCTCACCTGCGTGCTGCAGCTTGGCGGCCTTGGTCTTGACCTCGTCCTGCGAGCGCCCGTCGGTGATGGTCACCACCACCTTGGGGACGCTCCTCCTCATGCCGCTCTCCAGGGAGAAGGCCTGCTCGAAGGTGTGCTTCAGGGCCACGCCTGCTCAAGGGCCAGGGCAGTCAGAGGGGAACCGGCCACAGACTCACAGACACAGACACTGGCTCACAGACACTGGCTCACAGACACTGGCTCACAGACACTGGCTCACAGACACACAGACACGCAGCTCACAGACACTGGCTCACAGACACACAGACACACAGCTCAGACACTGGCTCACAGACACACAGACACGCAGCTCACAGACACTGGCTCACAGACACACAGACACACAGCTCACAGACACACAGCTCACAGACACTGGCTCACAGACACACAGACACGCAGCTCACAGACACTGGCTCACAGACACACAGACACACAGCTCACAGACACTGGCTCACAGACACACAGACACACAGCTCACAGACACACAGCTCACAGACACTGGCTCACAGACACACATACACACAGCTCACAGACACACAGCTCACAGACACTGGCTCACAGACGCACAGACACGCAGCTCACAGACACTGGCTCACAGACACACAGACACACAGCTCAGACACTGGCTCACAGACACACAGACACACAGCTCACAGACACACAGACACGCAGCTCACAGACACACAGCTCACAGACACACAGCTCACAGACACTGGCTCACAGACACACAGACACACAGCTCACAGATACACCGGCTCACAGACACTGGCTCACAGACACACATACACACAGCTCACAGACACTGGCTCACAGACACACAGACACGCAGCTCACAGACACTGGCTCACAGCCACACAGACACACAGCTCACAGACACTGGCTCACAGACACACAGACACACAGCTCACAGACACTGGCTCACAGACACACAGACACGCAGCTCACAGACACTGGCTCACAGACACACAGCTCACAGACACTGGCTCACAGACACACAGACACACAGCTCACAGACACTGGCTCACAGACACACAGACACACATCTCACAGACAGTGGCTCACAGACACACAGACACCGGCTCACAGACACTGACTCACAGACACACAGACACCGGCTCACAGACACTGGCTCACAGACACACAGACACCGGCTCACAGACACCGGCCCACTGACCCGTCTTGGTGTTCCCTCCGCGGTAGCGGACCTGGTGGCAGGCCGACATGGCGACGCCTTTGTCCTGATACGCGTTCAGACGGAACTCCGTCTTCGCCTCGTCGCTGTACTGCACGAAGGACACCTGGGGGAGGTCACACAGAGGTCACACAGGTCAGACAGAGGTCACAAAGAGAAGTCATATAGAGGTCACACTGAGGTCACACAGAAAGGTCATATAGAGGTCACACAGAGGTCACATGACATAGGTCACTTGACAAAGGTCACATGACAAAGATCACATGACAGAGGTCACACAAAGGTCACGTGACAGAGGTCACATGACAGGTGAGCATGTGAATAAACCCACCTGCATCCCAGAGGGTCCGACCACGTCGAAGGCGGCGATCATGTCGGCGACGAAGTGGACGACCTTGGTGAAGCTGTCCTCGCCGATGCTCCACGAGCCGTCGATGAGGAACACCACGTCGGCTTTGGCTCCTTTGCAGACTGGAGGGGGAGGGGGAGGAGGAGGAGGAGGAGGAGGAGGAGGTCATTGGAGAATGTGGCCCCATGTGGCCCTGGAGCCTCCCAACTAAAACCAGCACGTATTTGATTGTTTTTGTTGACACGTTGCTCACAGGCGGCGGAATTAACAGCAAAGGCTTCTGGGTAATCGGAGACACTTACTTGCCCACGCCGGGGGGACGGTGGGGGGCGGGGCCGGGGTCGGGGGCCGCGTCGGAACCGGAGTTGGCTTCACCACTGGGGGGGGGGGGGGGGGGAGAGTTAATACAGGACGACAGTAACCATGTCAGGGATGATGTCATTGTTGTGTGATGTCACGTGTTGGAGAGATGATGTCATTGTTGTGTGATGTCACGTGTTGGAGAGATGATGTCATTGTTGTGTGATGTCACATGTTGGAGAGATGATGTCATTGTTGTGTACTGTGCCTTTAAGGCTGCTGGTTCATAAGCCAGTGATGTCATCATGATGACGTGTGTCTGTGGCCTCCATGGCGTGTGACTCACGCGTCCTCTCCGTGGCGCCGACCCCCGGGCCCTCCAGGTTGGGGGTCTGGACGAACACGGTGGCGTCGTACAGGGCGTCCGGGGAGAGCCCGTCGAAGCAGTACTGAGGAAGGCCGGCGGCGATGGTGATCTCATGCTGACCCTGGCTGGAGGCTGCGGAGGAAGAGGAGCGGCGTGTTACTCATCCCGCTCCAGGTCAACACCTCCATCACAAGATCCCCCGGAGATGTCCACTCCCCCTGGCTTTGAGAGGACGTGTCCATCAGGAGCTTCACATCCTGATGGACACGCTGATGGACTAGCAGGGGGGGGGGACGTGTTGCGCAACACACCCCCCCCCCCCATACATATATATATATATATATATATATATATATATATATATATATATATATATATATATATATATATATATATATATATATGTATATATGTGTGTGTGGCGATGTAAGATGTTGTCTGTCTGCAGGTGTTTTCAGGTCCAAACTCGTAGAGCTCCTCCAGGAGGACGTCTCTCGTGAACACGCCGTCCTCCGGCGCCGTGTTTGTTGCTCTGTTGCTAACGGAGGAACAATAATAAATACCAGAAAAATGCAAACGTAGATTCCAAGAAAGCTGGAGTGTTGACGCCGAGCGTCCCCGTCTGCCCTCAGCACAAACACACGCCGCCTGTTTACGCCTCCGCCAGCCGGAGCGCCAAAGACCTCCGAGTCACGGGGGGGGGGGGGGGGGGGGGGCGGCTCATGAACACGGCGAGCCTGAAGGCACGCTCTCCTCTCAGGAACCTCGGCCGCCAGCCGCCGCCTGATGGTTGAGAGCAGAGCGCCGACGGGGGGGTCCTGGTCCTCTAGTCCTCTAGTCCTCTGGTCCTTTAGTCCTCTGGTCCTCTAGTCCTCTGGTCCTTTAGTCCTCTAGTCATCTGGTCCTTTAGTCCTCTAGTCCTCTGGTCCTTTAGTCCTCTAGTCATCTGGTCCTTTAGTCCTCTAGTCCTCTAGTCCTCTAGTCCTCTAGTCCTCTAGTCCTTTAGTCCTCTAGTCCTCTGGTCCTCTAGTCCTCTGGTCCTTTAGTCCTCTGGTCCTCTAGTCCTCTGGTCCTTTAGTCCTCTAGTCATCTGGTCCTTTAGTCCTCTAGTCCTCTGGTCCTTTAGTCCTCTAGTCCTTTAGTCCTCTAGTCTTCTGGTCCTTTAGTCCTCTAGTCCTTTAGTCCTCTAGTCCTCTGGTCCTTTAGTCCTCTAGTCCTCTGGTCCTTTAGTCCTCTAGTCCTCTGGTCCTCTGGTCCGTGGTCACGCCAGCAGCTCTTTGTTTGCTAGAGCACCATGTCTACATATGAATCCAGAGCGCCAAGTGGACACATGAATCCAGAGCACCATGTATACATATGAATCCAGAGCATCAAGTGGACACATGAATCCAGAGCATCATGTGGACACCTGAATCCATAGTGTCAAGTGGACACATGAATCCAGAGCATCATGTGGACACCTGAATCCAGAGTGTCAAGTGGACACATGAATCCAAAGCATCATGTGGACACCTGAATCCAGAGTGTCAAGTGGACACATGAATCCAGAGCATCATGTGTATACCTGAATCCAGAGCGTCAAGTGGACACATGAATCCAGAGCATCATGTGGATACCTGAATCCAGAGCGTCAAGTGGACACATGGATCCAGAGCATCAAGTGGACACATGAATCCAGAGCATCATGTGGACACATGAATCCAGAGCATCAAGTGGACACATGAATCCAGAGCATCAAGTGGACACATGAATCTAGAGCGTCAGGTGGACACATTAACGGTGATGAACTGAACCCAGTGGGTAAATAAGAGGGAGGAGACTCACGGTCCAGGGGGCGGAGCTTGATGCGGTAGGACGTGGCCGCTCTGTGAGAGGTCCACTTGATGCAGAATTTGTCGTGGTCGGCGCCGTACGTCTCGATGTTGGTCACGTTCAGGTACACTGCGGAGAACGGACATTCAACCAATCAGCTGTGGAAGGGATACTTCAGGAGACAGAGGTCAACTGGTTGAGGTCAAGGTCAACCGTTTGCCCATTGAAGGCCTTCGTTGACCTCGTGGTTAAATTCCACACGGCCGTTCAAAGTGTTCGAGTCACATAGAAATGTCCTTATTTTTCAAAGTAAAAGCAGTTTTATCAATGAAGATCACATTAGATGAATCATAACTCTCTCCATAGCTAACGTGTACTGAGTACTCTCTGGTGTTACTGAAGTCTCTACAGAGGTTTGTAGAGGGTTAAAGTTAGGGTTAACCCTAACGCTCTACATAGTGTGTAGAGGGTTAAAGTTAGGGTTAACCCTAACGCTCTACATAGTGTGTAGAGGGTTAAAGTTAGGGTTAACCCTAACGCTCTACATAGTGTATAGAGGGTTAAAGTTAGGGTTAACCCTAACGCTCTACATAGTGTGTAGAGGGTGTGGCAGACCAGGGGGAAAACCCGAGCAAACAGCGCATCGGAGGCGGATCCCAAAGCTCAGGTTGGGGGAAGTGATCCACGGGACGTACTTCCCAGTACAGGTGCTACAGCCAATTGGCACCTGGGAGTGGTCACATCTGCAGCCCGTCAGCTAACGAGGGAACGGAGAGTATATCTTCCCTCCACTGGAAGCCATCGGGGAGAGAGCGGCCTGACTAGGAAAGGAGAAGGAGCGTGGACCCTCAGGAGAGGAGTCGTGACAGACCAGAGGTAACTGGACCCTCTCACCTCTCTCCTCTGCTCTGCCCATCCAGGAGATACCAACCGTCTCACAGAAGGTGTGAGACTGAAGACCAAAGACCCCGACCGGGAAGAATCCTTTGTTTCCATTAGATGCCCATTCCCCCTTTTTCCTACACGTTTTATTAAAAGACCCTTTATTTTTGCACTGAGTCTCCTGATTTTATTCCGAATCTCACCTCCACATCCCCCGGGTTGCCACATTTGGTGGAGAATGCGGGCACGCCGATCTATCGCTAGAGATTCTGAATAAAATAGGTACTAAGAGTCCCGCAGTGCTATGGAGGACGCCCTAGCACAGCTTGTGCAGATGCAAACCCAGCAGGCACAGAGCCTAAGAGCATTTCAGGATGCTATGACAACTCTGGGTCAGCACCTGATGAGACCGGAGAGGCCGACGGAACCCAGTAAAGTGCTCACCAAGCAGACGGCCGATGATGACATTGAAGCCTACCTAAGTGTTTTTGAGAGAACGGCAGAGAGAGAGAGGTGGCCTCCAGCAGAGTGGGCCGGGCTACTAGCCCCGTTTTTAACAGGTGATGCACAAAAGGCCTGTCGGGACCTCGGCCCTCCGAGTAAATAATTATGTGTTAAAGCCACCATCTTAGCCCATTATGGACACAACCTCCAGACCAGGGCCCAACAGTTCCACTCCTGGACATATGACGCTACTGCCCCGTGACGCCGCAGAGGTTGCAACCCTGATGCGACTGACACGCAGTTGGTTAACCACGGGAGCTGGACCTTCAGCCCTGGACCGAGTTGTGATGGACCATTGTGTTAGAGCACTACCCAGGATGCCAAACTACATGCCTCCCAAAGCAGCCCAAAGACGGTGGATGGTCTAGTAGATGTATTGGAAAACCACCAGGTCACCGTGGAGCTGATGCGGAGCAGTCGACACGAGGAAACAATCCCAGGTGGACTAAGGACCCCGTGACACCCCGCCGCTACTCCGAAGATTCCAAAGGTGGGACAGGTTCGACCGCCGCCCAGCGTCGACCCTCGTGAATCCGGACCGCCGAAAGTGCTTCAACTGTGGTCAAGAGGGCCACTTGGCTTTGAATTGTCCGGTGAATGACGTCTTGATGCCGACGGCAGGCTCATCTGATCCACAACAGAAGGCCGGCAGCTACCTAACCACCTGCTGGGCCCATGAGGGCGCCAGGGCCCCAAGACTTCCCGTCAGAATAGGCGACGAGGATGCAGAAGCCCTACTGGACTCGGGGAGTGCTGTCACGCTCTTACGACCCGGGCTGACAACTGGCCCCCAGGGGCCCCCTATCCCAGTCTCCTGTGTCCATGGGGATTCAAGGAATTATCCCACCACCCACATTAAGGTTCAGACCACAAGGGGAACTTTTGAAGTCATGGCGGGAGTGGTAGAAAATTTGCCAGTACCAATGCTGATTGGTTGAGACTGCCCCATATTCTGGCGGCTGTGGGCCAATAGGATGACCAGCAACAGGAGAAAACCTAAAAACAGACCTCGGAGCACCCAGAATACCAAGTTTCTACATGCTTGTGCAGCACCATCTAGCCCGACTGGTTCATCAGCAGAGCAGACGGACGAGGAGGCCCCAGCAAGGGAAGACCCACCACCGACTGAGGCCTCATCAACCGAAGTGTTTTCTGAGTTCCCCCTGGCCGAAGAGGAAAATGCCGTCAGCCCAGGACAGTTTGGGACTGCACAGTTGGAAGACCCCAACCTTGAACAAGCCAGACAGAACCTGACTGTGATCGAGGGGACTCCTGCAGAAGGGGTGAGTGTTATCCCCTTCCCCCATTTTTCAGTGAAGAATGGACTCCTGTATAGGGTAGCTAAGCTAGGGGAACTCATTGTTGAACAGTTGTTGGTCCCTAAACGCTATGTGCCAAAAGTGTTGTACTTGGCCCATTCACACCTGTTGGGAGCTCATCTGGGAGTAGAGGAAACCTATGACAGAATCCTGGGCCGCTTCTACTGGCCAGGCGTGAAGAGGGCTGTCCAGGATTACTGCAGAAGCTGCCGGGAGTGCCAGAAGACCGCGCCAAAGGTACAATATCACAATCCCTTGATCCGTTACCTTTAATTGATGTTCCCTTCCAGAGAGTGGCCATGGATATTGTAGGACCCCTGCCGAAGTCCAGTAGGGGACATCGTTACATCCTGGTCATCATGGACTATGCCACCCGCTACCCAGAGGCAGTCCCGTTACGCACCGCAAGTGCTAAGGCGTCGCCAAAGAACTATTCCTTCTGTGTAGTCGAGTAGGCATAGTAAAAGAGGTCCTTACGGACCAGGGAACCTGCTTCATGTCCCGGTAATGAAGGAGATGTGCAAGTTGTTGAAGGTGAGCCAAATAAGAACCTCAGTGTACCACCCGCAGACGGATGGCCTGGTAGAACGCTTCAATAAGACCCTAAAACAAATGTTGCGAAAGACTATTGATGCCGATGGAAAAAACTGGGACCAATTAATCCCCTTTGTCTTGTTTTCAATCCGAGAAGTTCCCCAAGCTTCCACAGGGTTTTCGCCGTTTGAGCTGCTGTACGGACGGAAACCCAGAGGCCTGCTGGATCTGGCTAAAGAAGCTTGGGAACAACAGCCATCACCCCACCGCTCTATGATTGAGTACGTGGACCAGATGCAAGACAGGATGGGTAAAATATGGCCTATAGTGCGGGAGCATATGCAGCAAGCGCAACGGGCTCAAGCCCGAATCTATAACCGAAAAGCTCAAGTGCGGGAGTTCCAGCCCGGAGAGTTTGTACTGGTGCCAACGGCCGAATGCAAGTTCCTTGCCAAGTGGCATGGGCCCTATGAAGTGGTCGAAAAGGTGAGCGAGGTCAACTACAAGGTGAGACAACCTGGGAGAAGGAAACCCTGCCAACTTTATCACATTAATCTGCTGAAGAAATGGCACGCCCCTGACTGTGTTCCGCTAACAACATTCACTGTCGAAGTCCCGATCCTGTTGCTTCACAGGTACCTCTAGGCCCCCAGTTGGGGCGGCCCACCGCAAGACATGTTCGAGCTAACCAGTCAATTCCATGATGTGTTCTCCGACCTTCGGGACGCACCCATGTCATCCAACATGACATAATCACCGAGCCAGGAAAGAAGGCGAGGCTGCGGCCCTATCGCATCCCAGAGGCAAAGAGGAAGACCATCCAAGAAGAGGTGAGAAAGATGTTGGAAATGGGAATTATTGAGGAATCTCATAGTGCCTGGTCAAGCCCCATTGTGCTAATCCCCAAACCGGACGGCACTGAGATTCTGCAACGATTTTAGGAAAGTAAATGAAATCTCAAAATTTGATGCCTACCCTATGCCGAGAGTGGATGAGTTGATTGAGCAACTAGGCCCAGCCCGCTTTGTGTCCACTCTTGACCTCACCAAGGGTTACTGGCAGGTTCCCCTCACAGAAAGAGCCAAGGAAAAGACAGCATTTTCTACCCCGGAGGGCCTGTACCACTATAAAGTCCTGCCCTTCGGAGTCCATGGAGCACCAGCCACCTTCCAGAGGATGATGGATCAGGTACTCCGACCTCATCGTGAGTATGCAGCGGCCTACTTGGACGATGTAGTAATTCACAGTCCCGACTGGACCTCCCATGTAAGCCAGTTGAGAGCTGTCTTGGGAAGTCTACGGCAAGCTGGCCTGACTGCCAATCCCAAAAGTGCCACCTGGGTCTAGAAGAGGCACAGTACCTTGGCTACACAATTGGGAGGCGTCGTGAGACCCCAACTCAGGAAGGTGGAAGCCATTACCACCTGGCGAAGCCAGCAACGAAACGGCAAGTTAAAACGTTCCTGGGACTGGTGGGATATTATCAGTGTTTTATCCCTCACTTTGCTACCATCGCAGCCCCCCTACACGAAATGACAAAAAAGAGCCACCCGCACCATGTACTCTGGAGTGCTGAAGCAGACAAAGCGTTTGAAACCCTTCAGAAAGCCTTGTGCACCGAGCCGGTCCTAAGTACACCAAGCTTTGGGGATGCTTGTTGTCCAGGCAGATGCCTCGGGATCAGGGGTTGGAGCTGTGCTGTCCCAGGTGAAGGGAGGGGAGGAACACCCAGTGACGTACATTAGCCGTAAGTTTCTAAAACATGAAAGGAACTATTCAACGGTGGAGAAAGAATGTCTAGCAATTAAATGGGCGCTAACCAAGCTACGATATTACCTCCTCGGCAGAAAGTTCACCTTGATAACGGATCATGCACCATTAAGGTGGATGTCAACGGCCAAGGACACTAATGCCCGGGTTACACGCTGGTTTTTGGAGTTGCAAAACTTTAATTTTTCTGTTGAGCACAGGTCCGGAAAAGCCCATGGAAATGCAGATGCCCTGTCAAGGAGAAATGAATGCTGTTTGGTTGACGCTCCCGGCCGCCACCTGGAGCTAGTGGAGGAGGTGTGTGGCAGACCAGGGGGAAAACCCGAGCAAACAGCGCATCGGAGGCGGATCCCAAAGCTCAGGTTGGGGGAAGTGATCCACGGGACGTACTTCCCAGTACAGGTGCTACAGCCAATTGGCACCTGGGAGTGGTCACACCTGCAGCCCGTCAGCTAACGAGGGAACGGAGAGTATATCTTCCCTCCACTGGAAGCCATCGGGGAGAGAGCTGCCTGAATGGGAAAGGAGAAGGAGCGTGGACCCTCAGGAGAGGAGTCGCGACAGACCAGAGGTAACTGGACCCTCTCACCTCTCTCCTCTGCTCTGCCCATCCAGGAGATACCAACCGTCTCACAGAAGGTGTGAGACTGACGACCAAAGACCCCGACCGGGAAGAATCCTTTGTTTCCATTAGATGCCCATTCCCCCTTTTTCCTACACGTTTTATTAAAAGACCCTTTATTTTTGCACTGCGTCTCTGAGTCTCCTGATTTTATTCTGAATCTCACCTCCACATCCCCCGGGTTGCCACAAGGGTTAAAGTTAGGGTTAACCCTAACGCTCTACATAGTGTATAGAGGGGTAAAGTTAGGGTTAACCCTAACGCTCTACATAGTGTATAGAGGGGTAAAGTTAGGGTTAACCCTAACACTCTCCAGAGGTGTGTAGAGGATTTCTAACTCTTCAACTGTTCATATTATAAATATGTTATGGTCATTAATTTGAATGGGGTCACAATGGAGAAAGTCTTCAACATTAAAAGCTTCTAAGCTCTTCGTACTTTCAGGTGATTCAATCATTTATTTTGTTCAATGTCGACATAACCTTCAACTTTTACTGTATATTTTCAGATATTTTTGATCTTTTCAAATTTTTTAATTTTTAATATTTTTATGGAATAAATAATGAATGGGTTCCTATGGAGCAACGCTTCAAATCCGCTTAAACCTTTTCAACTTCAAAAGCTCAGTGTCGGCGCACCTTTATCTAAATACACCATTCCACCTTGAAATGTTGAGAGAATCGTTAGCTATAACTTTATGATTCAGCTATTCGTTTCATATTTTCAGACATCTTCAAGCGTTCAGATGTTAGCATCCCAACACGAAGTCAACGGCATTCACACAAACCGTTACAACAATGTTCAAACCTGAGGAATCGAATGGTTCCTCAGGTTTGAACATTGTTGTAACCGTTTGTGTGAATGCCGTTGACTTGGACCCAGCTTCGGTCTCCGGTCCCGGGGCGTGGGGCAAGAGTCCGGGGCCCGGGGCGCGGGGTCCAGCTCCGGTACGTACGCGTGGTGCCGTCCCCGGCCAGCGCCCCGCTCAGGCCTCCTCCGTACTGCGCCACCACCTGGAGGTCGTAGGTGGTTCCGGGCAGCAGGTTGTGCAGCGTGTACGAGGTCACGTCGCCCACGAAGAAGTCCATGGGCTGGTTGCTGCCTGGAAGACAAAGCGGAGGGTCGGAACACCACAGGGCCACCAGCGCCTGACCCGGGTTCACCTGGGCCGGTTCACCTGACCCGGGTTCACCTGGGCCGGTTCACCTGGGCCGGTCCACCGTGGCTCACCTGCAGGAGCGTAGACCAGCCGGTAGCCCTGCACCGGAGCAGCCACCGGGTCCCAGGCCACCCTGAACCTGGTGTACCACTCGTCTGAGACTCGGAGGTTCCTGGGGCTCAGCATGCCCACTGAGCCGGACAACAACAACAACAACAACAGCTGTTAGGAAATGTTGGACAGCTTTAAAATGACCTAGAATGTTTTAGGGAAAAGAATAAGAGGAACACTTTAAAATTCATCTGACAACAGACGGCAACTTCCTGTTCTCTCTCCTGACCACCAGGGGGCGACTCCTCTGGTTGTATAGAAATCTATGCTTCATGAGTTAAAGCTGCATTCTCTCTTCTGACCACCAGGGGGCGACTCCTCTGGTTGTATAGAAATCTATGCTTCATGAGTTAAAGCTGCATTCTCTCTTCTGACCACCAGGGGCCGTCCCCTCTGGTTGTATAGAAGTCTAAAGCTGCATTCTCCCTCCTGACCACCAGGGGCCGCCTCCTCTGGTTGTATAGAAGTCTAAAGCTGCATTCTCTCTTCTGACCACCAGGGGCCGTCCCCTCTGGTTGTATAGAAGTCTAAAGCTGCATTCTCCATCCTGACCACCAGGGGGCGACTCCTCTGGTTGTATAGGAGTATACGCTTCATGTGTTAGAGCTGCATTCTCTCTTCTGACCACCAGGGGCCGCCCCCTCTGGTTGTATAGAAGTCTAAAGCTGCATTCTCCCTCCTGACCACCAGGGGGCTCCTCTGGCTGGTGGAGGTGCGCCGGCCTCACCTGTGCGCCCGTTTCCGTTGAGGGCCCCCCCGGGCCCTTCTGCGTAGAGGGCCTCCACCGTGATGTTGTACGGGGTGTCGGGCAGCAGGTTCTGCAGCATGGCGTTGTTTCTGTTTCCTGGAACCACCGTCTGAGGACCAGGAAACCAACGGAGGTCAGAGGTCATGGCTGTTTGCAAAAAGGTCCAGAATGAGTCAGCAATTTCTCAAAAGGCCGTTTGGCAACCATCAAGATCTCAACTACACATTAAAATCAAAGTGTTTGATCATCAGTGAACTTTGACTCTTTGGGAACGTCTCGTCCATCTCAGACGCTAACCGGTCTGAACCGGTTACCTCTAGGGACGACTGGAGCACAAAGCTCCTCCGTTAGCAACCGATGCTAAGTGCTGACTCATAGCAGCAGGGGCTACGCTAACGGGACGAGGGGTTCGCCCTCACTGAAGGGATGAGCCGCTGACTCATCACCCGCCACCGCGCAGCTCCACATCTTCAGGCTGGCGGCCTCGGAGCTGTTCTCACTTCCTGTTTGAAGCGGCCGGGTGGATGAAGCGGGCGGGTGGAGGACCCGGGGGGGGGTGGAGGATCCGGGGGGGGTGGAGGAGCCGGGGGGGGTGGAGGACCCGGGGGGGTGGAGGACCCGGGGGGGTGGAGGACCCGGTGGCGGTTGGAGGACCCGAGGTTACTCACGAACTGGGTGGCGTCCCCGCCCAGGGGGGCGTAGCTGACCCGGTACTGCCTGACGGGCCCCTCGGCGTGGTCCCAGCCGATGGTCAGGCTGCTGGTGGTGGCGCCGAACACGCGCATGTTCCGGGGCCCGGCGCGCGGCACTGCGGCACAAACACACGACGCTGAGGAACCGCCCACCGGAACTCAGGAACCAGAACCGCTCCGGGGTTCTGGTTCTTTCAGGTCGGCTGTAGCGAGCTAGTGGCTCGTGCTAACGGGACGATGATGTCACGGTTGCTCCGTGTATCAAAGCGACACGTTTACTTCAGGAGGTCAACAAACAGCAGCATTCATGACTTCATCGTCGGGATCGGACCACAGGGTCTCGTGGTCTCGTGGTCACATGGTCTCGTGGTCTCAGGGTCACATGGTCTCGTGGTCTCAGGGTCTCGTGGTCATATGGTCTCGTGGTCTCATGGTCTCGTGGTCATATGGTCTCGTGGTCACATGGTCTCGTGGTCACATGGTCTCGTGGTCTCGTGGTCTTGTGGTCACATGGTCTCATGGTCACATGGTCTCGTGGTCTCGTGGTCACATGGTCTCATGGTCTCGTGGTCTCATGGTCTTCTGGTCACATGGTCTCATGGTCACATGGTCTCGTGGTCTCGTGGTCTCAGGGTCTCGTGGTCACATGGTCTCGTGGTCTCATGGTCTTGTGGTCACATGGTCTCGTGGTCTCGTGGTCTCAGGGTCTCGTGGTCACATGGTCTCGTGGTCACATGGTCTCGTGGTCTCAGGGTCTCGTGGTCACATGGTCTTGTGGTCTCGTGGTCTCAGGGTCTCGTGGTCACATGGTCTCGTGGTCTCGTGGTCTCAGGGTCTCGTGGTCACATGGTCTCGTGGTCACATGGTCTCGTGGTCTCAGGGTCTCGTGATCTCATGGTCTCGTGGTCATATGGTCTCGTGGTCATATGGTCTCGTGGTCACATGGTCTCGTGGTCTCAGGGTCTCGTGGTCACATGGTCTCGTGGTCACATGGTCTTGTGGTCTCACGGTCTTGTGGTCTCATGGTCTCGTGGTCACATGGTCTCGTGGTCACATGGTCTTGTGGTCTCATGGTCACATGGTCACATAGTCTCGTGGTCACAGGGTCTCGTGGTCACATGGTCTCATGGTCTTGTGGTCTCATGGTCTTGTGGTCTCATGGTCTCGTGGTCACATGGTCTCGTGGTCTCGTGGTCTCAGGGTCTCGTGGTCACATGGTCTCGTGGTCTCATGGTCTTGTGGTCTCATGGTCTTGTGGTCTCATGGTCTCGTGGTCACATGGTCTCGTGGTCACATGGTCTCGTGGTCTTGTGGTCACATGGTCTCGTGGTCACATGGTCTCGTGGTCTTGTGGTCTCATGGTCTCGTGGTCACACGGTCTCGTGGTCACATGGTCTTGTGGTCACATGGTCTTGTGGTCTCATGGTCACATGGTCTCGTGGTCACATGGTCTCGTGGTCTCGTGGTCACATGGTCTCGTGGTCACATGGTCTCGTGGTCACATGGTCTCGTGGTCTCGTGGTCACACGGTCTCGTGGTCACACGGTCTCGTGGTCACAGGGTCTCGTGGTCACATGGTCTTGTGGTCTCGTGGTCTCGTGGTCACACGGTCTCGTGGTCACACGGTCTCGTGGTCACAGGGTCTCGTGGTCACGTGGTCTCGTGGTCACATGGTCTTGTGGTCTCATGGTCTCGTGGTCACATGGTCTCGTGGTCACGTGGTCTCGTGGTCACGTGGTCTCGTGGTCACGTGGTCTCGTGGTCTCGTGGTCACATGGTCTCGTGGTCATATGGTCTCGTGGTCTCATGGTCTTGTGGTCACATGGTCTCGTGGTCACATGGTCTCGTGGTCATGTGGTCTCGTGGTCACGTGGTCTCGTGGTCACGTGGTCTCGTGGTCACGTGGTCTCGTGGTCACGTGGTCTCGTGGTCACGTGGTCTCGTGGTCTCGTGGTCACGTGGTCTCGTGGTCACATGGTCTCGTGGTCACGTGGTCTCGTGGTCACATGGTCTCGTGGTCACGTGGTCTCGTGGTCACATGGTCTTGTGGTCTCATGGTCTCGTGGTCACGTGGTCTCGTGGTCACATGGTCTCGTGGTCACGTGGTCTCGTGGTCACGTGGTCTCGTGGTCACATGGTCTCGTGGTCACATGGTCTCGTGGTCACATGGTCTCGTGGTCACGTGGTCTCGTGGTCACATGGTCTCGTGGTCACGTGGTCTCGTGGTCACATGGTCTCGTGGTCACATGGTCTTGTGGTCTCATGGTCTCGTGGTCACGTGGTCTCGTGGTCACATGGTCTCGTGGTCACGTGGTCTCGTGGTCACATGGTCTCGTGGTCACATGGTCTCGTGGTCACGTGGTCTCGTGGTCACATGGTCTCGTGGTCACGTGGTCTTGTGGTCTCATGGTCTCGTGGTCACGTGGTCTTGTGGTCTCATGGTCTCGTGGTCACGTGGTCTCGTGGTCACATGGTCTCGTGGTCACGTGGTCTCATGGTCTCGTGGTCACGTGGTCTTGTGGTCTCATGGTCTCGTGGTCACGTGGTCTCGTGGTCACATGGTCTCGTGGTCACGTGGTCTCGTGGTCACGTGGTCTCGTGGTCACATGGTCTCTTACGCGTCCTGCCGCTGTCCCTGACCGGCGCCGTCTGTCCGTCGGCGTAGAGCGCCGACACGCTGACGGAGTACGGAGTGTCTGGGACCAGGTTGTCCAGGTAGGAGCTGTGGACGTTAGCGGGGACCAGGATCTGAGGAGAGCAACCAGAGGGTCACACACACGGAGAGAGAGACACACACACACACAGAGACACACACATAGAGAGACACAGAGAGACACACACACACACACACAGACACACACATAGAGAGACACACACAGACACACACACATAGAGAGACACAGAGAGACACACACACACACACAGAGACACACACAGAGACACACACATAGAGAGACACAGAGAGACACACACACACACACACAGACACACACACATAGAGAGACACACAGGCACAGACCCCCCCCCCCGGTGTACATGATGATGTCACCGCTCTGGGAGCACTAACAGCCGTCAGGCTGAGTGGAGCGGCGGTAAACAGTCGCTCGCCGCTCTGGAGCTAAATATCTGGGGGGGGGGGGGAAGCGGGTCCTGTGAGGTGACGGGTTCAGATCCCACCACTGGAAGCACGGACGCGCCGGCCCTTTAAGACAAGATGGATGGACTGCAGGGGCAGCCGGACGCTCACGTCCCCTCCAGGGGGGTGGAGCCCAACGCTCGACTCACAGGGGGCCGGAGCCCCCAGGAGCCCCCAGGAGCCCCCAGGAGGCCCCAGGAGGCCCCAGGAGCCCCAATGAGCCCCCAGGAGGCCCCAGGAGGCCCCAGGAGCCCCCAGGAGCCCCCAGGAGCCCCCAGGAGGCCCCAGGAGCCCCCAGGAGGCCCCAGGAGGCCCAATGAGCCCCCAGGAGCCCCCAGGAGGCCCCAGGAGCCCCCCCCGCTAACCCGTTAACGCTAACCAGGGTACTCACCGACTCGGTGGGGCTGGCTCCGCCCCCCAGAGACGAGTACTCCACCCGGTACTGCTGCACCTGGCCCGAGGCCGGCTCCCAGCGCACGTTCAGGCCGTTGGTGCTGGGGTTGTACACCTGGACGCTCCTGGGCGGCGTGCGCGGGACTGCAGGGGTCACAGAGGTCACAGGGGTCAAAGAGGTCAGGAGAGCGAGAAGCCGAGGACTCTTTCACTCGGCTACCGCACTTCAGCCCAGAGGCTCCAGAGGCTCCAGAGGCTCCAGAGGCTCCAGAGGCTCCAGAGGCTCCAGGAGGACTCACAAACACAAGTGATTACACGAGACCACACGGGGACTTACGCGTCTTTCCGGTGTCGGACTGCCGCTGGCCGTCTCCCTCGGGGAACACCGGCACCACGGTCACCGTGTAGGCCGTGTCCGGCAGCAGGCCCCTCAGGACGCTGCTGCTGGAGCCGCCCGACACCTGCTGCTGCTCGAGGAGACAGGGTGAGCTCCTAGGCCTGTGTCCTCACCTCCTATGCCTATGTTCTCACCTCCTATGCCTATGTTCTCACCTCCTAGGCCTGTGTGCTCACCTCCTAGGCCTGTGTCCTCACCTCCTAGGCCTGTGTGCTCACCTCCTAGGCCTGTGTCCTCACCTCCTATGCCTATGTTCTCACCTCCTAGGCCTATGTCCTCAACTCCTAGGCCTGTGTGCTCACCTCCTAGGCCTGTGTCCTCACCTCCTAGGCCTGTGTCCTCACCTCCTAGGCCTATGTTCTCACCTCCTAGGCCTGTGTGCTCACCTCCTAGGCCTGTGTCCTCACCTCCTATGCCTATGTTCTCACCTCCTAGGCCTATGTCCTCAACTCCTAGGCCTGTGTGCTCACCTCCTAGGCCTGTGTCCTCACCTCCTATGCCTGTGTTCTCACCTCCTAGGCCTGTGTGCTCACCTCCTAGGCCTGTGTCCTCACCTCCTAGGCCTGTGTCCTCACCTCCTAGGCCTGTGTCCTCACCTCCTAGGCCTGTGTGCTCACCTCCTAGGCCTGTGTCCTCACCTCCTAGGCCTGTGTCCTCACCTCCTAGGCCTGTGTCCTCACCTCCTAGGCCTGTGTCCTCACCTCCCAGGCCTGTGTGCTCACCTCCCAGGCCTGTGTCCTCACCTCCCCATGTTCTCACCACCTCCTAGGCCTGTGTCCTCACCTCCTAGGCCTGTGTGCTCACCTCCTAGGCCTGTGTCCTCACCTCCTAGGCCTGTGTCCTCACCTCCTAGGCCTATGTTCTCACCTCCTAGGCCTGTGTGCTCACCTCCTAGGCCTGTGTCCTCACCTCCTATGCCTATGTTCTCACCTCCTAGGCCTATGTCCTCAACTCCTAGGCCTGTGTGCTCACCTCCTAGGCCTGTGTCCTCACCTCCTAGGCCTGTGTCCTCACCTCCTAGGCCTATGTTCTCACCTCCTAGGCCTGTGTGCTCACCTCCTAGGCCTGTGTCCTCACCTCCTATGCCTATGTTCTCACCTCCTAGGCCTATGTCCTCAACTCCTAGGCCTGTGTCCTCACCTCCTAGGCCTTTCTCATCTAAGAGTCCTCTGTCCTCACCGTGTCCTCGGTGCCCCCTGCTGTGGGCCCGTAGAGGAGGCGGTAGTGGCGGACGTTCCCCTCGGCCGGCTCCCAGCGGACCCGGAGCGAGCTGGTGGACGGGTCGCTGACCTGCAGGCTGCGCACGCCGCCCAGAGGCCCTGTGGACACAGCCAGGGCAGAGGGAGGCTCAGAGGTCAGAGGTCAGAGGCCAGAGGTCAGAGCTCAGAGGTCAGAGGCCAGAGGTCAGAGGCCAGAGGTCAGAGCTCAGAGGTCAGAGCTCAGAGGTCAGAGCTCAGAGGTCAGAGCTCAGAGGTCAGAGGCCAGAGCTCAGAGGTCAGAGGTTGGCGAGCGTCGGAGACTCACTGGTCCTCCCGTCCTCCGAGCTGCGGCGGCCCTCCAGGTCGGCGTACAGCGGCACCAGGGTGACGCGGTACGGCGTGTCGGGCTGCAGCTCCCTCAGCACGGCGCTGCGGGACATCCCCGACACCTGGATCTGGGGTCAGAGGTCACGCAGGGGTCACACACTCCGAGCCCAGTTCACATGAAATCAAACATCGTCGTAGAACAAGAATAAGACGTCGTCTTTAAACTGACAACGAGGAGTCCAAAGAAACCGTTTAGGAGCGTAAAGGAATCCATGAGGAGAGATTATGGAATAAAGATTCACCCTCCAGCAGCAGAACCAGAAGAACACAAGTATTATAGTTATTATAATGAATCATTCATTATTATAGATATAGCTTCACTAAGGAGGAGGGTGATGGTGTTGATGTGATTTGTATGTTGTTGTTGTTGCGTAACGTGTTATTATGTAATGTGTAACTTGTGGAGCTCGGCCGTTACCCGGCCCCGGTGAGGCTGCTCGTTGTTGAGGCTGCGCTCATTAGTATGCGTGACCCACCGTGCTCTCGGCCCCGCCCCCCACGGGGGCGTAGAGGAGGCGGTACTGACGGACGTCGCCCTCGGCCGGCTCCCAGAGGACCCGGAGCGAGCTGGTGGACGGGTCGGTCACCTGCAGGTTCTTCACGACGCCCAGAGGCTCTGGAAGAGAGGGGCGGGGCCAGCAGCTGTCACTCACAGAGGGTATATATGTATATGTGTATATATATATATATATATATATACATATACATATATATGTATATGTATATATATATACATACATATATATGTATGTATATATGTATGTATATATATACATATATATGTATATATACGTATATATATGTATATATACACACATATATATGTCTCTCTGTGTAGCGTGTGGACTCCCTGGTCCCCCTCATGCCCCTGTGTGTGGACTCCCTGGTCCCCCTCATGCCCCTGTGTGTGGACTCCCTGGTCCCCCTCATGCCCCTGTGTGTGGACTCCCTGGTCCCCCTCATGCCCCTGTGTGTGGACTCCCTGGTCCCCCTCATGCCCCTGTGTGTGGACTCCCTGGTCCCCCTCATGCCCCTGTGTGTGGACTCCCTGGTCCCCCTCATGCCCCTGTGTGTGGACTCCCTGGTCCCCCTCATGCCCCTGTGTGTGGACTCACTGGTGGTGCCCGTGTCCTCCTGCAGGAGGCCGTCCACGTCGGGGTACACGGGCACCACGGCCACGCTGTACAGGGTGTCTGGCTCCAGGCCCCTCAGGACGAGGCTGCTGGTCCCTCCGGACACCTCCTCCTGTCAGAGGAGCGTAAAGGTCAGGACGGGGCGCGACCTCAGGGCCTCGCGGTGACTCGGTGCGGCTCGTACCGTGAGCCGCTCGCCGCCCGGCTGGGCGCCGTAGACCACCTTGTAGCTGCGCACGTTGCCCACCGCCGGCTCCCAGCGGGCCGTCAGGGTGCTGGCGGTCGGGTCGGTGACCTGCAGGTTCCTCACGCCGCCCAGAGGACCTGGGGGAAGCAACGCCGGTCAGGAGGGCTCTTAGAGCGGCATCCCCTCTCCTGACCACCAGGGGGCTCCTCTGGTTGTATAGAAGTCTCTGCTTCATAAGTTAAAGCTGCATCCCCTCTCCTGACCCCCAGGGGGCTCCTCTGGTTGTATAGAAGTCTCTGCTTCATGTGTTAAAGCTGCATTCCCTCTCCTGACCACCAGGGGGCTCCTCTGGTTGTATAGAAGTCTATACAGTGACTCTACTTCTCTCAGTAAACATGTAAACATGAGTTCACGTCTCAGTCTCTAGTCTCCAGTCTTCTTCTATACAGCATGATGTCATCATTTAGACTTCATGGTTGTTTAGAGTCTAAAGACCATAGAGCAGCGGCGCTTTGGGGGCGGGGCTACAGGTGATTGACAGGTGTTTTTATCTTACGACTTTGACTCTTTCCCGATGTGTATTTACTCCATGAAAGTCAACAGAAACACTAAAAAGGTCTCGTTGGCGGTTGTTCTTAGCTCCTCCCCCTCTCGTCCCTCCAGACGGCATCGAGCCAGAACGAGTTGGACAGCGCAGCAGAGTCCGCTCTGATTGGCTCGTAAAGACAGACGCATGAATAACAATCCGTCGGGCTCTTTAGTTTTCTAGCGTAGTCGTAACGTCTTGAACTCACATGGAAGAACTCTATTTTATGGTTCCTCCTGGTTTTACTGGTGTTTGTATCTTTTACTGCGTGAGTCACATGACGTTATCGGCCCACGCCGCCAATAAAGTTACACTTGGCTCTTTTCTTCTTCTGCAGGTTGCACCCAGCTGGACTCACTCGTCTTCCCGTTCTCGGACTGCCGCTCGCCCTCCATCTCCTCGTACAGCGGCACCACGCTGACGGTGTACTCGGTGTTGGGATCCAGGTTCTTCAGGACGGTGGAGCTGCTGGTTCCAGGGACCCGGTTCTGGGGAGGGGGAGGGGGGTGGGGGGGGGATTAGTCTCCAGGGGCCAAAACATCTGGTAATACAGAAAGAAATACAGAAGAAGAACAAGAACAAGAAGAACAAGAACACAAACAAGAACAAGAAGAACAAGAACACAAACAAGAACAAGAAGAACAAGAACAGGACAAGAAGAACAAGAACAAAAACAAGAACAGGACAACAACAAGAAGAACAAGAAAAACAAGAACAACAACAAGAACTTTCAGTCTGAAGCTGCTCCTGTAAGGTCACTGGTACGGTCACTGGTAAGGTCACTGGTACGGTCACTGGTAAGGTCACTAGTACGGTCACTGGTATGGTCACTGGTAAGGTCACTGGTACGGTCACTGGTAAGGTCACTGGTAAGGTCACTGGTAAAGACACTGGTAAGGTCACTGGTAAGGTCACTGGTAAGGTCACTGGTAAAGACACTGGTAAGGTCAATGGTAAGGTCACTGGTAAAGACACTGGTAAGTTCACTGGTAAAGACACTGATAAGGTCACTGGTAAAGACACTGGTAAGGTCACTGGTAAGGTCACTGGTAAGGTCACTGGTAAAGACACTGGTAAGGTCACTTGTACGGTCACTGGTAAGGTCACTGGTAAAGACACTGGTAAGGTCACTGGTAAGGTCACTGGTACGGTCACTGGTAAGGTCACTGGTAAAGACACTGGTAAGGTCACTGGTAAAGTCACTGGTAAGGTCACTGGTAAGGTCACTGGTACGGTCACTGGTAAGGTCACTGGTAAAGACACTGGTAAGGTCACTGGTAAGGTCACTGGTACGGTCACTGGTAAGGTCACTGGTACGGTCACTGGTAAGGTCAGTGGTAAAGACAATGGTAAGGTCAGTGGTAAAGACACTGGTAAGGTCACTGGTAAGGTCACTGGTAAGGTCACTGGTAAAGACACTGGTAAGTTCACTGGTAAAGACACTCGGGCTTTCCCAGAATGCCGAGGGAGACTCACCGTGGTCTGGTCTCCTCCGGCGGCGGGCGCCCAGCTCACGCTGTACTCCTGGACGTTCCCCTCGGCCGGCTCCCAGCGGACGCTCAGGCTGCTGGTGGTGGGGTCGCTGACCTGCAGGCTCCTCACCACGCCCAGCGGCCCTGGGAGGACACGCAGGAAGAATCAGAATCAGAATCAGAATGTATTTTATTGCCAGGGTCATAAGGCAGGGTCAGCCGCGGGATCGGAGGTCACAGGGTCAAAGCGTCACAAGGTCATGAGGTCAAAGGACCATAAGGTCAAAGTACCATGAGGTCACAGGGTCATGATGTCACAGGACCATGAGATCAAAGGACCATGAGGTCACAGGGTCACAAGGTCACAGGGTCACAAGGTCACAGGGTCATAATGTCAAAGGGTCATAATGTCAAAGGGTCAAGGGGTCAGAGGGAGAGCGCTCTGGGCTCACTTGTCCTGCCGGTGTCGGTGAGACTCGGCCCGTCCCCCTCGGCGTACACCGGCACCACGGTGACGGTGTAGCGGGTGTCCGGTCGGAGACCGTCCACCACGGTCCTGGTGGTGCTCTCAGACACTTGCTCCTGCAACAACAACAACAACAACAACAACAACAACACAGGCGGTGAAACTCAACACACTGCAGCCCTGACTTTTGACCTGTGACTGAAGACAAGTCATAAACAATCACATTCATAAACTACTAGAACATTCTGTGATGGATCCAAAGTGAACATGTGGTTTAGATGTTGGTTAACTTGAGATAAACAAACAAAAGGTCTTAGATATATATATTATTTCTATATAAATATATGTATATTTATATATTTCTCTATAAATATACATATATTTATATCAATATTTAAATTAAATATGCATGATGATAAGTTATATATATTTGTAACGTACATGGCTGAGTTGAACTAGTGGTCTGATAGTCAGGTGAACGTCCAGAGCAACGGTCAAGAGTTGCATCACATTGTAAATCCAACCTGACTCCACCTGAGGCAGATCGGACTTACACAACTTTCTCAATTGAACTCCAGTTAACTCAGCATAGGTTAACTCAACATAGGTTAACTCAACTGAACTCCAGTTAAATCAACACTGGGTAACTCAACTGAACTCCAGTTAACTCAACATAGGTTAACTAAACTGAACTCCAGTTAACTCAACATAGGTTAACTCAACTGAACTCCAGTTAACTCAACACTAGTTAACTCAACTGAACTCCAGTTAACTCAACACTGGTTAACTCAACTGAACTCTAGTAGTTAACTCAACACTGGTTAACTCAACTGAACTCCAGTTAACTCAACATAGGTTAACTCAACATAACTCTGGTTAACTCCACATAGGTTAACTAAACTGAACTCCAGTTAACTCAACACTGGTTAACTCAACTGAACTGAGCTCACCACGATCTCCGCCCCCCCGTCCACAGGAACGTAGATCACTTTGTAGCCCTGCACGTTGCCGTCGGCCGGATCCCAGTTGACGGTGAGCGTGGTGAAGGTGGGGCTGGTGACCTTCATGGTGCCGACTCCGCCCAGCGGCACTGAGGAACACCAGGTGATCGTTAAGTCGGGTTCACGCAGCGCGTGGCGATCCGGAGACGCCGGGGGGACGTACGCGTCTTCCCGGTCTCCGCCTGGCGCTTCCCCTCCCGGGCCGGGTACACCGGCAGCACCGACACGGTGTAGGGCGTGTCGGGCATCAGGTTCCTGAGGATGATGCTGGTGGTGCCGCTCGGGACCTGCTCCTGTTGGACGACACCACCCGGTTCAGACGGCGGACCCGGTTTACCGAGTCCTGAGACCGAGCCGCTCACCATCTCCTCCTGGCCGCCGGCGGCCGGCACGAAGAAGACCTTGTAGAGCCGGACGGCGCCGTCGGCCGGGTCCCACTTCACCGCCAGGGAGGTCATGGTGGGGTCGGTGACCCGCAGGTTCTTCACGCCGCCCAGTGGCCCTGAGCGGGAAGGCGGGTCGAGTTAGTCAGGTTAACTTGAGGTTAACTTCACTTTAAGTTAATGCTATATAAATGTTCTCGACACAAAGGAATTACTTTTTACAAATTTAACAAATGCAACAAAAATGTTTTGAAAGTCACAAATACAAATGTAATAAATGTATAAAACTATTTATAAATGCAACAAATATAAAAGAAAGTTAATGAATGTTAAACATTTTTTATAATTGTAACAAATATTAACAAAAATAAAAAATGCTAAATATTTAACAAATCTAACAAATGTATCAAATTTAACAAATGTAAGAAAAAAAATTACAAATGTAAATAATGTAATGTAACGGCTCAACTCTTGGCTACACTAATATGTGTACTACAGGTTTTTAATATGTTCTCTTTGCACATTTTATGGTGCAAAAGCTCCCGGTATGTATATATATGTTTGTATATACATATATATATGTTTGTATATACATATATATCTAAGAGCTGGTCTCACTCGTCTTTCCGTTCTCAGACATGGTCTTCCCGTCCCCGCCGGTGTAGACCGGCACCAGAGAGACGCTGTACAGGGTGTCGGGCTTCAGGCCCCTCAGGATGGTGGTGGTGGTTCCTGCAGACACCGTCTCCTGAGGACACAACAGCACCGTCAGCACCGTCAGCGCCGTCAGCGCCGTCTGCGTTGGTGTCCACAGCAGGTCGGCGGCGCCGGGTCCTACCGTGCTCTGGGCTCCTCCGGCGGCGGGCGCGTGGAGGACCCTGTACTCCTTGACTCGGCCCTCGGCCGACTCCCAGCGCACGTTGAGCGTGGTCATGGTGGGGTTCAGCACCTGCAGGTTCCTCACGCCGCCCAGCGGCTCTGCAGGAGCACAGGGGGGCAGAGATGCGTTCAAGGTCCCGGTGGTGTGGTCGGTTCCTCTGTTCACGCCACTACACTGGGTTTGGGCTTAGTGTACATATTCTATATTCAGCATGCAGCGAGCTCATAACTTATCACCGCCACCCTCTCACTCATTCTCCAGGGGACGAGAACCGTGCCTCCCAAACACCCACTGGTCAGAAGATGAAAGATAAACAAGCCTGGAGCCACGGTTTAAAGTCTCTTCACACCAAATGAGAATTAAGTGGGAATCAATGAATCAATCAATAAATCAATGACAC
Organism: Liparis tanakae; assembly: GCA_036178185.1. Taxonomy (NCBI): domain Eukaryota; kingdom Metazoa; phylum Chordata; class Actinopteri; order Perciformes; family Liparidae; genus Liparis; species Liparis tanakae. The sequence goes on from CM070101.1 coordinate 19,577,720, forward strand.
AATGAATCAGTCTGCTGGTGGTTCTTACTGGTCTGGCCCTCTCCGGTGAGCTCTCTGCTGACCCCGGTGGGGACCACGGCGGCCACGGACACCGAGTACCGCGTGTCGGGCTCCAGCTTCTGCAGAACCACACTGGTCTTCTTCCCCCCCACCTGGGTCTGTTCACAGGGAACCGGCTTCATCACTCTACTGACGTGCTTATAATTACAATAAAATATATACAGTATATATATATATATATATTTATAAATGTATATAAATATATATATATATATACATATAAATATATATTGAATATATTTACATATGTACATATATATAGTGACGCATAGCCAGTGAACTCACCGTGAGCGGCTCTCCTCCGCCCGCCGGCGTGTAGGAGATCTTGTAGCTGTTGACGGTGCCGGGGGCGGAGTCCCACTTCAGTGCCAGCGTGGTGGTGGTGGCGTTGAACACCCTCAAGTTACGAGGAGGCTGAGCCGGAGCTGAGAGCACAAGAAGACGCCGTGAGACTACAGAGGGGGGGGGGGGGGGGGGTGATGGAGGTGACGGAGGTCATTAGGGGATGGGGTGACGGAGGTAATGAGATAATGGAGGTGACAGAGGTCATTAGGTGATGGAGTTGACGGAGGTGATGAGGTAATGGAGGTCATGGAGGTGAATGTTACGATGACGAGGTGGAGGTAGCAGTGGGTGGAGCTCACGCGTTCATAGCACCATCTACTACGATCATCGGCCACGTGAGGAAGATGTTGCTTCATCTTCGTCATTTATGAACCAATCCAGTTAAAATGACTGATTGAGATGAGCTGAAGGTCTTTAGAAACCATCAGAGTCCTGAAGTCATGAACATGAACTCTGGATGTTCTGGACACTTTACAGAAGGAGCTGCTCTGGGTTTCTATTGGCCCACGGCAGCTGCCAATCACAGAGATCACAGAGATCACAGAGATCACAGAGATCAAAGAGATCACAGAGATCACAGAGATCAAAGAGATCACAGAGATCACAGAGATCACAGAGATCACAGAGATCAAAGAGATCACAGAGATCACAGAGATCACAGAGATCAAAGAGATCACAGAGGAAGCTTCAGGTGGCGTGAACGAGTAGAAGCCCTGAAACACGGCATGCAGTTAGTGGACCGGTCCCCATGGACCACCAGACCCCATGGTGGACCACCAGACCCCATGGTGGACCACCAGACCCCATGGTAGACCACCAGACCCCATGGTGGACCACCAGACCCCATGGTGGACCACCAGACCCCATGGTGGACCACCAGACCCCATGGTGGACCACCAGACCACCACAATGAAACCCAGGACATACCGTCTGGAGCCTTCAGCACTGGAGAGAGACGTCCAGAGAACAAGAGTTAATATTCAACGTAACCACGGAGACAACGGAGTATAGCGTACACCGTCACGGCGTCATGGCGTGGTGGCGTCACGGCGGCGTGGAGCTTACATGTGCGCTCGCTGCCCATCAGGTCCTCGCTCTCCGACTCGTCGGGGTAGATGGCCGTGACGGTGACGGAGTACTCGGTGTCGGGGTCCAGGTTCTGCAGGAGGTGGGAGGTCTCCTCGCTGCTCATGAGGGCCTGGAGGCGGAGGGAAGGTCAACAACAGACTTCTATACAACCAGAGGAGCCCCCTGGTGGTCAGGAGAGGGAATGCAGCTCTAACACATGCAGCGTAGACTTCTATACAGCCAGAGGCCGGGCTCAGACTCACGGACTGCGTGTCCGGGCCCCCCCGGCGGCTCCAGCCCACGCGGTACAGAGCCACGTCGGGGGCCCCGTGCTGCCAGCTGGCCCTGAAGGAGGTCTGGGCCACCTCGGAGAACTGCAGGTCCTTGGGGGCCGGAACCACGTCTGGTCCACAGAGAACCAAGGTCACAGGAGGTCAAAGGTCACAGGAGGTCACAGAGGGGGGACCATGCACCTGTGTGTCTCTGTGTTTCTGTGTCTCTGTGTGTGTCTGTGTGTGTGTGTTTGTGTGTGTGTCTGTGTGTGTGTGTGTGTGTCTGTGTGTGTATGTGTGTGTGTTTGTGTGTGTCTGTGTGTGTGTGTGTGTGTCTGTGTGTGTGTCTGTGTGTATGTGTCTGTGTGTGTGTGTGTCTGTGTGTGTGTTTGTGTGTGTCTGTGTGTGTCTGTGTGTGTCTGTGTGTCTGTGTTTGTGTGTGTCTGTGTGTGTGTGTGTGTTT
>CM070101.1:19587427-19667427 GCA_036178185.1 Liparis tanakae
GGAGAGCTCACCTGTCATGGTGTTGCCTCCTTTGTACGGCAGGTTGGCGATGGCGTCCAGCAGAGACGCCCTGGTGGGGTGGGAGTTCAGGTGCCACTCGGTCTTTGGGTCTCCGCTGTACTGAGCCAGACCTGCAGAGACAGGCATGTCACTTCCTGTTTACACCAACCGAACAGGCACAGGTAGAAGTACAGGTACAGGTAGAAGTACAGGTACAGGTACAGGTACAGGTAGAAGTACAGGTACAGGTAGAAGTACAGGTAGAAGTACAGGTACAGGTAGAAGTACAGGTACATGTAGAAGTACAGGTAGAAGTACAGGTACAGGTAGAAGTACAGGTAGTAATATAGGTAGTAGTAGAAGTACAGGTAGGAGTACAGGTAGGACGTTACCGATCTGCACGCGCTCCGGCCCGATGTCGAACACGCTGACCATGCGGGCGATGAAGTTGCGGATGGTTTTGAAGTTGATGCGTCCGATGCTCCACGAGCCGTCGACCAGCAGCACCAGGTCGGCCTTCGCCGAGGTCTTACACTGAGGGCCTGCAGGGGGGGGGGGGGCAGTGAGCGAGGGTACACAGGGGAACTGGTGTGTGTGTGTGTGTGTGTGTGTGTGTGTGTGTGTGTGTGTGTGTGTGTGTGTGTGGAGAAGACAAAGTGAGAGGAAACATCAGAGAGGAGCACAAGTGGAAAACGTTTGTACACAAAGTTACGCAACAACAATAATTCACAGGTGGGTCTGCATCAGTTATGAGACTCTTCACATCCGCGTGGCGGCGGCGGCCGTGCGGCGGTGGCCGTGCGGCGGCGGCGGCGGCGGCGCGGCGGGCGTCTTGCGCGCGGCGGCGATGCGGTCGGCGGCGGCCGTGTAGATTCTTTCTTGCTCCACCTGTGGGAAACAAACATGGCCGCTCCTCCTCTATTTAGTTCTTTTCTCTTTTCTTTTTTTCCTCCAGTGTTATTATCTCTTTCTTTACAGCCCTGTGTGGGATTGAGAAGAGGTTAGGAGATAATCAATCACATTTATTGTATTATTGGTTCTTGGAGGAACCGGTCATGAAGCGCTCCGCGTCGTTCAGAAACATGTCGTAAACGTCTCAGAGGAACATCAAGCGACTTGTTCAGAAATGTGGTTTAAATGTAACGTGTTGGCGCCCACGGGTACGTGTGAGTGTCATGCAGCTGTCTGGTCTTAAAGGGACAGTACGTGGTTGGAGGTGTGTTCGTAGGCGGTGACGACCTGTGGGCAGATCTCAGGCTCCATAAAGTGGTCGTTGAGTCTCGGCCTTCCTGTGAATCTGGTTTCCCTCAGCAGTTCACTCGTGCGTATTCGGTTGCTGGGAACAAGAGGAACTTTCTCTCTTCCCTCATCGGACTTTACTTTTTCTCACTTTGTTTAAAAGGATAAACACTTGAAGAAAAAGGAAACGGAGCATTTAACGAGCTGCAGCGCAGCGAGGAGGCAGAGGAGCCGGCTGAGAGGATCCACTTCCAACACACGAGGAGGAACATCCTGGACATGTCCCCCAGACAGCCGGAGACAGACGGTCCTCTGGACAGACAGCCGGAGACTCGGAGGCCTACGGGCTACTGGACAGACGCCCGGATGTCTAGGGGCTACTGGACAGACGCCCGGATGTCTAGGGGCTACTGGACAGACGCCCGGACGTCTATTGGCTACTGGACAGACGCCCGGATGTCTAGGGGCTACTGGACAGACGCCCGGATGTCTAGGGGCTACTGGACAGACGCCCGGATGTCTATTGGCTACTGGACAGACGCCCGGATGTCTAGGGGCTACTGGACAGACGCCCGGATGTCTAGGGGCTACTGGACAGACGCCCGGACGTCTATTGGCTACTGGACAGACGCCCGGATGTCTAGGGGCTACTGGACAGACGCCCGGATGTCTAGGGGCTACTGGACAGACGCCCGGATGTCTAGGGGCTACTGGACAGACGCCCGGATGTCTAGGGGCTACTGGACAGACGCCCGGATGTCTAGGGGCTACTGGACAGACGCCCGGATGTCTATTGGCTACTGGACAGACGCCCGGATGTCTAGGGGCTACTGGACAGACGCCCGGACGTCTATTGGCTACTGGACAGACGCCCGGGGACCTGTGAGCCACTGGTTGTCCGGAGGCCGGCGGCCACCAGACAGACAGTGGAAGGTCAAGGGGTCGCTAGCGGTGGTCAGCGTGGCGGCTTTACCAAAGGGGTCCTCAGAAGGCGGCTCGGGGGCGTCGTTGACGGTCGTCTTCTCCTCGCCCGCCAGGGGCAAACTCTCCCCTCCGTCAAACATGCCGAACACGGCGACGGTGTACTTGGTCTCCGCCCTGCAGGAGAGAAGACGAGGATCATCATCAGAGGTTTGGTACAACAGCTGATCAGATATCGTCTTTATAGGAGAGACTTGTTATCCTGAGGAACAATGACACGTCCTGAGGAACAATGACACGTCCTGAGGAACAATGAGACGTCCTGCAGAACAATGAGAGGTCCTGAGGAACAATGACACGTCCTGAGGAACAATGACACGTCCTGAGGAACAATGAGAGGTCCTGAGGAACAATGAGAGGTCCTGAGGAACAATGAGAGGTCCTGAGGAACAATGAGAGGTCCTGAGGAACAATGAGAGGTCCTAAGGAACAATGACACGTCCTGAGGAACAATGACACGTCCTGAGGAACAATGAGAGGTCCTGAGGAACAATGACACGTCCTGAGGAACAATGACACGTCCTGAGGAACAATGAGAGGTCCTGAGGAACAATGACACGTCCTGAGGAACAATGAGAGGTCCTGAGGAACAATGACACGTCCTGCAGAACAATGAGAGGTCCTGAGGAACAATGAGAGGTCCTGAGGAACAATGAGAGGTCCTAAGGAACAATGACACGTCCTGAAGAACAATGGTCTACCTGAGCTCCTCCAGCACCACGGTGTTGTCATAGGGCCCCAACACGAGCTCCCCCAGGTCGATGTGGTCCCCGACGGGGCTGAAGGTCACCTTGTAGCCCCTCACCTCGCCGGGCGCCGGGTCCCAGGAGACCCTGAAGCTGTGCTGCCTGGGCTCCGAGGTCAGGAGGTTCCTGGGAGCCTTGAAGGGCGACACTGGAATGGAAGAACCCGACCAGAACTTCAGGACAGCAGAACATCAAAGGAACTAACGGCGGTTGAGGAGCGGCAGTCTCGGTTCCTCTCGGTTCCTCACGGTCCGGAGCACCTGGAACCTGGTGTGGCGTCTGTGATCGGGTTTATTGATCCCGACTTCAGTGAACCGGGTGAAAACCTTTGTCTAAACAAGTCAGTCACAAACTTGATTTTTGGGTTAAAAAACTATGGATGAAAAAAAAGAAAATTTAATAAGATAGATTTAATAAGCATCTAACAAACTGCCAGAATACAGACTGAGCCCTGCACACTGTTTGATCCCACGACCATGACAGCATCACATCTATTCAAGGCATTTCATCCAGAGCTGCTTATTGTTTTTTACTATTTTCCGACCACATTGAGACATTTTCTCATGTTTGTTTTCGCTGCTAACGTCAAAAACATGCTGTTCTCCTGCCGGCCACTAGGGGCGCCACGCTGTATTACGTTGTTACCCAGCGACACATCCAGGACACAAAACGATCGTTTAGTACACAGACTAAATGTAACAGCTGCATTATGTTCACAAACTAAATACAATTACTTAAATTAATCAATATTTGGTCGTCATGAACCATGAGGGTTAAAAATAAAATAACATAAGTGGTTATGTTTTATCAGAAAATAAGAAAATACGTCAAAACCAATTATTGTCGTATGGACTGATTAAAATAACCTTTATTACTCAAATGATAATTACAGTGTTGTGTTGTAGCATTTAAAATGAATATTTGTCATTAACAATTTAAGCTCCTCCCCCTCGGGGAGCCCCAGCCGTCTGTGGACGCTCATGAACCGTCATTCATTTATTAATGATGGACCAACGTACGTGTGGTTCCTACTCCTTGCCTTGCTTTTCCTTCCCCGCGCCTGTCGACGGGGAGCAGGGTGATGGTGTAGGTGGTGGTGGGCTGCAGGCGCCTCATGAGGGTGGAGGTGGCCGTCCCGGAGACCTTCAGGGTCACTTCTTTCCCTCCGCCCACGGGGGAGTACTTCAGCCGGTAGTGGGCCACCTTACCCGGCGGCGGCGTCCACGAGACCCTCATGGTCCGCTCCGTCTCGTGAGACACCGTCAACTTCTGCCCGGCAACAGAGGCTGAAATAAATAATGAGTTCTTCTTTTTATTTGATGTGTTTGTACTCGAGTGAAACTAGAATAAAATCCTCTCTGCTCCTCTCCTCAGAGGGAGGAGCCTCCTGTCTGCTCCTCGAGGCTCTGACTGTACTAAGGCTTCAGCGTTGACTCTCACATATAGAAGAATGTGTGCACGTTTGTGTGCACGTAGTGTGTGCACGTAGAGTGTGTGCATGTAGAGTGTGTGCACGTAGAGTGTGTGCACGTAGAGTGTGTGCATGTAGAGTGTGTGCACGTAGAGTGTGTGCACGTAGAGTGTGTGCACGTAGAGTGTGTGCACGTAGACTTGGAGGTTAAAGACTACGGTAGCAGCGAGCGGCTGGCGTCTCACCGTCGGTGGTTTCCTGTCCCGTGATTGGTTCGCTGTCCCGGTGGTGGTAGGCGGCGACCACAGTGACCCGGTACAGGGTCTCCGGGCTGAGCCCGTCCAGCACAACGTGGGTCACGTCCCCCGGCACCGTCTTCTCTCCGGTCTCGCCCGAGACTGGCGACCGCCAGTGGACTCGGTACGTCTTCACGTCGCCGGGCGCCGCCGTCCAGGACGCCGAGAAACTGGAGTCGGTCACGCCGCCGGTGACCAGGTTCCTGGGGGACCCCGTCTCTGGAAAAACACACGCCACAGCGGCTGGGGGTCAATACGCGGCTCCTGGAGTTCGGGAAGTGTTTTTATTCGGAACCATACTGGTCCCAGTGGTCCCCATCCTGGTCCCAGTGGTCCCTATGGTCCCTGTGGTCCCAGTGGTCCCCATCCTGGTCCCAGTGGTCCCTGTGGTTCCCCGTCTCAGTGTAGACCCTCTGGCTCATTGCTTTGTGTAAACTCGTTGACACCCTTTGGTGCAGCGCCACATCAGAGGAGAAGAGCCGCCTCGGTCAATGAGCAAGGCAGCAACACAGCCAGAGGCAGAAAGTCATAGAACCAGCGAATGCTCTCAGTCACAAGTCAAGAACGACGTTGGGCTCCTCTCCAAACCGTGATGGATCGGTCCGGTGCCATCGCGGATCCCTTCCTCTCTGGCCTCGTCTAAAAGACGCTTCCTGAAATGTTCCCAGGGAGTCCACCAGGGAGTCCACCAGGGAGTCCACCAGGGAGTCCACCAGGGAGTCCACCAGGGAGTCCACCAGGGAGTCCACCAGGGAGTCCTGGTTCATGTCAGGCTTTGGGATCAGGTCCAGACGAGAGTAAAGAGTGGAGTTAGAGAAGCCGCAGAACCTTTAAATACATATTTATGTTATGTCTACGTCGTCTACGATGTCGTTGGACGTCTTCCGGACCGTTCCATTGTTTGAACGTTTAGGGATGAACAAAAAGTTTTCATCCAGTAGTTAGAATCTGCTGGTTTCTGGCAGGAGAAGAGTTTTCCATCTCGTGGTCATAAACAGAAAGTCTTGTGGTCATAAACAGAAAGTCTTGTGGTCATAAACAGAGACTTTATGTGGTCCTTCCAGAAGCTTCTACTAGAGGACCAGAGAGCTCACTGGACTACGGGAACGAGGCCTGCAGCACCAGGGATGTCCGGGGGGCCCTGAATGCAACACGGAAGAAACCAAGGAGACCGAAGGCGATCAACAGAGACCCAAGGAGAAGAACGGCGGCGGTGAGTCCGGCCTGCCGGCTCCTCGTGGGCCACATTCCTGTCAGCTCCAGCAGGTGAGATCAGCACGGGGTCAGGTCCACCACGACGCCATAAACATCTTTACTTTACTCACACCTGGCAGCTGACGGCTCCTTGAGGTGCATTCCTGTCCGTTTGGGACGGCCAGTGAAGAGACGGAAGAAGAAAAGCCTCAACGAAAAGCTGCGATCAAAGACATCCGGAGTCTTAGAGTTCTGGTTCATCGCTGCAGAACCCGAGAGAGAGTCTTAAAGCCGGAGCTCCTCACTTGTCTCTTCAACCACTGAAGACCCGCAGACCGCCAACCAATGGACCCGCGACCCATCTGTGAACCAGCCCATTGGTTCACAGCAGAAGGTCTGCTGGAGACCCAAGTGACGGTGCCTTAAAGGGACAGTACACGCAACAACACGCTGGAGTTCTGGGTCCAAACTGAAAATCGCGAGGTCGCCAACAAAATCTCTGAAAGCTTCAATGACCCGATCTGAAGCGCCCAGAACTCAGTGATGGACGCCAGGAGGCACGCCGGTGTCCTCGCCCCGAGGCGGACCGGCCCGTTGCAGAGGACCAAGTCAGGCTCACAACAATTCAGCGTAATGGTAACTTGTATTTTTATGCAATTTATGCTGGTCGTATAATTTTATTACATCAGATTTATTGCAACAAATTTATTGTGGCACATTTATAACGTCATGTTTATTACATCATGTATATTACATCCTGTATATTAAAGTCAGAGGAGTCGCCCCCTGGTGGTCAGTGGGGAGAAGGACCTTACCTTCGAGAGTGGAGCCCTGCCCCTCCAGGGCGTCGCCCGGGCCGGAGGGGTACCGTGCGCTGACGGAGACGTGGTACTGGGTTCCCGGCTGCAGGTTCTTCAGGGCGGCGGTCGTGCTGTCGCCCTTCACCGTCACTTCCTTCGCGGGGCCGCCGGCGGACGGTTTGAACGCCACGCGGTACTGGAGCACCTTCCCCGGGGCCGGCTCCCAGGAGACCTTCATGGAGGACGCCGTCTCGTCGAAGACCCTCAGGTCGCGAGGGGGACCTTCACCTTCTGTGGTGGTGCCGTCGGTCTGCAGCGGCGCTCCGGGGCCGGACCGGTACTCGGGCGTGACGGTGACCCGGTAGGTGGTTCCGGGCCTCAGCTCCTGCAGCACGGCGCTGGTCTCGGGGCCGGCGGTGGTCGTCTCCAACCTCGAGCTCTCGTCCCCGGCCGGGTCGTAGGTCAACCGGTAGCGAGCGACGTCTCCCGGGGCCGGCTGCCACGTCACCCTGAAGCTGCCCGGCGTCTCCTCGGAGACCCTCAGGGAGGACACGGGGCCCCGCTCTGAGGGGCGGGGGAAAGCTGCGTTCACAACGAAGCGCTGCCAATGACGCAAATTGCGCGTTGGGAATATTCTCCTCAAGTTGAAAAATGTGTCCGAATCAGAGTTGAGACTTTTATATATATCTATATATGTATAGATATATATAAAAATATCTCTAAGGCGCGAATGATGCAAATAAGCCACAAATAGTCAAGCGAGTAAACTCCCGTGAGTAAAGCGCTCAGAATACGCACAACGCTTTGCGTGTGAACGCGGCTTCAGTTCTCGATGGCGCCTCGAGGTCAACGTACCTTCTGCGGTGGTCTCGTAGCCGGTCACGGGCAAGCTGTCCCCCTTGTCGTACTGTGCGTGGACGTTGACCTCGTAGCGGGTGAGCGGGGCGAGGTGCGGCAGCACAGTGTCGAGCGTGGCCCCGGGCACAGACATGGACACGTAGTGGTCGTCCTCTTCGTTCGCCGGCTTGAACTTGACCAGGTAGGACTCCACGTCGGGGGCGTCAATCTCCCAGGTGGCCCGGAAGCTCCTGGTGTCGACCTCCGAGAAGGTCAGATCCCTGGGTTGGGTCAGGCCTGGGGAGAGGGGTCGGAGACGCTTTGTAAAAGAGCAGTCGTCACCAAATGCCTCACGGTAAGAGACAAAGGAGCGAATACAAGAGACTCAACATCAACTCGTTTCAGAAGCTTGGTCTCTAATTGTCCACAGACCCCATGTCCAATGGGAGGCGGGTCCAAAGTGAAGAGGATTCTAATGGATTCTAATGGAGCACATGAAGAAACTCTGACGAGAGATTTTAATCCCACAGGACAACTTCTCTTCCTACTTCGTTGGCTTTAAGCCTCTTCATTTACGGGGCGACATGAGGGGAACATGTGGTTCAACGAGGACTAACATCCTACATCTGAATGTCACTCGGACGAAATACTAAACACAAGCATAAACTTGTGTATCCATAAATTACCAGACACTTGGGTTATTTATTATCTATCGAGTACAAAGACTACTAGAAGGTTTCCCCGTGTTGATTTAAAGCACCAGATGTCGTGTCTGCGGGTGTCCTGCTGTGGTTTGTGCTCCACGGGTATCTTTCATGTTTAGTGACCGTCAGAAGCTCCTTTCACGCTGGAGCCTGAACGCATCCTGACACCAAACAGACGACTGTCATTCACACCAAGACGCCAACAGACATGTCTCACCGGAGATTCAGCTCATCAGACCCATTCAGGGACCTGCGAGAGATTTGTGTACTTTGTAACGTGACTCCCTACAGTGACTCTGTACCGTGACTATGTACTGTTACTATGTACCGGGACTCTGTACCGTGACTATGTACCGTAACTCTGTAATGTTACTATGTACCGTGACTATGTACCGTAACTCTGTAATGTTACTATGTACCGTGACTCTGTACTGTTACTATGTACCGTGACTATGTACCGTAACTCTGTACTGTTACTATGTACCGTGACTATGTACCGTAACTTTGTACCGTAACTCTGTAATGTTACTATGTACCGTAACTCTGTACCGTAACTTTGTACCGTAACTTTGTACCGTAACTCTGTAATGTTACTATGTACCGTAACTCTGTAATGTTACTATGTACCGTGACTCTGTACCGTGACTATATACCGTAACTCTGTAATGTTACTATGTACCGTGACTATGTACCGTAACTCTGTACCGTAACTCTGTACCGTAACTTTGTACCGTAACTCTGTACCGTAACTTTGTACCGTGACTATGTACCGTAACTCTGTACCGTAACTTTGTACCATAACTTTGTACCGTAACTCTGTACCGTTACTATGTACCGTAACTATGTACCGTTACTATGTACCGTAACTTTGTACCGTAACTTTGTACCATAACTTTGTACCGTAACTCTGTACCGTTACTATGTACCGTAACTATGTACCGTAACCATGTACCGTAACTCTGTACCGTGACTATGTACCGTGACTATGTACCGTAACTCTGTACTGTTACTGTAACGTGTAAACTATGTACCGTTACTATGTACCGTTACTATGTACCGTAACTCTGTACCGTAACTATGTACCGTAACTCTGTACCGTAACTTTGTACCGTGACTATGTACCGTAACTCTGTACCGTAACTTTGTACCATAACTTTGTACCGTAACTCTGTACCGTTACTATGTACCGTAACTCTGTACCGTGACTATGTACCGTAACTTTGTACCGTAACTCTGTACCGTTACTATGTACCGTAACTATGTACCGTAACCATGTACCGTAACTCTGTACCGTGACTATGTACCGTGACTATGTACCGTGACTATGTACCGTAACTCTGTACTGTTACTCTGTACCGTGACTATGTACCGTAACTCTGTAATGTTACTATGTACCGTGACTTTATACCGTGACTATGTACCGTGACTATGTACCGTAACTCTGTACCGTAACTTTGTACCGTAACTCTGTACCGTGACTATGTACCGTGACTATGTACCGTAACTCTGTACCGTTACTATGTACCGTGACTATGTACCGTGACTATGTACCGTAACTCTGTACCGTACTTGTACTATGTACTCTGTACTGTTACTATACCTGTACTATGTACCGACTATGTACCGGACTATGTACTGTAATTACTATTACTATGTACCGTAACTCTGTACTGCTATGTACCGTAACTATGTACCGTGACTATGTCTGACTATGTACCGTACTATGTACTGTGACTATGTACCGTAACATGTACTGTTATGTACCGTGACTATGTACCGTAACTCTGTACCATGACTATGTACTGTGACTATGTACCGTAACTCTGTACTGTTACTATGTTCCGTCACTAAGTACCGTAACTCTGTACTGTTACTATGTACCGTGACTATGTACTGTGACTATGTACCGTGACTATGTACCGTGACTATGTACTGTTACTATGTACCGACTCTGACTGTACTATGTACCGTGACTATGTACCGTAACTCTGTAATGTTACTATGTACGGACTATGTACCGTGACTCTGTACTGTTACTATGTACCGTGACTGTATGTTACTATGTACGTGACTCTAATGTTACTCTGTACCGTGTCTATGTACCGTGACTATGTACCCTGACTATGTACCGTGACTATGTGTAATGTTACTATGTACTGTATCGTAACTGTAACTCTGTACCGTGACTATGTACTGTTACTATGTACCGTGACTATGTACTGTTACTATGTACCGTCACTAAGTACCGTAACTCTGTCATGTTACTATGTACCGGGACTCTGTACCGTGACTATGTACCGTGACTCTGTAATGTTACTATTACCGGACTCTGTAATGTTACTATGTACCGACTCTGTAATGTTACTATGTACCGTGACTCTGTAATGTTACTATGTACCGTGACTCTGTAATGTTACTATGTACCGTGACTCTGTAATGTTACTATGTACCGTGACTCTGTAATGTTACTATGTACCGTGACTCTGTAATGTTACTATGTACCGTGACTCTGTAATGTTACTATGTACCGTGACTCTGTAATGTTACTATGTACCGTGACTATGTACCGTAACTCTGTACTGTTACTATGTACCGTGACTCTGTACCGTGACTCTATATAATAACTATATAATTGTGAAGCTGGTGTGAGTCACACTCTGCTGGCGAACCTTAAAGCTCCCTTTGGCGAAGTAAAGGAGTGATTAATATTCCACGCTCGGCGGGTGAAGCGTCGTCCTGCGAGCGGCTCCTCCGCCTGTTTAAACTTGACTACCAGATGTTCGGGGGTTGGCGAGTGATTTTGGCACAAAGAATGCATTCACACAGTCTTTCAGTCATCTGGAGCTCCGCGTTTAAACAAAGACGTCTCCGCTGCAGACACTATTTGACCCACTTCTAATATTTCCACATGCAGGAAGTCACTCTGCCCTGGAGAGATCAAAAGGTGGACATGTGTTGAACACATTGAGGCGAAGAGGAGGGTCGGATGAATCAAGAACGACTTGGAGGAGTGACAGGAGAGTAATGGTGAGCATGTGGGCGCTCCGTGTGTTACTGCTGCTCGAGCGCTGCTCTGATCACCATCATGTTCTGAAACAGCTGACTGCTATGAAAGAGAAATCGTGTCAAATTAATTTGAGCCTGATGAAAAGCATTCATCAATGTTCATACTACAAATACAAATGAATTAACTATTTTAAAAGCAAAACAAGGAACTTTCTTTTTAAACAATTGACATGTGTAGGATTTTCTTTTTCACTATAATTGGCCGAAAACACACGTCACGGGACGGTGCCACTGTATTAAAAGCTTTTCTTTAATTGAAAAAACAGAATATATTATTTTTATCCAAAGAACATTTCAAACAAACACCCAAAACAAAATCCATTTTAAGTCTTCAGCTAACTTAAAGAACAATTAATTAAATGTGTCTCATAAACCTGAAGAGAATAAACTGTTTCATACACCTGTGTTCATGCTAAGCTAGCATGTGACATAAAGGATCCTAAGTAAAAATAACTATTCTCACCACTGAACTATCTATAATAGGAGAAACTCCCAAACAGCTATACAACGTGATTCACAGTTTCAGACACAATCCAACTCGAGTTCAAACCAAGAGGAAACAGCCGACATCAGGGGGCGGTTTAGCTCAGTGGGGAGAGTGGTTGTCCCGTAACCGCAAGGTAGCAGGTTGGATCCCCGCTCTCCCCATTAGTTGCAGCCCGAAGTGTCATTGAGCAAGGCACTGAACCCCCAGCTGCTCCCCGGGCGCATCACTGCAGCCACTGCTCCTTCATAACGAAGGATGGGTCAAATGCAGACACGAATTTCCCCATTGTGGGATCAATAAAGTATACTTTATTATTATTATCTATTCATTTTATTACAACTTTCACCCAGAAAGAACCAGAAAACACCTCGTCACCGCAGTGTACTTGTCTCTGGGTTTGTGACGATGTGTTACTCACGTCTCTGGTTGATGACGCTGAGCTCCTGCTCGATCCTCAGGCAGATGGACTGCGTCAGTTCCTTGGAGATCCTCTGGAAGGCGTCGAAGTCCTCCACGGTGTACACGTGGGTGTCCGCGGGCTCGTTGGCGATGGCTTCCAGCTCCGTCCGCACGGCGTCCTTCACGCCCACGGCGAAGATCTCCACGTCGGCGCTCCGCAGCCGGGTGGCCGGCTCCTGGAAGGCGTCGGACGACTTCCCGTCGGTGAGGAGGATGTTGACGCGGGGAACGTTGGGCCGCGCCCCTCTGGAGGCCTGGAAGATCTTCTCCCTCACGTAGTTCATGGCCCTGCCGGTGTTGGTGGAGCCGCCGCGGTACGGAAACGTCCTCACGGCCTTGACCATGGCGTTGAGGTCCTGGTGGGTGTTCAGGTAGAACTCTGTGTGGGGGTCCCTGCTGTACTGGACCAAGCTGATCTGGACCTTGTCTTGCCCGATGTCGAAGGTGGTCACCAGCACCTCCAGGAAAGCCCTCACTTTAGCGAAGTTAGCCAGACCGATGCTGTAGGAGCCGTCGACCAGGAGGACGACGTCGGCTTGGACGTCCACGCCGAGAGAGCACTCTGTCGGGAAGAAGGAGGCGGAGCTTTAAATGACCAACAGCCCAGTCTACTACCTCCGAGAGAGTTGACTTAGAGGAGGATAACACAAGAAGAGAACTCTGTATCTCCAAGATTCAAGTCATACATGTGTGTGTTGAGCTTCATAAGCTTCATAAGCTTTGTGAGCTTCATAGCTTCATAAGCTTCGTGAGCTTCATAAGCTTTGTGAGCTTCATAAGCTTCATAAGCTTTGTGAGCTTCATAAGCTTCATAAGCTTTGTGAGCTTCATAAGCTTCATAAGCTTCGTGAGCTTCATAAGCTTTGTGAGCTTCATAAGCTTCATAAGCTTTGTGAGCTTCATGAGCTTCATAAGTTTAATAAGCTTCATAAGCTTTGTGAGCTTCATGAGTTTAATAAGCTTCATAAGCTTTGTGAGCTTCATGAGCTTCATAAGTTTCATAAGCTTCGTAAGCTTTGTGCGCTTCGTAAGCTTTGTGAGCTTCATGAGCTTCATGAGCTTCAGAAGCTTCATGAGCTTCAGAAGCTTCATGAGCTTCAGAAGCTTCATAAGCTTCGCTCTACAAGGGTGCGTTCAACCTGCAGTGGATGACCTCATCATATCATTCTCAAAATCACCAAATCATCCTCAACACGTGGTGATATGTTCTTGAGCATTGTGAGGCGTCTCCTCACTATAAGATCTGAACCTTTTATACACATATATATATATATATATATATATATATATGTATATATATATATATATATATATATATATATATATATATATATATATATCCAGTAGGGGTTTGTGGAGCTGATGATGAGGAGTCAGTATTGTTTTCAGGACGCGACGGGAGGAACGGCCGGTCGGCTGCTCACCCATCGAGACCTTCACCGTCTTCTGCATGATGGCGACCGGCTCGCTGGCCATCAGGCCGCTCAGGGCGAACAGGCTGATCTGGTACTCCGTGTCCGGGGAGAGGGATTTGACCACCACCGAGGTCTGGGTCGGGCCCACGTAGAGCTCCTGCTGCTTGCTGCCGGGCATCATGGGAATCATCTTCAGCTGGTACCTGGAGAACTCTCCCATCGGGGCGGCCCAGGTCAACCGCATGGACTTGGAGGTCACCTCCAGGGCCTGCAGGCGGGAGGCCGGCTCCACCGCTGCAGGAATCAAGACACGGAGTTACGGGGTTCGCCAGAGTCTCGTGTAGATACACTCATTTGTACGCCATGGCTGAGACTCCGCCCACTGCCGAGACTCCGCCCACTCCTCGCCGCCACGTGGTCGCGGCTCACCTTCTTCCCCGCTGACGGGCGCAGAGAGCTGCTCGTCCACGGCGGCGCACAGCCGAGCGACGAGCTCCTTCTGCACGGCCCGGATCTGGTTGAAGTTGGCGACGTTGAAGACGTGATCGCGGTGCGGCGCCGACGCCATGAGCTTCATCTCCTCAGCGTCCGCCTGGTGGACGCCTTGAGAACAACACGAGGACGGAAAGGGTTAATCGATATCGCAACTTCAACCTCGGGGATGTGAATCAAAAAGAGTCGAGCTAAGATGGAAGCAGCGCCCTGACTGTACCTGAATGCACCTTAGTGTACCTGAATGCACCTGAATGTACCTGAATGCACCTGAGTGTACCTGACTGAATCTGACTGCACCTGAATGCACCTGAATGCACCTGAATGCACCTGAGTGTACCTGACTGCATCTGACTGCATCTGACTGCACCTGAATGCACCTGAGTGTACCTGAATGCACCTGAGTGTACCTGAATGCACCTGAGTGTACCTGACTGCATCTGACTGCATCTGACTGAACCTGAATGCACCTGAATGCACCTGAATGCACCTGAGTGTACCTGAATGCACCCTTCTGTAGCCCTACTCATGCTTCACTCAGCGGTTTTCTACCCGTGACCCGTAGAGGAGGATCTGTTGTGCTGTTATTGAACCGCCGGCCCTCCTTATCACCATGGCGACGGCCCTCTTCTGTTCCTGCGTCCTCAGGTGGTGGAAAGTCTGACGGGCGTAACACCTGCTGTCGCTCGTAATGCGGTGACTCTTCTCTCGTTCTTCTCTTCTCTCGTTCTTCTCTTCTCTCGTTTAAAAGTGTTTGAATGCGAATGGAAAGCGTTCGCGGAGGAATGTCGTAAACCCACCGAGGACAAAGACCTCCACCCCGGCGCTCCGGAGCCGCTCGGCGTGGCGCTCCACCGGATCCTCGGACTTGCCGTCCGTGACGACCAGCAGCACTTTGGGGAAGTCCCTCCGGGCGCCGGCCTCCTCGGTGAAGGCGTTCCTCAGGACGAAGTCGAGGGCGTCGCCTGCAGCAACGAGAACACGGCTCAACGTCTCTGACCACACCGACTCATGGAGAGGAGAGGAGAACCCGCCTCCCTTCAGCAGGTTGTGAGCAGGCGTCATACGCACGATGACCACCGGGTGGCCAGCGCTTTACCAGGCCTTTAAACCAAAGTTTCATTTAGTGAAATCTCGATGAAAACAAAAGGAAAAGTGATAACATGTCGTATGTAAACAAACAATGAGAATTCCAAAGCTTACAGTTTATAACCTTAAATTAAAGAACTGAATGAGACGATAGTTTAGATTATAAGAAGAAACATTTAAGTCTTTTCAGTTGAGGTGCGTTCACTTGCAGCGCGGAGAATGTGAGTATTGAGAGCGTACGGCGGCTTATAAGTAGAGCGTATTATTTTAAAAGCATATGATTATTTAAAACTCAGCGAAAATGAACATAATGAATCTAACACATTTACAGGACTTTTCAAATCTTTTTGAAGCTTTAAGCCAGATGACCAGACGGAGATCTCGGTATAAACATGAAACATGTAGAAAATGTTGCGTATTGAGAGCGTAGGCTGGCTTGAATTTGAGCGCCTTTCTTTAAAAAACATCAATTATTTCAAAGTCTGCGTAAATGAACATGTGGTTATAACACATTTCCACGACTTTTCCAAAACCGGGTTTTCCACGAGCGTACGAAGCCCGTTTCCTGAATGACGCTCGTGAATATGAACTATATCTGTGAAGTGTTGCTCAGCGTTCAGCAGGGTGAGCACATGAAGGACGGCGGGCGTACCCGTCCTGCTGTCTCCGCCTTTGTACGCCAGCGAGCCGACGGCGGCGAGCAGCTCCGGGCGGCTCAGATGCCGCTTGAGGGGGAACTCCGTCCGGGCGTCGCCGCTGAACTGGACCACGCCCACCCGGGTCCGGTCCGCCCCGATCTGAAAGGCGCCGGCCGCCGTGGAGATGAAGCTGCGGATGTATTTGAAGTTGGGCCGGCCGACGCTCCAGGAGCCGTCCACCAGGAACACCACGTCGGCCACGGCGCCGGGAGAGCATTCTGGGTAAAAAGAGGGGCGATAAATACTCAGATGGATGTTATTTACGACTTCTTTAAGTTAGCAATGTGACAAATGAATGTCAGTTTCACTCCAGCAACTATTTATTCATAACAACTTTAAACAATTTCATCTAAATTCAAATAGAGGAAGAGAAACGTTTCGATGGCAACTGAAAAAAGAAGGTAGAGTCTAAACACGACTGTTCAAGAGTCTGGGGTCACTAGAAATGTCCTCATTGTTCAAAGCTCTGTTGTTCAACGAAGATCATTACATGAATCATAACTCTCTCCAACGTGTACTGAGTACTCTCTGGTGTTAGTGAAGTCTCTACAGAGGTTTGTAGAGGGTTAAAGTTAGGGTTAACCCTAACGCTCTACATAGTGTGTAGAGGGTTAAAGTTAGGGTTAACCCTAACGCTCTACATAGTGTGTAGAGGGTTAAAGTTAGGGTTAACCCTGACGCTCTACATAGTGTATAGAGGGTTAAAGTTAGGGTTAACCCTGACGCTCTACAGTGTCTAGAGGCCCATCTCCATGTTCTAGTGGTACTTTGTGTTATCGCCTTAGAAGACTAGCGGAGGGGTAGAAAACCCTTCAAACCCTTTTGATGTGAGCGCAGCTGAAAACAGTCATGCTGCTGAGAGAAGCTATGAAACTGGCCTTCCTTTGAGCCACAAGGAGAACTACAATAATATTTACTATGAACATCATTATTTATAACCTCCTGAAGGCCTGGACTAGATTTAATATTCTGGTGATGAATAAAAACACTCTTCTGTCTGCTGACTCGTGAACGTATATTTGAAACCGAGCTTAAAAGAGTCAAATCGCATCAACTATCATCTGACCCGCCGTGAGACTGAGACAGAGCTTCCCGGTCCCCAGGAGCTGAACCTCCCTCTCACCGTGTGCAACACTAACTACTGGCGCTATTGGCACGTCAAAGTGTGGCTTAAGCGGACTCTGCTGCTGGAGGCGGAGCTACAGGACTCTCGTCCTTCCCTTGGGACTTTCTTCTCGTGAAAAGAGGTTTTATTAAAAGATCTGCACCGGCTCGTCCTCGTCTGCAGCTTCTTGTAAACCAGCAACTGTAATGGTTTCCACTTCAGGGCTCAGCTGGCTCCCACAACCCCACGGCGCCCACCCTGAGACCCCCCCTGAGACCCCCCTGAGACCCCCCCTGAGACCCACCCTGAGACCCTCACTGAGACCCCCCCTGAGACCCACCCTGAGACCCACCCTGAGACCCACCCTGAGACCCTCACTGAGACCCTCACTGAGACCCACCCTGAGACCCCCCCTGAGACCCTCACTGAGACCCCCTCTGAGCATGTGCAGCTTCCTCCAACAGGCATCACCCCACCGATGACCGAATGCTTGGGCGGCTTCTGGAAGGTCTCGTTGTGATCACTGCTGTCCAATGGGGGGTGCTGTTACGGGAGGCGCCGCCCCCTTTTCAGCACTGAGCTCACGCTTATGGACGCCGACCAACAGCAAGAGGGAGGCGGTGTGTGTGTGTGTTTGTGTGTGTTTGTGGGGGGGGGGTGGAAAAAGAGGAAAAGTGGTGACCCCGCCGTTGGATAAACAAAAGGACTCACTGACGGGATCGGTAGCCTCTGGCCTCCTGGACGATGCTCTGGCGTCCGCACTGGACTGGACTGAAAGACAACATGAGATCCGCATCACATCCTCAGCTCAACCAGCTGGCGCTCAGCCAATGGCAGACGACTCATACGTGAGATCTCAATTCTCATCGGAGGTTTTCTTTTCTTGCACAAAGAACATGCAGAAGGAGCTTCCAGTTGGCCGGCGGCGCCACGGTGATGTCATTGTTTCCAACCAATAACTCAGGGAAGTCTCCAGAGCTCGGCGCGCTCTTCAGATCCTGGGTGTTTGTTTGTTGCGCTGCCAAGCGGCGTCCCCGCCACGCCGCCGCCATGATGGACAGCTCGTGTCTGTAACTGGCTGCAGATGCTGCTTATCGTCCTATCTCTGCCGTAGAGGTCACGCATTGATCCGTGATCAGGATCTGTTCGGGTCACACGTTCTAGAGACTAATCATGAGACCGTTTGAGATGTCCACCAGGGGGCGACTCCTCTGGTTGTATAGAAGTCTCTGCTTCATGTATTAGAGCTGCATTCTCTCTCCTGACCACCAGGGGGCTCCTCTGGTTGTATAGAAGTCTATGCTTCATGTGTTAAAGCTGCATTCTCTCTCCTGACCACCAGGGGGCTCCTCTGGTTGTATAGAAGTCTATACAGTGACTCTACTTCTCTTGATGTATTTCCTCAGTAAACATGTAAACATGAGTTTATGTCTCAGTCTCTAGTCTCCAGTCTTCTTCTATACAGCCTGATGTCATCATTTAGACTTCATGGTCATTTAGAGTCTACAGACCATGAAGCAGGGGGCGCTTTGGGGGCGGGGCTACAGGTGATTGACAGGGGGCACTTTAGGGGTGGGGCTACAGGTGATTGGCAGGTCAACACCAGAGATTTCTACAGTGTCTGTTCATTGGTTGCAAAACAATAACATGGCAATGGCCGTAATCCAAGATGGCGACAGCAGTTCCCGTCACATGACCAGAAGAACCGCTCCAAAATGGCGTCATTTTCTCGCCTCAACGACATTTATGTGATAACATGATTAAAAAATGACCAGCTGCAGACAAACAAATGTGCAACCGCACTCGGTAACTCACGGGTGAGCTGGCCGGAGACGGGCCGGCTCTCCTCTGATCCGGCGTAGGAGGAGATCGTGACGACATACTCCACATCTGGAGTCAGGTCTGAGATGGAGCTCTCAGTCGCAGATGCAGGCAGAGTAAATTCTTTCGTTGGTTCATCTACAAGAATGCAAAAGAAAAGTCAGAGGGAAGCCATTAGGAAACTATTGCATCACTTCATAGCTCCAAGAGCCACTGAGCTCCAGAAGAACTGATTCTGACTGTTGGCCGGACGGGAAGAGTAAACACCGGCTTCAGGAGGAATGACAACGTTCCGCATTACTGGGAATCAAATCACATCTTAAATATGAATATAACGTCCATGTGGGGATCCGTTACACACATTATTTTACCCTTGAACACCAAATTCATCCATTAAATCAACTTCTCAAAAAGATGAAACGGTGAACAGTGGGGGGGTTGACTCTCCGTGTGGAGGGGTCCTCACAGGGCTACTCCTCATGAACGAGAATACGTCCAACACATTTAGACAAACTACAGTTCATCAACAACGCGGGTCCTTACCTGCCCTCGGTTATGACACTGAGCTACCTGTGGTTCATGTCGTCTCACAGCATGGAGCTATGTTACCTAGCGGCTATAATGTGGTGAAGTTCAGCTTGAAGTCTCCGTTTACATTGTTATCAGACGTTTTCATCAAACGTTGAAACGGGTCCTAGATCAGCCAGCTAACGTTATTCCTGACAGTTAAGTTTACCTGTAAGTTAATAAAATGAAAAATAACGTTCTGTTAGTTACTTTTTTAATATAGGTTAATAGTGTCGTCAGTTACGTTGATCTAAAAGTTATTAAAATGAAAACAAACGTTAATTTTGGTAGTTAAGTTTATCTGTAAGTTAATAAAATGAAAGTTTACCTGTAAGTTAATCAAATTAAAGCTACTCCGTTAGCTGGTTCAGCTGGCTAACGGGTACCTGATAAGTATTGACTGTAAACTAGTCAACAGAACGAACCGTCACACTTTGCAGTTCTTGGGCGTAAGTATGAGCGCTAACGTCGGCTCTGTTCAGTACTTACATTGGCTAACGCCGCTTAGCATACTCCCGGATTAAATGTGATTATGCAAGCTAACGTAAAATGTCTCTGTGTTAAATTAGCTAATTTACATGAAAGCTACTCCTGGAAGTTATTAAATATACAAGAGACTTTAGATTAATCTAATTCAGTTAGCTAACCGGGTACTGGCTAACAGTAAATACTTTAGCTAACGGTAGTTCTGTACTTGAAGCTGGTTTAGCAACGTTTAATAATATGCAATGGCAGTTACCGGGTAGGCTAGTATATTTAGTAGTATACATAAATATCCATTGAATTACCACGTAATAAATCACCACTGGACACGGTTGCGTATCCTTAAGCTGAAGCTGGGAGGCCACGCCCCCAGAGACACGCGGGTGCCTCTGGGGGCGTGTCTCTGGGAGGCCACGCCCCCAGAGGCAGCGGTGTCGAGCTGTTGTTTCATCTTCAGGAACCTGCTCAGCGGCTTCCTGAGCGCCGCCGCCGCTAAGCTAGCGCCGCCGTTGTTTCCTTAGCAGTGGCTGTTTGTTCTTCCTCCTCCGTCGTCACCGCTCTGGAGACGCGTGTCGGCAGAAACCTCCGTAATTGCGGGGAGTGTCGAGGCTTGCCGGCCGCCGCCTGGAGAGCGTTTACAACACTAAGGCTTGGCGGGCCATGACTGGCGGCTTAACGGGCCCCACCTGTGTCTGAGGTCACCCGGAGCCGGTAGCCCTGCACCCCGGAGGCCGGCGTGCTCCACCGCGCCCGCACCGCGCGCGCACCCTCGACCTCGAAGCGCACGGCGGTCGGCGGCTCCACTGCGGAGAGAGGACAGGTAACCCTTTAGCGGAGCGGAGAGAAGACACGTGCACCGCTACACAAGAGGGCGGCCATCTTGAGAGGAACAAGAATGACCTCCGCTTGAGCTCGAGGACTCAAGCAACAACACAACAACAACACAACAACAACACAACAACAACGGCCTGCAGTTGAGAACATTCAGCGGGGAACAAACGGGCCGCTGAGAATTGTGGTGATTTTGTCCGTGTACGGAATCAAAGAACGGCCATTTTGAATTTAACGCGTTGAGCTTGTTTTGGCCGTTCTTTGATTCAGTCCACGTCATTCTCGTTTTGTTTCTGAAGTATAATCTCATTGGCTGGAATAACTTTATGTTTTAATTCTGTATAATTAGGAGCCACTTAGTAAAACATAGTTTTTTTAAGTTTCCCGCCAACACACGGCCGCATGGAGCGGCTGACCCCTGCAGACCGTCCATGACCTCAATCCACCCGGTGATGGATTGACCGCAGCGGCGTGGCGCCGCTCGGGGGGGTTATGCAACGAGGCGGAGCGGCCGCCGCCGCCATTGCAAACCTCAGAAAAGAGTACAGGACGTCCGTGGAGACGCGTGTACGTCTTTTCTCTGGTCACGCTCCAGAGGTCAGGACCACGGGTTCTTAAATCACGTCAGCTCTGGGCCGCGTTGTGATTGGTTCACATGTCGGTCGGAGCGTTTCCTCTGAGGATCCGTTATCATTTAAGAACCGCGGTCTGCGTGAACACAGAGCGCCGGCCGGCGGCTGCGGAGGGCATCATGCGTCGTGTACGGGAGAAGTTGTTGACAACAACTTGAGGCGACACCGGGAGGCTCCATGTACACGAGAGGCCGCCGGCCGCGGGGGGGGGGGGGGGGGGAATATTTGTAGATGATATTCTTCAGGTTGGGGTTTGAGAACGACACAAAGAGCTAGCTCGCTACGAGGGGTTCTCCACGCGGCCGTCGCTAACTCCGTTAGCTCTGGCACGGGAATACAAGGACCCTGAACGCATCGTCATTCTGTTATCCGCTTGATCCCTCTATCATATGAAACACAAACGACTACATATAAAGGTCACCTAAAGGTCACCTGAAGGTCATCTAAGTAATCTGAAGGTAATCTTGTGGTAATCTAATAGTAATCTAAGTAATCTTGTGGTAATCTGAGGGTAATCTTGTGGTAATCTAAGTAATCTTGTGGTAATCTGAGGGTAATCTAAGTAATCTCGTGGTAATCTAATGGTAATCTAAGTAATCTCGTGGTAATCTGAGGGTAATCTTGTGGTAATCTAAGTAATCTTGTGGTAATCTGAGGGTAATCTAAGTAATCTCGTGGTAATCTAATGGTAATCTAAGTAATCTCGTGGTAATCTGAGGGTAATCTAAGTAATCCCATGGTAATCTGAGGGTAATCTAAGTAATCTCGTGGTAATCTGAGGAGAATCTAAGTAATCTCGTGGTAATCTAATGGTAATCTCGTGGTAATCTAATGGTAATCTAAGTAATCTCGTGGTAATCTGAGGGTAATCTAAGTAATCTCGTGGTAATCTGAGGGTAACCTGAGCTCCAGAGTGTGAGCTCTCTCTGTAGTAGTACCAGGCGAGGACGAGACCACCAACCAGTGTGTGAGCTTGAAGAATATCATCGGGAAATATTGTCGTGAAGCCAAGACTCGGGGTCGGCCGACCCCGTCGAGGCTTGACCGGGGGGGGGGGCGTTCAATAAAAAACGGAGGAATCACCAACCTGGTGAGTCAACTCAGGGGCCGCGGGGGGGCTGCTGCTTCTGTTCCACAGGGACCAAAACCATCCAGAGAAACCCTCCAACCACACACACACACACACCTACACACACACACACACACACACACACACACACACAGACACACAGACACACATGCATACATACAGACACACACACAGGCATACACACACACATACACACAGACACACAGGCATACACACACATATCTACACACACACACACCTACCCACACACACAGACATACACACACAGGCATACGCACACATACGCACACAGGCATACACACACAGGCATACGCACACACACACACACTGGCATACACACACATCTACACACACAGGCATACACACTCAGAGCTTTTCTTTGCTTTGCTCCAAACTGTTTTTATTTGTCTAATAGTTTTCACAGTTCAGCTTTCCTTTGTCTAGGAGCTCCAGCCTCAACACGTCAAACTATTCCACATGGTGGGAGATTATATATAAATATATATTTATAATCCAGCGGCTCGGAGGAGCACATGTTCTCCTCCGAGCCGCTGGACAGTAATGTAAACTCGTTTTGTGTTTCCGTTGCATCAGGAGGGACGAGGGAGGAAACTTGGCCTCGGGCCGGAGCTGCTTGGGCCTGGAGGGGCTAGGAGAGAGGAGACGAGGAGACGAGGAGCCTAGGCCCTCCAGCAGGGCGCCCCCTGGTGGACAGCACGCCACACTGCATGTCTGGGGGGAAGGGGCCCAACCACCAGCTGGAGGTCTGTCATGGAGACTGAGACCACCAGAGATCCCGGTTGGGACAGAAACAAACACTCCAGGTCCACAAATTGAAAGCAGACCAACGTATTTCTTCTCATCCAGGAACTCTTGTGAGTTCTCCCTAGCAACAGGTCAGTTCTCCCTAGCAACAGGACTCTTTCGATCAGGAGGTCACAAAACACACGTCGTCTTTCTCAGCGTGATTCTTCTTTTATTTAGACCACAAAGTGCAGCAGGAGAGGAAGAGAGCTGTGAGGAGGAGGAGGAGGAGGAGGAGGAGGAGGAGGAGGAGGAGGAGGAGGAGCAGGAGGAGGAGCCTTACCTTGGTCCTGGGCCCGGCAGGAGGACAGCAGCAGAGCCAGGAGAGCCGCCAGACTCAGTCGGCTCTTCATCTTCATCTTCATCTCCTGGGATCAGAAGCTCATGAAGCTGCCGGAGGAGGAAGCAGGGGGTTAGACTCTAGCAGACCCCTGAAGACCACCAGAGACCCTCAGACCTCTATGAGCCTCAAGACCACCAGAGACCCTCAGACCTCTATGAGCCTCAAGACCACCAGAGACCCTCAGACCTCTATGAGCTTCAAGACCACCAGAGACTATTAAACCTCTATAGGCCTTGAAGTCCAACAGAGACCCTCAGACCTCTACGAGCCCCAAAGTCCACCAGAGACCCTCAGACCTCTATGAGCCCCGAAGTCCACCAGAGACCCTCAGACCTCTTAGACCTCTATGAGCCCTGAAGTCCAACAGAGACCCTCAGACCTCTTAGACCTCTATGAGCCCTGAAGTCCAACAGAGACCCTCAGACCTCTTAGACCTCTATGAGCCCTGAAGTCCAACAGAGACCCTCAGACCTCTTAGACCTCTATGAGCCCTGAAGTCCAACAGAGACCCTCAGACCTCTTAGACCTCTATGAGCCCTGAAGTCCAACAGAGACTCTCAGACCTTTCAGGGCAAAGTTACCAAACGGGTCTCCAGGGTCTTCCAGACCCCCACAGTAAAGACCACTAGCAGCCCTGGTGGGGGTCTGCCGGACTCCTCCTCCTGTCCCGCTGGGCTTAAAGGAGCTCCTGGAGCCGTCACGCGCTCTGCTCCGGTGCCGTGAGCGCGCGGCGGACCCGGAGTCTCCACAGCGCCGTGCGCAATTACGCAGCGCAGCGCGCAGCCGGACCCGTCCCGGGAGGACCGGGATCCCCAGAGACCCCGCAGTCTGGATCACAGTGACCCTCTAAGACACAGGTCACCCGAGGGGAGAGCAGTCGATCCCAGAGCACTGACCTGAGGAGAACTCCCTTCGGTTAGAGAAATCAAGCGGAGAGAAAAGGTTCAGGACTCTGCAGACCCCCGACCTCAGGACCCGGGCGCGCGAGGAGCTCCGGTGCTCGGCTGAGTGCTTTCCTTTGATGTTGCCGGTGGTTCCAGACGCGTCGCGAGCTTCTTTCCAAGTGGGAAGCGTCTCCGCGCGAGCGGCTACTTAAGAGGGGGCTGCCCCGCGCGAGCTCCTATGACGTCACGCACAGCGGCGTGTGTAACCTCCAACACACACACACAGACGCGCGCGTGCACACACACACACACGCGGAAACTTTTACATAGTTCTCTGCATTCCTTCCCGGTGATGGAGGCGCTTCTGTGCGTCTCCGCCACAAGGAGACAGCGGCGGGGAGGAGGGGGGAGGGGGGGGGAGAGGGGGAGGCTTTACCCTCTTTTTTTATTTTGTGAATCAATGGGAAAATATTTGACAGTCTGGTCAAACTAAAACAGTTTCTTCTTCGTGAGTGGATCAGAGGGATCAGCTCTCAGCCAATCAGAGGGCTGGAAACACAGACGGTCTTCAGTCAGTTCGGCCCAACATCTGGACTCTGGGGCTTCAGGCGGTGGACTCAAGAACGTGACGCTCAGTGAACGCGCCGCAGGTCACGAGCACAACAATACAGAATAATGATCAACACGCAGCCCACAGGTCACCAGAGAGCTCAAAGAAACGAGCCGCACCTGAACCCCCCAGAGGCCACGACCTGTTAGAGGGCATCAGACCGGCCACAATGCGCCCCCTGGTGGCCGGGGGACTCCTCCTCCTGGTGGCCGGGGGCCTCCTCCTCCTAGTGGCCGGGGGCCTCCTCCTCCTAGTGGCCGGGGGCCTCCTCCTCCTGGTGGCTGGGGGACTCCTCCTCCTGGTGGCCGGGGGCCTCCTCCTCCTGGTGGCCTCCTCCTCCTGGTGGCCGGGGGCCTCCTCCTCCTGGTGGCTGGGGGACTCCTCCTCCTGGTGGCCGGGGGCCTCCTCCTTCCACCCCGGGGGCCTCCGCCAGCTTTCTGGCTCCCGCAGCAGATTCCTGAGTGTTTGTTGAAGAGCAGGATTCTGTATTCTGGACCGGGCCGCCGCAGACAGCAGGCTTCTGCCAACAGGAGGTTCTGTGAGGAGGGTTCTGCCAACAGGAGGTTCTGTGAGGAGGGTTCTGCCAACAGGAGGTTCTGTGAGGAGGGTTCTGCCAACAGGAGGTTCTGTGAGGAGGGTTCTGCCAGGAGACGCTCATCAGGACCGTCGGCTGGATGAAGCTCATCTGGTGATTTGATCTGAGACGGTTTCCAGACTCACTAGATCCCTTTGGCAACACCGCCCTCTAGTGATGGAAATATATATATATATATATATATATATAAAAGGTCGCAAGAAAGTCAGTTTAAAAATACATATAGCACAAAAATAAGTCACGCATATTATATGTGCTAGGTATAATTCTATATAGCACATTTAATTTACACAAATGATATATAAAGCACTGAAGTGAATTGAACATCTATTGGTTTTGGAAGAAAAGTTTCTAAAAACGGTTTACTTACACACACACACACACACACACACACACACACACACACACACACACACACACACACACACACACACACACACACACACACACACACACACACACACACACACACACACACACACACACACACACACACACACACACACACACACACACACACACACACACACACACACACACACACACACACACACACACACACACACACACACACACACACACACACACACACACACACACACACACACACACACACACACACACACACACACACACACACACACACACACACACACACACACACACACACACACACACACACACACACACACACACACACACAATGTTTGTGTGTTTATTGTGTGATGAACAGACGGAGGCGTCAGGAGGTACGATTGTATTTATTGATCCCGTAGGTCATCGGAGAGACAGACATAAATATTGATCCCGTGAACGTGACCGGCGTCACCTGGTGGCCAGAGAGTGAACAGCTGGCTCAAGCCTTCTTGGGGAACGCCGCCTGCAGCAGCTCGTACACCACGTAGCCGGCTCCTGCAACAGCAACGAGAGGAGTCACCTGCTGCTCACTCCTCAGCTCCTCCTCCTGCTCACTCCTCAGCTCCTCCTCCTGCTCACTCCTCCTCCTGCTCACTCCTCAGCTCCTCCTCCTGCTCACTCCTCCTCCTGCTCACTCCTCAGCTCCTCCTACTGCTCACTCCTCAGCTCCTCCTACTGCTCACTCCTCCTACTCAGCTCCAGCTCCTCCTCCTCCTCCTCCTCCTCCTCCTCCTCCTCCTCCTGCTCACTCCTCAGCTCCTGCTCACTCCTCAGCTCCTCCTCCTGCTCACTACTGAGCTCCTCCTGTTCAACCCTCCTTTTTACTCCATAGCTCCTCTCGATTTCCCTTCCCCCTCTCTAGCCCCTCCCCCTTTCCCTCTCGCTCCTCCCCCTCTTTCCTTCCAATTTCCCTCCCTAGCCCCTTTCCCTCCTTAGCTCCTCCCCTTTCCGCCATAGCTCCTCCCCCTGGCTTCACAGACAGCAGTAGACGGCGTGGGTTCTCACCGAGGACGGTGAGCGTCATAGTGGTCCTGTAGAGCACGGCGTCGGCGGCGCCTCCTTTGAGGTGGATGGGCAGCCCGTTGTCCTCCTGCGGAGACAACGCCGTTAGTCACATGGTCACACGGTCACATGGTCACATGGTCACACGGTCACACGGTCACATGGTCACATGGTCACACGGTCACACGGTCACATGGTCACACGGTCACATGGTCACACGGTGCCGCCGTAACGCCCAGAGCGGAGGACACGGGCGCTCAGAACAAAGACGAAACTCTGCTTCAGTTTAATACACAAATACAAGTGAAATACTAACATTATTTATGAAGAGATGATTAGAGAAGAGTCAACAAGGGAAGAGTCAACAAGAGAAGGGTCATGAGAAGAGTCAACTAGAGAAGAGTCATGGGAAGAGTCAACAAGAGAAGTGTCAACAAGGGAAGAGTCAACTAGAGAAGAGTCAACAAGAGAAGTGTCAACAAGGGAAGAGTCAACTAGAGAAGAGTCAACTAGAGAAGAGTCAACAAGAGAAGAGTCAACAAGAGAAGTGTCAACAAGAGAAGAGTCAACTAGAGAAGAGTCAAGAGAAGTGTCAACAAGGGAAGGGTCAACAAGAGAAGAGTCAACAAGAGAAGAGTCAACAAGGGAAGAGTCAACTAGAGAAGAGTCAACAAGAGAAGTGTCAACAAGGGAAGAGTCAACTAGAGAAGAGTCAACTAGAGAAGAGTCAACTAGAGAAGTGTCAACAAGGGAAGAGTCAACAAGGGAAGAGTCAACTAGAGAAGAGTCAACTAGAGAAGTGTCAACAAGGGAAGAGTCAACAAGAGAAGAGTCAACTAGAGAAGTGTCAACAAGGGAAGAGTCAACAAGAGAAGAGTCAACAAGAGAAGTGTCAACAAGGGAAGAGTCAACAAGGGAAGGGTCAACTAGGGAAGGGTCAACTAGGGAAGGGTCAACTAGAGAAGGGTCAACAAGAGAAGAGTCAACAAGGGAAGAGTCAACAAGGGAAGAGTCAAGAGAAACCACGTCTCCATCTGGGACGCTCGACTCGCTGCATGTTCAACATATGTTCACGGTTTGATCCGCTGACTGAGATTGACTGGAGAGACTTTGACCCTGTGTGACCTCTGTGTGACCTCTGTGTGACCCGCAGAGAGCTTTGAAAAGACGGCGTGTCGTCTAGACCAGTGGTTCTCAAATGGGGGTCCGCGTACCCCTGGGGGTACGTGAAGGCACTCCAGGGCGTACGTGAGATTTTTTAAAAATCTATTTAGAATTAGCATCCATTAAAAAAAATAGTTATTTAATAAAACACAAGTGTAAGTTCATAAAATGAATTGTATATTAAGTAGGCAATTTAATTAACCTAAAAACCCAGAGTCCCCCCCCACCATGACCCAACGTGGCACACGCTCACGGCCCGTCTCACACACACACGTCTCTTTATTTTACTATTATTGACTTTCATTATTAAATAAATGTTCCTTTAATCGACTGATTGACACCGCCTGGACTAATGAACCAAGTATAGAGTTCTGTGTGGTCAGCGGCGCGCTGTGCTGACGTCACTGCTCTGACGTCACATGAAGTCGCCGGCCGGTTCTCACCTGGAACACCTTCTGCTTCTGCGGCACTTTGTTGTCCACCTGCCGGCGCGCGGAGCTGCCGAAGGTCCGCCGCGCCACCTGCTGGAGAGCCTGCGGAACAACACGGAGCCGGTGAAGCCGCAGCGGCCGGAGGTCACTGGAGGCTCGAGCCCGCGGGCCTCGCGTACACATGAAGAGTGAATACAGAAAGTCTCGCGGCTAAGACGCGGGCGGCGGGAGTAGCACTAAGCTAATGCTAGCTCCGGCTTTGACCCCTAGCTCGGTTCACGGTGCTCAACTTCGGTTTGCCGACGTTCAGCTCGTATATCTGCGTTGTTAGTCATACTCTATGTATATGAGACACACGCACAATGTTTGAGAGGAGAATACACTTACAAATACGTGTCTGTTCATCTTGGCGTCTGCAGTCGTCTCGCACAAGGACACCGGAAACCTGCTTCCGCTTCAGCTGCTTCTTCTTCTGCGCAGAGATTAGCGGCAGGCAGTATTTGTGCTAAGCGCTCTGTCGCCACCTACAGTCTTGAAGGCGAACTACACATTACATACGCTTTTATCCAAAGCGAGTTACAATAAGTGCATTCAACCAACTTAGAGCAACAAGAATCAAGAAACTATTGCCTTTGACCTTCTGTTTATGTTTTATATGTATATATGTTATGTGTTGCATTGCTCTCAGCATCCCTGTTCTTTCTATTCGCTGCCTCTTATTATTATTATCGGGGGAAATAATGCATTATATATAATTATAAAGTAATTAAATAGGCTCCACCTGCTGCATTGCTACGGTGATGAACACATTCTTACATCAATAATTACAATCCTAGGAGATTATATATATATATATATATACACACACATATATACATACATATATATATACATATATATATATATATATATATATATATATATATTGTAATCGTCCTCTGTGTCCTAGCTCCTTAGCCTGTATGTGAATAAGGTATCAACACAATATTTTACAAATGAGGTGAAGTCAAAATAAATAATAATAATAATAATAATATATATAATAATAAAATAATAGTGAGGAACAATCAAGCACGTCAGAGAAACCCGTTTCAATATAATTTGACCCATTTATTCATTTAAAAGCAACAACACAACACAGATGGAAATAAGAAAAAGAGTACAGTGCATACCGTTACTGTTTTTATACTGTATACAGAAAATAAAACGTGTAAGATTACACATTTCGTCCGGTCACACTCTCGAAAAAAGAAAAAAGCTTTTATTCTGAAAGCAGAGCGGAAACTAACCGGCTTTTATTCTTAAGGAAGAGCGGAAACCAACCGGCTTTTATCCTGAAGGTAGAGCGGAAGCTAACTGGCTTTTCTTCTGAAGGCGGAGCGGAAACTAACCGGCTTTTATTCTGAAGGCAGGACGGAAACCAACCGGCTTTTGTTCTTAAGGAAGAGCGGAAACCAACTGGCTTTTATTCTGAAGGCAGGGCGGAAACCAATCGGTTTTTGTTCTGAAGGCAGAGCGGAAGCTAACTAGCTTTTGTTCTGAAGGCGGAGCGGAAACTAACCGGCTTTTATTCTGAAGGCAGGGCGGAAACCAACCGGCTTTTGTTCTGAAGGTAGAGCGGTTCCGTTTCCGGCAGTGACGTCTGCCCCCCTCTCGGCGGAGGAGCAGCAGTCAGGCCGCTACATCGAGCCGCTGCTCCGGGTCTCATCTGAGGACTGCGACCATGGAGTAAACATGGCCCACAACCGAAGCTCCTTCCTGGAAGGTAAGCCCGACGCCGCTGCGCCGCCGGTCGGCAGGCCGCCATTTTTTGTTAGTGGTTGTTTTCTCCCTTCACGCCCGGTGGCTGTATCAGCCTCGGCTTCCAGGCGCGCGATGGCGGCCCGCGACGGCCGGTGCCGGGTCTTTATTCTTCTGCTTCTTCTCTCCCGCCGGGGCGGGCGGACCGGAGCTCTGCGGCGGGTTGAGCCCCGCGGCGGACCCGGGTCTTGGGTCTGGATGCCGAAGCTAGCTGGACGTTAGCCGGACGCACGGACGGGGCCTGTCGTCGTAGTCTGCCCCCAAAGCCCCCCCCCCATAAACAAGCGCCCCCCCCCCCATAAACAAGCGCGCCCCCATAAACAAGCGCGCCCCCACGCCACGCGCTTTAAGTCGTGAATACCTGGGATGTAAACAACGGTCTGACCGTTGGAGCGACAGAAGAAGCGCTCCACCACTGGGTTGAATGTGTCACCGCTGCCTTGCTCAGTGGCAGTGGCATGAGGGCAGGGCAGCGACACGGCTCCACTTACAAACGCAACAAACAACAGTTTCTCATTTATAATCGCCAATAATCAATAATCAATAGGCTCATCAGCCTGAACACGTTTATCCACAGGCTCCATTTCCTGTTGGTTTGATACTGAATTACAGGGCCAACAATGTTTAGAGGAAACTAAAGATCCACTCTATTCAAAATAAACCCACTCGCATGTGTGAAGTTTATTTCCTAATTTACTTCTGATAGGAACCAATGAAGCCAGAGCCTCAGGCAGGAAGTCAGATGGCAGCGAGAGACGCCTTGTTGTTGTTGTTGTTGTTTTGCCGAGCAAGCTTCCTGTCTGAATTAGTTTTATCGGCGGAGAACCCTGAACGTTCCCCTGTGAGTAGAACCCTGAGCGTTCCCGTGTGAGGAGAACCCTGAGCGTTCCCGTGTGAGGAGAACCCTGAGCGTTCCCGTGTGAGGAGAACCCTGAGCGTTCCCGTGTGAGGAGAACCCTGAGCGTTCCCGTGTGAGGAGAACCCTGAGCGTTCCCGTGTGAGGAGAACCCTGAGTGAGAACGTGTTCTGTGTTCTGCAGCTCTGGACCGATCGGAGGCCCGGAGAGACGGAGGGTTCAAGCACAACAACTGGAGCTTCTCTCTCTCTGGGGACAGCAGAGAGGGGCGGAGTCACGAGTAAGCCCCGCCCCCCTCCACCTGACACTGACCCGTAAACACCTGCAGAAGGCTTCCACGCACCTTCTGACAATACCTATTGTTCTGAAGGTTAAGATGCTAGAGAAACACACACACACACACACACACACACACACACACACACACACACACACACACACACACACACACACACACTCTCCCTCTCTGATCGTGTGTGTGTCCTCAGTGTGAGCGTGGAGGAGATGGACCGGCAGCAGCCCACCTCCCCCGAGGAGAAGAAGGTACGGCCTTCCACCTGAACTCCTCTTCCTCCTCTTCCTCCTCCTGGACGTCTCCTCCAGGCACCTTCACCTCATTTCATATTTGAACCTCATCTCATCCACCTTGTGACACACTAACTCCTCCCCTTAATGTGTCTCTTGTGTGTGTGTGTTGTGTGTCTCTGTCTGTGTGTGTGTGTCTCTGTCTGTGTGTGTTGTGTGTCTCTGTGTTGTGTGTCTCTGTGTGTGTGTTGTGTGTGTGTGTTGTGTCCTCAGCCTTCGTCCCTGAGGCACTTCTCCTCCGATCCTTTGAGGACGTATGAGAACCGACCAAATAACCACCCCCGGCCCAAAAGACTGAGGTACAGCCACCTGCCCTCCTTTTATTTATTTATTTATATATATATATATATATGTATGTATATGTGTTTTTTCCTAACTGCATTTTATAGAAATAAAATAACTTTTGATAAAATGTCATTCCGTAGTTAGTTTTCCTGTGAACTGAACAAATGATGAAATGAATCCAGTAAAATCCTGACTGTGACACACATGATGTAATATGCAGGTAACAGGAGGTAAATAGAATAATGATAACAATGCCCCCCCCCCCCCAGCGATGACCCGTTCTCGGCGGCGGCGTCCTCCCCTATCCCCAACAGAACCAACTATTTCATCATCAGCCCGGCGCCGGCGCAGGGACTCGTCCTCCAGGGGCGCCACTTCCAGCACGCACAGACGCCCTCCGCCCTCCGGAAGCCGGCCCAAAGGTGAGCGGCAGGAAGGAAGGGGAAGTAAAAGGGAAGTATAGGGGAAGTAAGAAGGACATAAAAGGGATGTAAACTGGAAGTAAAGGGGGAGTAATTTTGTCTAGGTCACCATGGAAAATATTTTTAATCTCAATGGGTTTCACCTGGTTAAATTAATAATAAGTAAGCGGTAAGTAAACTGGAAGTGAACAGGACGTAACTGGGAAGTGAACTGGAAGTATGTGGGAAGTAAAGGGGAAGTGTGCTGGTCCACATGTCCATGTCATGAAAGTGACGTTGAGTCTGATGCTGCTCACTAGCTCCGCCCCCTAAAGAGAAAAAAGACAACATTGATTTTCATTGGTGAGACGTTTCTGTCTTTTTGTGGTTCTGTCTCCCAGCAGCCTTGATTTGAAGGAAAGGTAAGACGCCGCCACGTCCTCGGGGACCCGCCACGTCCACAGCTGTTTAATGAGTCATTTATATAGACTTCTATACAACCAGAGGAGCCCCCTGGTGGCCAGGAGAGAGAATGCAGCTTTAACACCTGAAGCATAGACTTCTATACAACCAGAGGAGTGGCTACACTAACATTCTGTATTCTAGTGTTCGTCGTTATTGTTCTGTAATTATTTGTTTGTTTGTATGGAAAAAACTAAACATTTCAATGAAGTTAAACCGGTTTGATGATTTCACGATTGACTCGTCTTCCTCTCTCCTGCAGAAATGACTTCTCCACCACGCAGCAGGCGGTGGAGGTGGACAGCATCGTGCTCACCTGCCCAGACCTCTCAGGTAGAGGTGTGTGTGTGTGTGTGTGTGTGTGTGTGTGTGTGTGTGTGTGTGTGTGTGTGTGTGTGTGTGTGTGTGTGTGTGTGTGTGTGTGTGTGTGTGTGTGTGTGTGTGTGTGTGTGTGTGTGTGTGTGTGTGTGTGTGTGTGTGTGTGTGTGTGTGTGTGTGTGTAACGGGTCGGGTGTGTCTGGTTTCAGAAGACGAGGCCTCGCCCAACGTGAAGCGGCGCCTGCAGCAGAAGAGGAAGCCGCTGGAGGACGGCGGCGCCCTCCCTCTGCAGGCCAGAGCAGCCGAGGTGAGAGCGGACTACATTACCCAGAAAGCAACGGGACTCCTCTCTCTCTTCTCTTCGCTCCTCCTCCTCCTCTCCTCTCCTCTTTCCTCTCCTCCTCTCTCTCCTCTCTCTCTCTCCTCCTTGTGACTCATTCTCCTCCTCTCTCTCTCCTCCTCTCCTCCTCCTCTCCTCTCTCCTCCTTGTGACTCATTCTCCTCCTCCTCCAGCCCCATCGGTCGCCCGTCTCTCTCTCCGTGTGTGTGAAGTGCAACACGGCGGGCGATGGCGTGGGTCGCCAGGAAGCTGGCCAGACAGGGCGTCGCCGGGCGCCGCCTGTCCGCCGCCGCTGCCGCCTCGACGCCCGCTTCCCATCCGCTGCCAGCCGGCGCCGGCGCGCAGAGCTTACCAGCCGCCACGCCGCGAGACCTCAGGGAGACGCTGCCGGTGCGCATCGTGACCACCAGGGGGACGCCGCTGACGCCGAGCAGCGGACGCTCGCCGCCGCTAGCCGCCACGTCGAGCTGCTACGGCGCCAGGAGCGCGGCTAAAGGGAAGAGGGCGGGCGCCGCGCAGCGCCACGAGCTCAACGACCCCAGTGAGTCAGAGCTGTGACCTCCACGTCACATGACCTCCACCACATGACCTCCACCACATGACCTCCACCACATGACCTCCACCGCGTCACGTGACCTCCACGTCACGTGACCTCCACCACATGACCTCCACCACACGTGACCTCCACGTCACGTGACCTCCACCACATGACCTCCACCACATGACCTCCACCACATGACCTCCACCACATGACCTCCACCGCGTCACATGACCTCCACCACATGACCTCCACCACATGACCTCCACCACATGACCTCCACCGCGTCACATGACCTCACGATGTTGAACGGCGCTCCCTCCCCAGTCGTCCTGTCCAGCGATGACGAGGAGGCGGGTCCCGGCGGCGCGGCGGGCGCCAGCCGGCTGGACAGCGTCTCCCCTCGCCCGGCCGACTCGGCTCACTCCTCGCCGGCGCCCTCCGGTGGCCGGGTGGAGGCGGCGGTGAAGAGCGCCGGAGAGCAGGAGGAGTCCAACGGCGAGTTCTTCGAGGACGTCAACATGAAGATCACGATACCGCGGAGAGCCCGGATGAAGGACCAGGTGGGCGTGTCCTCCACGTCAGACAGGCGTCCGTCACACGGAGGATTGTCGAGGGAGAGACGTCTACGTGACGTCACGGGCTCGTAGACGTGACGTCTCTCTTCTCTCTCTCTTTTTAACTCTCCAGTTCGGGAATCAACCCCCCGAGCAGTTTTCTCCGAGGCTGAAGAAACCCAAGCTGGCGTCCAGCAGCAGCGAGCGCATCGTGCTGGAGTGCCGCAGCGTGAGGGTGGGCACGCTGCGCAGGATGGTCACCAAGCCCGTCGTGGTGAGAACATCCTCCTCACATGACGCCACAACAGCTGTGGAGACGACGACTCGAGCCACGGCTGAAAAGAATGAACTACAATGTCCCGACACAAGTTTCAAAATAAAAGCCCTGCATGGAAGTGGAGCCATTCTGTCCCCATGCTTTTACTGTGGAAGGAGGCCGAGCCTGATAGAGTTGCATCTCTGACCGCGTCTTCTCTCTCTGCAGTTTTCAACGGAGCAGATCCAGCTGGAGACTGAAGGTAAATGAGAGCATCACGACGTAGAGCATCACGACGTAGAGCATCACGACGTAGAGCTCCACGACGTAGAGCATCACGACGTAGAGCTCCACGACGTAGAGCATCACGACGTAGAGCGTCACGACGTAGAGCTCCACGATGTAGAGCATCACGACGTAGAGCGTCACGACGTAGAGCTCCACGATGTAGAGCTCCACGACGTAGAGCATCACGACGTAGAGCATCACGACGTAGAGCGTCACGACGTAGAGCTCCACGACGTAGAGCTCCACGACGTAGAGCTCCACGACGTAGAGCTCCACGACGTAGAGCGTCTCACGCCGTGTCTCACGCCGTTGTCTCACGCCGTGTCTCACTCTGTGTCTCACTCTGTCTGTCTTACGCCGTGTCTCACTGTGTCTCACTCTGTGTGTCTCTCTGTGTGTCTCACTCTGTGTGTCTCTCTGTGTCTCACTCTGTCTGTCCCTCTGTGTGTCTCACTCTGTCTGTCTCTCTGTGTGTCTCACTCTGTCTGTCTCACTCCGTGTCTCAGGCCCGCAGCGCGACAGCGTGGAGAACATCTGTCTGCGGGCCTCGGAGCTGGTGAGCTGCGAGTGGTGCAGCGTCCGGAAGCTTCCGGTGTTGTTCTTCAGGACGAGTCCGGCCGAGTGCGCCCGGCTGAGAGGACAGCTGCTCATGACGGAGGAGGAGGGGGCGCACTGGTACGACTGTGCCGGGGACCGTGAGTACACCAACTACACAGCCACAAGTACACAGCCACAAGTGCACAGCCACAAGTACACAGCCACAAGTACACAGCCACAAGTACACAGCCACAAGTACACAGCCACAAGTACACAGCCACAAGTACACAGCCACAAGTGCACAGCCACAAGTACACAGCCACAAGTGCACAGCCACAAGTACACAGCCACAACTACACAGCCACAAGTACACAGCCACAAGTACACAGCCACAAGTACACAGCCACAAGTACACAGCCACAAGTACACAGCCACAAGTACACAGCCACAAGTACACAGCCACAAGTACACACCTATTTGTAACCGTGTCATTTAGAAAGTTACAGATTTCTCCCCTGATGTCGCCCCCTGGTGGTCAGGAGAGAGAATGCAGCTGTAACACATGAAGCATAGACTTCTATACAACCTGAGGAGTCGCCCCCTGGTGGTCAGGAGAGGGAATGCAGCTTTAACACATGAAACATAGACTTCTATACAACCAGAGCAGATGTTCTGAAGACCGTTGTTCTGTTTTATTGCTTTTAAGGAACAGAATTGAAGAGGATGCCTCGTAGCTTTCTGACAGGAGACGTTCTGCATGTTTGAATATGAGCTCTCCGTGCTGACAGTTTATTGTGGCCTGTTAGTTAAAGGTTAACCTGCGAGGCGAACTGTCTCCTCCGGTACGCTCAGCTTTCTGTCTCCGCTGCACGGTTCACATCCAACACACAGATACGTAATAGATGGTAAATAAAGAGCTGCAGCTGCGCATCGAGCTGAGCGGGTTGTGCAGAGCGTTTAGAATATGAAACACTTTGAGAGTTACACAATGTTCAAAGGTCGGGTCACTCGAAATGTCCTCATTGTTCAAAGCTCTGTTGTTCAATGAAGATCATTACATCATAAACTCTCCATAGTTAACGTGTAGTGACGACTCTCTGGTGTAGTGAAGTCTCTACAGAGTGTGTAGAGGCCCATCTCCAGGGTTCTGATGGTACATCGTGTTATCGCCTCAGAAGACTGGCGGAGGGGTAGAAAACCCCGTGAACCTTTTTTATGTGAGCGCAGCTGAAAACAGTTCTGCTGGTGACAGAAGCTCTGAAACGGGGCTTCCTTTGAGGACAAGGAGAACTGAGATGCGTTGGATGCGTTGTGACCCCCCGTGACCCCCGTCTCGTGCCCAGGCTCTGACGAGCAGTTCATCGTGCTGATCTTCGAGAACGGGCTGGTGATGAAGGAGCAGGCCGTGCTGGAGGACATCCTGGGGGAGATCGGCCGCGCCAACGACCTCGTGAGCTTCCCCGCCAAGCTGCCCTTCGAGGAGGCCAACATCCGGCTGGTGAACTACAACAAGGCCCTGAAGCAGAAAGAGGACAAGGTGCCCCCCCACACCCCACACCCCACCACCCCCTCTGTATTTTATTTCCTCCATCCTAACAAACTCTCTCTCTCTCTCTCTGTCTCTCTCTCTGTCCCCCCCCCCCCAGGAGAAGCCGACCCAAAGCCCTCAGAAACCGTCTCTCGGCTCCCCGGGGATCAAGGTGGCGCCGGCCCCCCCGGTGAGGATGGCCACCCGGCAGCACGCCGGCGGCTACTTTGAGGACGAGGACGAGGACATGACCGACCTCCAGCCGACCTTCTGCGGGCCCATCGTCAAGTGAGGAACGCTCACACGTTGCCCTGTGATGGGAGGAGGCTGCTGGAGGCTCCTCCCATCACGCCCTGGAGACGGATATCTGGTCAACAAAGAGAGGCCACCGGTTTACAGGGGGGGGGATGGATGGATGGATGATGGATGGATGGATGGATGATGGATGGATGGATGTAATGAATCGATGGATGGATGATGGATGAATGGATGGATGTAATGGATGGATGATGGATGGATGTAATGGATGGATGATGGATGGATGTAATGGATGGATGATGGATGGATGGATGTAATGGATGGATGGATGATGGATGTAATGGATGGATCGATGATTCATCCATCCATTACCTCCATCCATCATCAAGATGGATGGAGGTAATGGATATAATGAATGGATGGATGGATGAATGATGTAATGAATGGATGATGGATGGATGTAATGCTGTTGGCGTCTCTCAGGTTGATGGTGTACCCGCCTCCTCCGGCTAAAGGCGGCATGGCGGTGACCAACGAGGACCTGCACTGCCTCAACGACGGGGAGTTCCTCAACGACGTCATCCTGGACTTCTACCTGAAGTAAGTGAGGAGCGGATCTCCACGCGCAGCGCGGAGATCCGCTCGGTTCCCACGACCGCTTCCCCCCGTGTCGTCTGCTCAGGTATCTGGTTCTGGAGAAGCTGAAGCAGGACGACGCTCAGCGGATCCACGTGTTCAGCTCCTTCTTCTACAAGAGGCTGAACCAGCGGGAGCGGCGCCACGCGCCCGACACCAGCAGCCTGCCGTGAGTCCCGCCGCGCCTCCTGCTCCCCGCGCCGCGCCTCCTGCTCCCCGCCTCACCTCCCGTGTCCGTTGGTCTGTTGCAGCATCCAGAAGAGGAAGCACAACCGCGTGAAGACGTGGACTCGCCACGTGGATCTCTTCCAGAAGGACTTCATCTTTGTTCCCATCAACGAGTCGTGAGTCTTCTCTAGAGATTCGGCTTTTCTTTTTTTATTACGGTTCCACCGTTTTCAAATGCTTTTATTTAAATGCATTTATTTACATTTTCTTTTCTTAATATTATATTTTTTCCATGTTATTTTTTTATATTTATTTCTATATATATTGCATTGATTTTCGTTGGCGTGTGTGTTCAGGGCTCACTGGTATCTGGCCGTCATCTGCTTCCCGGGGCTCTCGGGTCCGGTCTACGAGCAGAACCCGGCGGACCACAGCGCCCCGTCGGAGGAGAACCTTCCGGACCACTGCCGCCCTCTGTCCCCCGACCGGGACGGGCTGGACGACGCCTCGGTGGACCCGCTCGCCGCGCCCGCCGCCGCTCAGGCCCCGCCCCCCGCCAAGGAGACAGACGGGGGGCCCGAGGCCCCCGGCGCCGGCCCGGCAGAGCCGGAGCAACAATACACAAGTGAGCCAAGTGTGGCACATTACGTGTAGTAATGAGTGGTAGGGAGTGGTAATGCTTTTCAAGTATGAAAGTTGTCTTCATATTCTTCAGGTGAAGGCGTCTCCCTCGTGTCACCCAATCAGAAAATAGTCAAATAATTATAAAACGTTCCTCAAAGTCCTCGTTCACGTCTTTAAATATGTGTGTTTTGTCTGTCCAAACGGAAAAGGCCGACGATTTGAAAATACTCCAAACCGCATTTCTGATTGTTTTTCCGTTATTGGCTTTAATCTTTAGTCCTTAGTCTTTATTCTTTAGTCTCCATGGTAACGGTGGCGCTCGTGTCTTCCAGGTGAGCTGCAGAGGATCAGCGTCTGTTACGGTTCAGTGAAAGGAGACGAAGACTTCAACTTCTCTGACGAGCAGAGCTCCTGTCAGGTAGTCCCCCTTCCCTCCTCCTCCTCCTCCTCCTCCTCCCCCCTAATGTGTGGCGTGTCTCCAGGATGAGTGCAGTGATGATGGGACTCTGGCTGAAGACACTCTCTGCTCTGACTCCTCGGCTCCTCCCGGCCGACTGAACCTCTGCAAGCAGTGAGTGGCTGCACTTCTGCTGCCGGCCAGCAGGTGGCCGCTCCTCTCTCCTGACTTGTTTCTCTGCTGCAGGCCCTGCATCCTCACCATGGACTCCCTGCGCGGCCCGGCCCGCTCCACGGTCGTCAAAACCCTCCGAGAGTGAGCAGCCTTCATTTCTCAAAGTGGCGTTCAAGGACCAGAAAGTGTTCGTTAAACCCAGAAGCGAGAGGGACCGCTGTCGTCACGCCATCTTTCCATCATCCCTCCTTCCCACTCTCTCCTCCCCTCCCTCCTCTCTCTTCTCTCTTTCTCTTTTCTCCTCACCCTCCTCTGTCCGCTCTCTCCTCCCTTCTTCCTCCTTCTCCCCTCTCTCTCTCCTTCCTCCCTCTCTCTCTCCCCCCTGTCTCTCCCTCCTTCATCCCTCTGTCCTTGGAACCTTCCGCGTGTGAAGATTCCGTCAGAAACTGAAACTGAAGCGTTTCATTAAAAATCAGAGTGTTGAGTTTGTGTTGTTTTGGGTGTTTTTTTAAATGGTGGGAATGTCTCGTGTGTATGCGTTTGTTTCAGGTACCTGGAGGTGGAGTGGGAGGTGCGTAAAGGGACCCAGCGGAGCTTTGGGAAGGACGTGATGAAGGGTTCGAGTCCCCGCGTGCCGCAGCAGGACAACTTCAGCGACTGCGGCGTGTACGTGCTGCAGTACGTGGAGAGCTTCTTCGAGGTGACGCCAGCAGCCGTGTTGTTAGCAGATATTATTATATCAAATATGATGCATCAAGAAATCTCCGACTACACAGTGATGACGTGCGTCATGCATATCACACAGATGATATCCGAGACACGTTATGTAAAAATTAATACATATTTTATACATATATATAATATTTTATGAATAATACATATTTTATACATATATATGTGTGTAGTTTTATATATAAAATATGCATTGGTACAGTAGACAAAGTCGATATTTAAAAGAAAAATACTAAATAGTAAGAATAAATAATAATCTGATAAAAATGTGAAACCTGTCAATGCAATTTGTATATAATATAGAAATATACAATATTTATATAAATATACATAGATATAATAGCTTTGGGTACAGTACAAAAATAAATAATAATAATTTAATGCAAATTGAGAAATTCAAATAAATGTAAAAATACTAATAAGTCATAAAATAAATCTTGCAAAATAAATAATCAGATAAAAATGTAAAAACCTATCAATCACACTTTTATATAATTTCCCCTGAAAATAGAAAAATCTTAAATCTTAAAATAAATCTTTCAAAATAAATAATAATCAAATAAAGGTTTAAATGAATGAGCCATAAAATAGATAAACTACTACAAAGTAATAAATCTAAATAAAAGGCAGATAAAATGAGTAAGAATTGCAACGTGTCTCCGATGAGGCGCAGCGCCTTTATTAATAGATAATAACCTCCTCTTCTTCTGGCCCAGAGCCCCATTCCCAGTTTCCACCTGCCGCTGAACCTGTCCGGCTGGTTCCCTCAGCCGCGGATGAAGACCAAGCGCGAGGAGATCAGGGAGCTCATCCTGAGGATCAAAGAGCAACAGGAAGTGGACAAGCGGGAGGCGGAGCCTGTCCCGGCCACGCCCAGCTCCCCCGGGGAGCCCGAGATCGAAGAGACGTCCGGGTCGACGGGCCCGCCGCCAAACTTACCCATCGGCCCCTGAGGGGGGGGCGGGGCCTGACTGTGCGCTGCTGTTTTCACTTCAGCTGGGGAGCAACCGGTCTGCGACTCCCCCGTTAACCACAGACATCAAACGCAACGTTAAATTTGTACGGGGAAAAAATAAACATGAACTGTAAATATGCCGGAAGGTTTTTTTTTCTCCCCGCTGCCTTTGTAATTTACTTTGTTTTTGTTGTAGTTTTTTCATGAACCGGCCGCTCTAAGTTATGTGTTCTGGAAGTCGTTCTTCTCCGACGCGCACAACGACAACAACGTGTTTTTTAACGCCGAGCGGAGGAAGACAAGCGTGGCGAGGGAAGAAGTGGTCGCCGCCGGCCGTGTCTCCTCCGTGTGGAGTCGGTGGTTTTCAGATTAAAAGCAACTCCAGATGCAGGAACTTCTTTGTGCTTCTTATTTCTGCATCCGACTGTTTTTTTTCTTCTTTTTCTAACACCGACTCTGGAAAAGTTTTATTTATAATGTTTCAAAAGGTTTGTTTGGTGTTTAGTAGAGAATTAAAAATGGAAACATTCCAAACTAATTTCACATGAATGTCTGTAATAAAAAAGAAATATTTATAAATATATATATATATAATTATTAAAATATTGATATATACTTAAATATCTGTATATATAACATATTTGTACATACATACATTATGTGTATATATAAAATATTTGTGTAATATATATATATATAGTATTTATATATATTTTATATTTCAAATTATTCTCTACATTAATTATTGTCTTTTATATATATATATATATACAATATATTTATATATATGTATATATAATTCAAAATATATTTATTTATTTATAATAAATATATATATTCTTATACATTTTTTTTAAACTATATATAATTGAAGATATATATATATATATATATATATATTATATATTTTTTTTAATAATATTAATAAAATATGGATTTTTTTGATATAATCATTTGTTTAATATATATATGTTAGTATTTAAAAAGAAAATATATATATATAGTATTTTTCTTGGTCAACATCAGTTCTAATATTTATGACCCAAAGTATGATTTATAAATAATATAAAAAGTACACTGTAAAACTTGAAAATGATATGATTTTATTTTTATATA
Organism: Liparis tanakae; assembly: GCA_036178185.1. Lineage (NCBI taxonomy): Eukaryota > Metazoa > Chordata > Actinopteri > Perciformes > Liparidae > Liparis > Liparis tanakae. The sequence continues at coordinate 19,629,932 of CM070101.1, forward strand.
TATATATATATATATATATATATATATATATATATATATATATATATATATATATATATATATCATAATTAATTAGTGTCAGTGGGCCTGGTCCCATCCTGGTTCCCATAAAGTCTCAGAGGTTAGTTTCTGTGCTACTTCCTCTTAGCGACCTTTGACCCCGACCTGGATTGTGGGTTTAAATCGGAACATTCTGGTACTTCGTCTCCTGAGTTCTAGTTGCCAACTTATATTCAGCATTACACAGATGTACTACGATAAGTACTACGTCTCAATACTTGGCATTTTAAATACTACGTCCCAATACTTTGTTAAATACTCGTCCCAACACTTTATTTTAAATACTACCTCCCAATTCTTGGTATTTAAATACCATTAACACTACATTGTTGAACTGATGATAAAATAATACTAAAATATGTACATATAATAATAAAAAATGCAAATGATGTACATAATGCAACACTATATAAAGCCAAGTATAAATATATACATATAACAAGTCGTGTTGAACTCATGTTGAAGAACATACAGAAATATGATACAATATATATCTAAATATAAATACTATAAAATGTACGCTTTGTAGGTAATTTTGTCCAATTCTATACGTAATGCTCCACAATATACCACCAAGTATAAATATATAAATATGATGTAATATTATGAGACCAGGCCACCTAGACAGACCCAGATTCGGCTTCACCTGCAGCCCACATCCGGGGCTCCGCTGGAGGGAAAGAAGGCAGACCCAACACTACCACTTTAGTCCACAGGGGGCAGCAGAACCAACACTACCACTTTAGTCCACAGGGGGCAGCAGAACCACCACTACCACTTTAGTCCACAGGGGGAACCAGAACTAACACTACCACTTTAGTTGACATTTTATATTATTTATTATTATGTCTTTTTAATTAAGTTTATTGTTTTTTTATCAATATTATTTGTATAATATTTATATATTTATACATGGTGTTATATTTTATACCATTATGTACATAATTTACATTTTATATTATTTTGAATAATATTTTAGTTTTTTTATCACTATCAGTTATTCATTTACACATTTCACATTTATAATAATAATAATAATAATAATAATAATAATAATACATTATTATTGTCTAAGGCACCTTTCAAGGCACTCAAGGTCGCCGTACAACACATTAGACGGGGTTAAGACAACCGGAGAGCAGCGGCAGCGTTCACTCAACTATGACCCCAAGGATAATATATAAATACTATAAAAAGAACACTGTTGAACTGTTAATAATCATAATAAATAACAGAAATATATATTATATAAAACACATAATTAAAAGACTTTTAACGCCGGAACAGCGCCCCCTACTGGGAGACTGCTTCGTTCCTCTTCCATCCGGCCCCGTGACGTCACGGACCGGTTTTCCCAGGCTGGCTTGCGGGAGTCGGAGGCTTGCGGGGCGGGGAGAGAGTGGCCCAGGCTGCGGGAGCGGACAGCGTATCATCCGGAGACGAGCCCGGAGGGCGTGTTGCGGGGGAGAAGAAGAAGAACAACAAGAAGAAGAAGTAGAAGAAGAAGAAGAGCGTGTGCGCGCTTTGACCCGTTCTCTGTCTGTCCGGGATTTTACACGCAAGTGCCGGGAGTGCACGCGCCACCGCCGAGGTAAGCGCCGCGGAGCCGCGCCGGCCGACGGCCGGTTTGTCCTTCTCAGGGGGGGCGGGGGCGCGCGCGTGAGCGCGACATGACATACAGGCTGTAGAGCGTTATGAGCCGCTCGACAGTTCGGCTCGCGTCACATCCCCGTGCGTTGGCTCTTACCGCCGTCCGTCCACGACAGCCGCGAGCCGCCATCGCTGCCTCCCAGCGGCGGCTCGCGCGCGACCCCGCGCAGGTACACACACACAGCTGGCGCTAATAAGTCTGATTATTCGTGGATTCGTCGCGCTCGCGCAGATTAACACGCGCGCCGAATTCACGACAATATTCCCCCGAATCAGAAAAGTGACGTATCGCCGTGCGCGGCGTGCGCGTGCTGACCCGGCGAGCGGGTCCAGCGTCATTACGGCTCTTTCTGGACCGGAGCCGGGCACGCGCGCACACATACGAGGACGAGCGTTTTTTGTGTTTTTGTTTAGCCTCAGCCCCGGGGGGGGTGGGGGGGGGGGGTGCGTTCAGGACGTGTTGTACAGCAGCACCGATATGTCACATGCACGAGCATGGCTGCGGCCTGCACGCGCACGCACCGAACCAATGGGCCCGCTTTGCATGAGGGTGCTCTGCGGTCTGGAGGGAACCGGGCGAGCTGCATGATGACGTCACCGCGCTCCTGCTCTGGCCGTCGGCCTCTTTTGATCTCCCCAAGCGGCCCCGCTCACGCCCCGCTTTGTCACTGGCTCTGTGGGTGAAAGCCGCGGCCCGCGTGACCCGGCGTGGCCTCTCCACCTGCACACACCTGACTCCCGCGGGACTTTGGCTCTCCACGTCCTGCTCGTGTTTTACGGCCGTGTTTTATTGACATAAAGACTCATTATGTCACGCGCACAATGAGCTTATTGTGGCGGGTCAGAGTCCAACAGGAAGGGATCCTGGACCTGGACTGAGCCGCTGGGAGCCGAGCATGGTCTAAAACATGCATATATATATATTATATATATATAATTATATATTCATTATCTGTATTGTGCAGAACCAACACTACCACTTTAGTCCACAGTCCTCCATGGGAGATGTGACTTCCTGGAAGGCGCTTGGCCCTCTGGGTAACGGCTCACGCCGCCGCGTACTTGACGCTACGCAACCGTGTACTTGTACTCTGATCAGTCGAGGAGTTCCTGGAACATGTGTGTCCACAAGTGTGACTTCCGGTTTACTTCCTGAAGTTCTTTCCGCGCTCTGATTTGTAGTCCCGTGAGGTGATCGTGACCTCTCAGTTTCAGAGGAGCATCATTTCATCGTTTTTTAGCATGAATCTCAAACTATAAACGTTCATTTGTGACGAGATTTAAAACGAGACGCGTAGAATAAAACTTCTCGCTGGGCGACGCGTCACGTTTAATGTTGACGGAAGCAGAGTCACACGTGGCGCGTTCGACGACCGTGGGGATTTACAGCTTCCAGCTGTGATGACGGTGGTTTTAAATGGTTTAAAAAAAGCCTGCTTCTCTCTCTCTCTCTCTCTCTCTCTCTCTCTCTCTCTCTCTCTCTCTCTCTCTCTCTCTCTCTCACACCCCGGTGGTGACGGAGCTGCCGGGTTCAGACGTCTCCTGTTACTGGTGGAACACACACACACATACGCACACGCACACACACACACACACACACGCGTGGCGTAATGAGTGGAATGTGAGCCGAGTCACGGCGCTCTGTGATGAAGAGTCTCGACTTACACGCCGGTCACTGTCTGGGAGACGTCGTTGTTGTTGTTGTTGTTGTTGTTGTACTTGTACACACACACACACACACACACACACACACACGATCAGTTATTGATATTGTGAGTTCTTTCTATCGTATACGTTGTTCTCCTTTTCCCTGCGTCTGCTTTGACTGACGCGTCTCTTTCTACCCACAAACCCCTCTGTTTTAGAGGGGGGGGGGCGACGTTGAGGCCTTGAGTGGAGGAGTCGACTCTCAGGACGACGTCTACGTCTAGAATCAGCAATGTGTGTGTAGAGGAGTCGGAGTCAACACTGTGTTTAGAACTAACCTGAAGCAGCTGATCCAGGGTCAGTCCTCATCCTGAGCCTCAGCTGGAGCGATGGATGGTTAGGCATCCAAAGGCCGAGTGTGTGAGAGAGTGTCAGTGTGTCAGAGTGTGTGTCAGAGTGTGTGTCAGAGTGTGTGTCAGAGTGGGTCAGAGTGGGTCAGAGTGTGAGAGAGTGTCAGTGTGTCAGAGTGTGTGTCAGAGTGGGTCAGAGTGTGTGTCAGAGTGTGTGTCAGAGTGTGTTGTGGTGCCGGGAGGTCGAGGCCTGTGTAGAACCCAGGAACGCTGCAGTTGCATGCTGGGTAATCTTCCGGTTGTGTCTGGGCTCGTCAGGAAGTGTTTTCAGATGACGGGTCCTGAACCACGGAGTGAGGCTCTTTGTTATGATACTACACATTTATTGATCTGGATCTATTGATCTATTGATCGGTATCTGTTGGTCTGTATCTATACATCTATTGGTCTGTATCTGTTGATGTATTGATCTATATCTATTGATCTGTTGATCTGTATCTATACATCTATTGATCGGTATCTGTTGATGTAGTGATCTATATATGTTGATCTATTGATCGGTATCTGTTGGTCTGTATCTATACATCTATTGGTCTGTATCTGTTGATGTATTGATCTATATCTATTGATCTGTTGATCTGTATCTATACATCTATTGATCGGTATCTGTTGATGTAGTGATCTATATATGTTGATCTATTGATCGGTATCTGTTGGTCTGTATCTATACATCTATTGATCGGTATCTCCAGTGTCGTCTCCTCCAGCTGGACTTTGACCTGGTTGATCTCCTCGTTGTCTTTGAAACATTCGGATGGTTTGAAGCTCTGAGCCCGGAGGAGATGATGATTCACAGAGTTTATGAGTCGTTAGAAGACTTAGACGACTGAATCACTGCTGGTGATGCTTTAGTCTGTAGGTTCAACAGCAGGATTACAACTTTAGAGACGATTCAAGTTTCTGTCACTTTGGTGAACTTTGGGAGATTATTAATATTATTATTATATTCTTGTTCTTGTTCTTCTTCTTTTAATTACTATATATTGCTATTAATAATAATAATGTATACTTTATTGATCCCACAATGGGGAAATTCGTGTCTGCATTTGACCCGTCCTTCGTTATGAAGGAGCAGTGGCTGCAGTGAAGACCGGGGAGCAGCCGGGGGTTCAGTGCCTTGCTCAATGACACTTCGGGCTGCAACTAATGGGGAGAGCGGGGATCGACCCTGCCACCTTGCGGTTACGGGACGACCACTCTCCCCACTGAGCTAAACCCGGCCCCAAATTTTTATTATCATTATATATTGCTGTTATCATTTATTATGATTATATATTGCTATTATTATATTTTGCTCTTATTATAATTATATATTGCTATTATTATTATAATATATTGCTGTTATCATTTATTATTATTAGAATTATATATTGCTATTATTATATATTGCTGTAATCATTTATTATTATTATTATATTTTGCTGTTATTATATATTATTATTATTATTATTATTATATATTGCTATTATTATTGTCTCAGCTCCTGAGAGGTGTTGCGCAACGTCTTCCTCGCTGTGAGGAAGTGACCTCACAGATCCCCTCGTGGGACAGGAAGTCGGCCTGAGAAACGAAGCGTCTCAGGCGACCTTGAGGCGTCCTCAGAAATGCTGACGCGGCTTACAGTAGACTGGTGTGGATCATCAATAAAACACGTGTGTGTGTGTGTGTGTGTGTGTGTGTGTGCTGGAATATACTTCCTGTTTGGGAGGAAAACAAAGTTTCCAGCCGTGACCTTTGACCCCGCTGAGGGCGTGCTGTGCAGCCGCTTGTGACTCCCTTTATGGGTGTTAGACTTCGGGCTCGTCAATCGTTAAGCCGCGTTAGTTTTGTAAAACTTCAGCGAATTCCTCGACTTCGCTGAAATCATCGTAAACGTAGACGCGTGCTCCCCGTCGACTGACGCAGAGGTCGATATTATTCTTTCCTTTTCCAAGAAGACTCTTTCTTAAGTTCCTGCTGGTTGGACCGCCGCTGCGGCTGATGCATGCTGGGTAACGCTGCTGCTAGCAGTCATAACAGAGGTCTGATGGACAAACACGTTTAACGTGAACCCGCCTCTAGAGATGAAGTCAAACTTCAATTCACCTTTTAATGAGCAAATTATTACTATTTATTTGTCAAATGTACATTTATTTCCAATTCATGACAATTAATTAAAATAAATCAGTATTTATATTATTATATCTTCATATTTTTAATACACAAATGCGAGCGACATTTTTAATATATATATATATATATATATATATATATATATATATATATATATATTATTACTTATTACTTTAGTTCCAGGGAATATGAAATACATTTTATTAAATAAACTGAATTATTGGTCCGTTTACACAAGGACGTCTTTTTCCTCCATTATTCCCAGCAGCGTAAATATTGATGTTTGAATATGTAAACGGTGAGAAAGTCCAACACATTAAAACAAGTTGTTTCAATGTGAAAGCAGAAGATCCGGTTCTGTGGTTCCTTCAGCCTGATCCTACACTGTAAAGGTTTTAAAGTCCCGCTTTGTTTTACAGACGTTATCTAAAGAGATTCAGCAATTCCTCACCTGGCCACAAGGGTTTCATTTATTTGTATTTAATGTGATGTGTAAAAACAATTTATTTGCATTTTATATGCTGGAAGAAATGCTGGTAGTGAAGGAGAGACTTCTATACAACCAGAGGAGTCACCCCTGGTGGTCAGGAGAGAGAATGCAGCTGTAACACATGAAGCGTAGACTTCTATACAACCAGAGGAGTCGCCCCCTGGTGGTCAGGAGAGAGAATGCAGCTGTACCATATGCAGCATAGACTTCTATACAACCAGAGGAGACGCCCCCTGGTGGTCAGGAGGGAGAATGCAGCTGTAACACATGAAGCGTAGACTTCTATACAACCAGAGGAGTCGCCCCCTGGTGGTCAGGAGAGAGAATGCAGCTGTAACACATGAAGCGTAGACTTCTATACAGCCGCTCCCTGGAGGCAGCATTTCTTTATCTTCCTGGTATCCGTGGTGACGGCGGACTTGGCCCTCGTGTCCCCAGGTCTGTATTAGTCGGAGCCTTGATGCAGAAACGGGGTTTGAACCCGTGACCTCAATCCGTTGACTTCCACCAACAATGATCCCATTAAACGCTCTGAACACCTGAAGGGGGCTCGGCCTCCAGGAGAGGGAGGGAGGGAGAGAGAGAGGGAGGTGTGTGTGTGTGTGTGTGTGTGTGTGTGTGTTCATACCTGTGGTGTGTGTTGCAGAGCGATGGAGGACGGGAAGCCGGTGTGGGCGCCGCACGCGGCCGACGGCTTCCAGCTGGGAACCATCGTGGACATCGGAGCCGACAGCCTGAGCATCGAGCCCCTCAAGCAGAAGGGCAAGGTGAGCGACCTCTGACCTCTAGAGGTCACTCGACTTGTGTGATGTCACTCGAGTCTGGGGACTACAAGTGTATATATGTATATATATATATATATATATATATATATATATATATGTGTGTGTGTGTATGTATGTATACATATATTTATGTATACACACACACGCATACATACATATGTGTATATATATATATACATACATAAATATATATATATATATATATGTGTGTGTGTGTGAGTGTATACATACACACATATAATCATTAGCATCTCTGCATTGACTTTGTATCTGAGTCTCGTGTTGCATTGTGGGTGATGGCGTGAGGGCCCTCGTGTTGCATTGTGGGTGATGAGGCTCCAGCGTGACTGTAGATCCTGAGGGGCGTTGAGGGTTCACATCCCTGCCCTGGACCCTTGAGCTCTGCCTCCCTCTGAAGCTCGTGCTGCTGGGTTGATGATTACCTTTCAGTCGCCACGCCGACGCTCTCTCTGCCACCCAGAGACCGGTCGCCGTGGGAACGCCGTGAAGCCCGCTGCACTCCTCCGTAATCTGTTTTTCTCCCAGAATGCATCATGATTGAGCGCTCCCGGTTGAGAGCGCTCCTCCCCTCTCAGTGCGTCCCGTAAAACACGGGCATTTATCAAGGATACGCTTTGGACATGAACGACAGGAAATACACAAGTAGAACAAATAAAGTGTAGATCATGATATCAAGATCATGATAAGATCACAAGATGATAATTAGATCATGATATCAAGATCATGATCTACTCATCATGATATCATAAGATGAAGATCTTGAGATGAAGATCTTGAGATGACGTCCACCAGAGGACTTTCAAAGCGTCTCCCGGGTTGCGTTCGAGGGCCGTCGTTCGTCGGGGTTCCTCTGTGTCGCCGGCTGTCCCCGAAGCATCATGATGTGGTTCTGCAGAACAATGTCCGCCCTGTTGGGGCTGGCGATGCCTTCACTTGCTGGCGATGCCTTCACTTGCTGGCGATGCCTTCACTTGCTGGCGATGCCTTCACTTGCTGGCAGAAATCCAGCCGCTGGATACGGAGCACGATCCCCGTCGGCCACAATGGACGACTCTTTGTCCTGTGAATCAGTTCAGGGATTATTATTATTATCAGTTATAATTATTATTATTAGTGATTATTATTATTATCAGTGATTATTATAATTATTATTACCAGTTATTATTATTATTATTATTATTATCAGTGATTATTATTATCAGTGATTATTATTATTATCAGTGATTATTATTATTATCAGTGATTATTATAATTATTATTATTATCAGTGATTATTATTATTATTATCAGTGATTATTATTATTATCAGTGATTATTATCAGTGATTATTATTATTGTCAGTGATTATTATTATTATCAGTTATTATTATTATTATCAGTAATTATAAGTATTATTATCGGTTATTATTATTATCAGTTATAATTATAATTATTTCCAGTGATTATTATTATCAGGGATTATTATTATACTGGATGTTTTAATTTGTCTGTAGTCAGATTATAGTGTATGTATGAATCAATGAAGTTGTATTTAAATAACACTTTTTTAAAGTGCTCTACAAATGATTGACAAGAAATTAAGAGTTCCGATAATAAATAAATACAACGTATAAATACCAGAACCTGAGCGCTACAACAGACGAGACATCGTGTAAATCACATAATAAGTCAAATAAATCACATTAGAGAAAAGAGTTCTCTTGAATATTGATGGTCTTGCCGACTCTTACTGACCGGCGCTAAGCGAGGGTCGTGACCACCGACGGCCTCTGAGCGACCGCTCCCTGAACTAAAGGGGCCGCTGGAGCCTCCGGTGGCCATGTTGGGGAACTGCAGCCTCTCCCTGAGCGCTTGGTAAACTGATGTTCCTGAACGCCCCTCGGCCTCCTGGGAGCGGAGGGACTCTGAGGGAACAATGGGCTGCCAGTTCCTCTCCTCCTCTCTGGGGATGAAAGGGGGAACAGTGTTTCCCTCCTCCTCCTCTTCCTCTCTTTTCTCCTCACATGGTGGAATCCGTCCCGTTTGGGCTGAGAATGCTGAGCACGCCGCAGCCTGAAGGAAAGAGGCGGGCGGCGGCGGCGTGCGGCGGCGTGCGGCGCTCTGTAGCGGCTTGGAGCTCATTGTGTGATGTTCTCTATGAAAAGTGACTAAAGATATACATATACATATATATATATATATATATATATATATATACACACATATATACATATATATATGTGTATGTATAGATATACACATATATACATATGTATGTATATATATACATATATATATATAGATATATATGTGTATGTATATATATATATATACACACACATAAATACACATATATATATGTACATATATATATATATATATGTGTATATCTATATATACACATATATACATATATATATATGTGTGTGTGTATATATATGTGTATTATATATATATATTTTATGTATACGTACGTTATCATTTACCTTCAGCCAGTCCTCATGTTCACTGAGCAGAGCCTGAACGCATCATAATGTAACTGAACTGAAGTCTGCTGGTTTTCCGCTAACATTACTAGCTAACGTTACTAGCTAACGTTACTAGCTAACGTTACTAGCTAACGTTACTAGCTAACGTTACTAGCTCACGTTACTAGCTCACGTTACTAGCTAACGTTACTAGCTAACGTTACTAGCTAACGTTACTAGCTCACGTTACTAGCTCACGTTACTAGCTCTCCTGTTGGTCTTAACACTGATTGGTTGTTTACAAAATCACATGATCATAGACTAGAGAAACATCATGATGTCATGATCACATGTTCTACTGGTCACATGTTCTACTGGTCACATGTTCTACTGGTCACATGATCTACTGGTCGTGTTCTACTGGTCACATGATCTACTGGTCACATGTTCTACTGGTCACATGTTCTACTGGTCACATGATCTACTGGTCACATGATCTACTGGTCACATGTTCTGCTGGTCACATGTTCTGCTGGTCACATGTTCTGCTGGTCACATGTTCTGCTGGTCACGTGATCACATGACGTTGGCGTGTGTCCTGTGTCCCCCTCAGACCTTCCTGGCCGCGGTGAACCAGGTCTTTCCTGCAGAGGACGACGTCAACAAGCACGTGGAGGACAACTGTAAGGAGTTAATTATTTTATTCACCGCCATGTTTTTAAATTAATTTGATATCATGTCACATGTTTACGTTTAAATAACTGATGTCATTGAACTTTAACATGTCTGGTCTCGTGTTCATCTTGAGTTGTTTTTATTGTGTTGTTGTTGTTGTTGTGTCTCAGGTTCTCTGATGTACTTGAATGAAGCCACTCTGCTCAACAACGTGCGCGTGAGATACAGCAAAGACAAGATTTATGTGAGTTATTATAATAATAAATACGTTTTGAAATCTTTATTTATTACAATATTGATATCTTCACGTATAAATTAATAAATGCATTTTAAAATCTTTATTAGAATTTTAACTCTGAATCCTCTTAATCCATTGAAGTATTTCCGCCTTGATAATTCTGCTCGGTGCACACTGACACCTGGTGGCCGGAGAGGGAACTGCATCATGTCATTTATTGTTCACAACAGAAGAACATGTCGTCAACCCATTGATCTCTTCTCCTCCTCCTCTTCCTCCTCTTCCTCTCCTCCCCCTCTTCCTCCTCCTCACCAGACCTTTGTGGCTAACATCCTGATAGCAGTGAATCCGTACTATGACATTCCGAAGCTCTACAACCCGGAGACCATCAGCAAGTACCGAGGTCGATCTCTGGGAACGCTGCCGCCGCACGTCTACGCCATCGGTGAGCCTCCTCTTCATCGCTCCATCACTCCATCACTTCACTACTTCATTCATGACTTATAAACTACTTTACTAAACTTATGCAGACTTATAAACTACTTTACTAAGCTTATCCAGACTTATAAACTACTTTACTAAACGTATAAACTTATCCAGACTTATACACTACTTTACTAAACTTATCCAGACTTATACACTACTTTACTAAACTTATCCAGACTTATACACTACTTTACTAAACTTATCCAGACTTAACACTACTTTACTAAACGTATCCAGACTTATACACTACTTTACTAAACTTATCCAGACTTATACACTACTTTCCTAAACTTATCCAGACTTATACACTACTTTACTAAACTTATCCAGACTTATACACTACTTTACTAAACTTATCCAGACTTATACACTACTTTACTAAACTTATCCAGACTTATACACTACTTTACTAATCTTATCCAGACTTATACACTACTTTACTAAACTTATCCAGACTTATACACTACTTTACTAATCTTATCCAGACTTATACACTACTTTACTAAACTTATCCAGACTTATACACTACTTTACTAATCTTATCCAGACTTATACACTACTTTACTAAACTTATCCAGACTTATACACTACTTTACTAAACTTATCCAGACTTATACACTACTTTACTAAACTTATCCAGACTTATACACTACTTTACTAAACTTATCCAGACTTATACACTACTTTACGTAACTTATCCAGACTTATACACTACTTTACTAAACTTATCCAGACTTATACACTACTTTACTAAACTTATCCAGACTTATACACTACTTTACTAAACTTATCCAGACTTAACACTACTTTACTAAACGTATCCAGACTTATACACTACTTTACTAAACTTATCCAGACTTATACACTACTTTACTAAACTTATCCAGACTTATACACTACTTTACTAAACTTATCCAGACTTATACACTACTTTACTAAACTTATCCAGACTTATACACTACTTTACTAAACTTATCCAGACTTATACACTACTTTACTAAACTTATCCAGACTTATACACTACTTTACTAATCTTATCCAGACTTATACACTACTTTACTAAACTTATCCAGACTTATACACTACTTTACTAATCTTATCCAGACTTATACACTACTTTACTAAACTTATCCAGACTTATACACTACTTTACTAAACTTATCCAGACTTATACACTACTTTACTAAACTTATCCAGACTTATACACTACTTTACTAAACTTATCCAGACTTATACACTACTTTACGTAACTTATCCAGACTTATACACTACTTTACTAAACTTATCCAGACTTATACACTACTTTACTAAACTTATCCAGACTTATACACTACTTTACTTAACGTATCCAGACATCTACCGTTGTCGTTGCCCATGCGTCCATCAGGCGTCAGTGAGGCTCTTGTTTCCCGGGGCCCCTGAAGGGCCCACCTCTGCTCACTGCCCTCTCTCCGCCTGCAGCCGACAAGGCGTACCGGGACATGAAGGTCCTGAAGATGAGTCAGTCCATCATCGTCTCCGGGGAGTCCGGAGCCGGCAAGACAGAGAACACCAAGTTTGTGCTCCGGTGAGGACGAGGAAGAGTCTTTATTACCCTCCTCTTCTTCTTCTTCGGTGGTATCCAGGGAACTGTCTTTATTACTGGAGCTCACTGTACTTCACTTTATTTTACATTATTTTACTTTACCAACATGTGCTTTACTTTATTTTACCTACATGTGCTTTACTTTATTTTACTTTACCTACATGTGCTTTACTTTATTTTACCTACATGTGCTTTACTTTATTTTACTTTACCTACATGTGCTTTACTTTATTTTACCTACATGTGCTTTACTTTATTTTACTTTTTTACTTAATTTGTTGTGTGACTTTTTGTAAACTTTTTTCAAACTAAAGTTTAAACTATTAATCGGAAAGTTAAAACATTTTTTTTTAATAACTTTTGTTTTACTTTACATATACTTTATTTTACTTTACCTACATGAGCTTTACTTTTTTACTTAAAAAAATAAATAAAATGTATTTCTATTTTTGTAATTTTGTTATTACTTTTTTGTAACTTTAAAACAAATCTTTTTTCTTTTCTTTTTTAAACATTTATACTTAAACATTTTTTTAAATATAATTTTGTTAATTTAAAAAAAAAACTTTACATGCACTTTACTTTATTTTTTAAAACTTTGTTTTATTTTACCTACATGTACTTTACTTAATTTTACTTGTTTAAAAACGTTATTTTATTTTTTTAAATATTTAAAGGTATTTCTTTAAAAAAGAAAATTCAAAACGTTTATTTTGGTCGACTTTAAAAAGAATATTTAATATTATTATTATAATATTTTTTTAATGAAATCATTTTGTGAACCATTTCTTTGTCTGCTGTCCTCGTGTCCTTCAGATACCTGACGTCCTCGTATGGAACGGGTCAGGACATCGATGAGAGGATCGTAGAAGGTCAGACGCTCTCCACATTGAACTGTTATGAGTAACTGTGTATTGTTTGTGTATTATTTATTTATTATTCATGTACATGAGCCCCGCCTCCTCTCGCCCTGCAGCCAATCCGCTGCTCGAGGCGTTCGGGAACGCAAAAACCGTCCGGAACAATAACAGCAGCCGCTTCGGGAAGTTTGTGGAGATCCACTTCAACGAGAAGGTGCTTCAGGAGGAAACACGCAGACATATATATATATGTATATGTGTGTATATAATATAACATAACGGCGTCCCCGGCGCCCCTCAGAACGCCGTGGTGGGCGGCTTCGTGTCGCACTACCTGCTGGAGAAGTCCAGGATCTGCCGCCAGAGCAAAGAGGAGAGGAACTACCACATCTTCTACCGGCTGTCGGCCGGAGCCTCCGAGGACATCCGGCAGCAGTTCCACCTCAGCTCCCCGGACACCTTCAGGGTACGGCCCTCTGAGGCCCCTCTCTGAGGCCCCTCTGAGGCCCCTCTGAGGCCCCTCTGAGGCCCCTCTCTGAGGCCCCTCTGAGGCCCCTCTGAGGCCCCTCTGAGGCCTCTCTGAGGCCCCTCTCTGAGGCCTCTCTGAGGCCCCTCTGAGGCCCCTCTCTGAGGCCTCTCTGAGGCCCCTCTGAGGCCCCTCTCTGAGGCCCCTCTCTGAGGCCCCTCTGAGGCCTCTCTGAGGCCCCTCTCTGAGGCCCTGGAGACACAGGAAGGCGGACATTACTTCATTCATTCATTTATTCATTATTTTTTTCATTCATTTATTTTTTTATTCATTCATTTATTTATTCATTATTTTATTCATTCATTGTTTGTCTCTCTCTCTCTCTCTCTCTCTCTCAGTACCTGAACAGAGGATGCACTCGCTTCTTCGCCTCCAAAGACACGGACCAGCAGCTCCTGCAGAACCGCAAGAGCTCCGAGGTAACGTCCTCCTGTGTGAGCGGTGAGCGCCGTGCGGTTCACCTGAAGGGTTAAAACCACAAATATCGTAAACTGACCGACTTCAAACGGTTTGTTGTCACTCAGCAGATAAAATAAATGATTATTGTTGTTATTATTATTATTATTATTATTATTATTATCTCTGCCCCACTGGAAGAGACTGGCTCCTGAAAAGTTAGAGACTTTGGGAAGATTTCCATGTTAGTTTTCTGCATTTGTGTATATATATATGCATAATATTATATTATATATTATATATATATATATATTTGCATATTACATATAATACTATATATAGTATTATATATACATTATACAGTGTTAAATATATAGTGTGTGTGTGTATATATATATATACACATATACATATATATATATATATATATATATATATATATATATGAATGAAAGTTTGTAATAGCAGATGTTTAATTATCTGACATCTGATGCATTAATAACGGATCATTGTGTTTGAGTAATGCACAACATTCCTGCAGCGACGCGTTTTTCATTATTACAACCGTTGGTAGGAGAGATTAAATTATATTCTACTGAGATTTATATTTCCAATCATATAGATTCATAACTTCCTCTGAAACGTTGAGGATTTATAATATAATACTTATAATAAACACTGACTTGTACCTTTATTCTGAAAACCATTTGTTGTTGTAGAAATGTTCAGATATTTAAATGTTAAGTAATGAAAGGTTAATGTTCTTTAATGCAGTATTTCATAAGTTCTTGTCTTCTCAACATTGAAGCTGCACTACTTGGTTCTGGCCACCAGGGGGCAGAACGGCACGCGCACAGTAAAGATAGTTAAGAGACGGTTTTCACATCAGAATCAGAAACTGTTTATTTCCAGGAATGTTTACACAAACGAGGAATTTATTTTGGCGGAAGGTGCAACATTTGCAAATAGTTAAATATGAGTGGTTTGAGTTGGGCAACCGGTTGTCGGTGTATGAAGTTCAGTTGTTGGCATTCTGCCCAAAAGTTTCCCCAGGAAACCAAGGAACGCTCCTGCCGCTCCGGTTGTGGGTTCGATTCCCACCGCGAGAGCTTAAGAGATGTTCACCTCAAGTCAACGTCTCGTTACCGACTTTAAACCAAACTCCAAACCTCAGGCGGGGAGTTTACTTCTGGAACACGTTCAGCAGCAACGTTTTAAAGTCGCTTCACTTAAAACATGAAGAACATAAAACCAGCTGAAGAAAACGCTTCATAAATAGAATAAGATATTACCTATACAGCAACCTAAGAACAATTTATATATATATATATATATACATACCTATTTTTATATCATAAAATATATATATTAAAACAATATTTTTTAAAGATGTGTATACATATATATTTAAAATATTTATATATAAATTATAATATAAAAAAAGAAAAAGATGTAAATATATATATATTTGTAGTGGGTGAAGGAAGTCAGGAAGCTGTGGTCTCGTGCGTGAAGCTGACTCTGTCCTGGTCCTCTCAGCACATGAAGGACGGCCCCCTGAAGGACCCCCTGCTGGACGACCACGGAGACTTCAACCGGATGTCGGTGGCCATGAAGAAGATCGGCCTGGACGACACGGAGAAGCTGGACCTGTTCAGGGTGGTGGCCGGCGTGCTGCACCTCGGGAACATCGACTTCGAGGAGGCTGGGAGCACTTCAGGTGGGAGGAGGAGGAGGAGGAGGAGATATTTACTCTGGTTTCTTGGCCATAAAAACCTAAAAATCCTCCAGTTTGAAATAAGTTGTAACCTGAAAGTCTTTAAAACGTTTGAATGTCCTTTAATGACGTTCTAAATGCTCTAAAGATGCTGAGGGTCACAGCCGGGACGTCCCCCTGATACTTTGTGGAGATCAACACGATTCATGTTCCCGTGTCTGGGTCGTTGGTGAACTTTAATACACGACTCGGTTGTACTGGTTGGTCGAGGTGCGACCCGCTGGTCGTCTGGTCGTGTGGCGGTTTGCGAGGCTCTCCTCCTGTGGCTCACGCCGCCCTGCTCCGTGTCTTGCAGGCGGCTGCACCATCAGGAAGCAGTCCAGCGAGGCGGTGGAGCACAGCGCCGAGCTGCTGGGCCTCGAGGAGGAGGACCTGAGGGTCAGCCTCACCTCCAGGGTCATGCTCACCACAGCAGGGGGCGCCAAAGGCACGGTCATCAAGTAAGACACACACACACACACACACACACACACACACACACACACACACACACACACACACACCTCCAGGGTCATGCTCACCACAGCAGGGGGCGCCAAAGGCACGGTCATCAAGTAAGACACACACACACACACACACACACACACACACACACACACACACACACACACACACACACACACACACCTACACACACACACCTCCAGGGTCATGCTCACCACAGCAGGGGGCGCAAAGGCACGGTCATCAAGTAAGACACACACACACACACACACACACACACACACACACACACCTACACACACACACACCTACACACACACACCTCCAGGGTCATGCTCACCACAGCAGGGGGCGCCAAAGGCACGGTCATCAAGTAAGAGACACACACACTTATATATACACATACACACACAAACGCAGGCTCCTCCTCCTCCTCCTCCTCCTCCTCCTCCCTGGAGGGGTGAACATGTTGAAGTCTTTCTTCTCTCCATCTCGTCCACCATCTGCCTCCTTGTGCAAAGAGGATCTTTTAGTTCTCAGTCGAGTTTCTTTCTTCTTCTTGGCTCCGATGGGCGATTCCTCCATCAGCTTTCATCCCTCCATCCATCTGCAGGAGCACGACCTCACAGACGCACGCCGTTAAGAGGGCGCGGCGCCGAGACCACGGATCGTTAATGAATTCGTTGCTAACTATTCTAATTATTTTGTTATTGTTTTATCGCTTCGTTGTTGCGGTCCGAGTGAGTCTCAATACCCCCCCCCCCCCAGGGTGCCCCTCAAGGTGGAGCAGGCCAACAACGCCCGTGACGCTCTGGCGAAGGCCGTCTACAGCCGTCTGTTCGACCACGTGGTCACGAGGGTCAACCAGTGCTTCCCCTTCCAGGCCTCCGCCAGCTTCATCGGCGTCCTGGACATCGCCGGCTTCGGTGCGTTTACTGCTGAGTGTTAGAGCTGTGATGTCATCATGTGATGTCATCCGATGACACGCTGTGGACGACACGTCAACATGTGATGTCAACATGTGATGTCAACACGTAAACATGTGATGTCAACACGTAAACATGTGTACTGTCCGATGCTCCTCAGAGTACTTTGAACACAACAGCTTCGAGCAGTTCTGCATCAACTACTGCAACGAGAAGCTGCAGCAGTTCTTCAACGAGCGCATCCTGAAAGAGGTGAGTCCGTAACACCTGGAGGCCCGCCTCCTCAGTCCACCAGGGGGCGGGGCATCCTGGAAGAGGTGAGTCCGTAACACCTGGAGGCCCGCCTCCTCAGTCCACCAGGGGGCGGGGCATCCTGGAAGAGGTGGGATCCCCCCAGACCAACTGGTTGTGTCGTTTGCCTTCCAGGAGCAGGAGCTGTACCAGCGCGAGGGGCTGGGCGTCAACGAGGTGCACTACGTGGACAACCAGGACTGCATCGGTACGAAGGCCCGCTGGCTCCGCCCCCTCATGGCGCCCAGGGTTTATATTATGATTAAAGAAGTTAGACGTTCACATACGACACCTGGAGATGTGGAACATCGTCAGGGTGCGTTCATGAACAATCCGCTAAAGGGACTTTGATGCAGGACCTGAAGGTCTTCACTTGAAACCTGAGCCCTCAGACTGTTACTCTGGACCTGTGGGCTGGACTTATGAGACCTTAACTTGGGACTTGAGCTGGGACTATGAGACCTTAACTTGGGACTTGAGCTGGGACTATGAGACCTTAACTTGGGACACAGACTGGGCCGTTTACCATGGGCTCTGCATCTTGACTCAGACGGGAGGTTACCAACATGTGTTTGTTGTTCACAACGTTTGCTGCATGACTGCAAACGGAGATTACAAAACAAGACGTAGATCTCCCAGTTTCCTCTTGGTCTCTGTAACGTTCCCTCTGTTCGCTCCCTGATGGAGGGATGAATGGACGGAGGAGGGGAGAGGGTCTGGGGGTGTGAGGAGGAGTCTGCATCTCCATCCGAGGCAGGAGGCGCGAGTCAGAGCGCCGAGTCATCGCCACGACCTCCTGACCTCTCGCTTCCACTGCCGTCGCCGTTGACTACGAGCATCACGGAGGGACAGACGGGACATACGTCCACAGACGTCTTCTCCTCCACAGACGTCTTCTCCTCCAGAGACGTCTTCTACACAGACGTCTTCTACACAGACGTCTTCTCCTCCAGAGACTTCTTCTCCTCCAGAGACGTCTTCTACACAGACGTCTTCTACTACAGAGACGTCTTCTACACAGACGTCTTCTACACAGACGTCTTCTACTACAGAGACGTCTTCTACACAGACGTCTTCTACACAGACGTCTTCTACACAGACGTCTTCTACACAGACGTCTTCTACTACAGAGACGTCTTCTACACAGACGTCTTCTACACAGACGTCTTCTACAGACGTCTTCTACACAGACGTCTTCTACAGAGACGTCTTCTACACAGACGTCTTCTACTACAGACGTCTTCTACACAGACGTCTTCTACACAGACGTCTTCTACTACAGAGACGTCTTCTACACAGACGTCTTCTACACAGACGTCTTCTACACAGACGTCTTCTACACAGACGTCTTCTACTACAGAGACGTCTTCTACACAGACGTCTTCTACACAGACGTCTTCTACACAGACGTCTTCTACTACAGAGACGTCTTCTACACAGACGTCTTCTACACAGACGTCTTCTACACAGACGTCTTCTACACAGACGTCTTCTACTACAGAGACGTCTTCTACACAGGCGTCTTCTACACAGACGTCTTCTACACAGACGTCTTCTACACAGACGTCTTCTACACAGACGTCTTCTCCTCCAGAGACGTCTTCTCCTCCAGAGACGTCTTCTACACAGACGTCTTCTACACAGACGTCTTCTACACAGACGTCTTCTACACAGACGTCTTCTACACAGACGTTGTCTCATGCGGTGAAACTGTTGGTAAAAGCGTTTGTAAAGTGACTTTAGATTGTAGCCTGTTTAAATGAAACGAGTCCTGGACTTGTTCCTGAAGGTCTGACCTGGGGACTTAACGTCGTACTGGATGTGGGACCTGAAGGTCTTACGTTGGACGTGAAGGTCTTACGTTGGACCTGAAGGTCTTACGTTGGACCTGAAGGTCTTACGTTGGACCTGAAGGTCTTACGTTGGACCTGAAGGTCTTACGTTGGACCTGAAGGTCTTACGTTGGACGTGAAGGTCTTACGTTGGACGTGAAGGTCTTACGTTGGACGTGAAGGTCTTACGTTGGACGTGAAGGTCTTACGTTGGACGTGAAGGTCTTACGTTGGACCTGACGGTCTTACGTTGGACCTGAAGGTCTTACGTTGGACCTGAAGCTCTTACGTTGGACCTGAAGGTCTTACGTTGGACCTGAAGGTCTTACGTTGGCCCGGTGAGCTCCGGCGACCCGAAGCCGCTTCCACCAGACGGTAACTGTCGTGTTGTGGCCTCCACAGACCTGGTGGAGGCCAAGATGGTGGGCGTGCTGGACATCCTGGACGAGGAGAACCGCCTCCCCCAACCCAGCGACCAGCACTTCACCGACACCGTGCACAACAAGCACAAGAACCACTTCCGCCTCACGGTGAGGACCGGGGACCGGAGGTCCTCTCCACGGACCACAGCGAGTCACAGCACATCGTCTCTAAGGGTTCCAGCCGTGGATAACTCCTGGTTTAGTTGTTCTCTGCTTTATGTTTTACACAACGTTTAAAAACCTCATTTTAAAGACAAAATGGTTCCTCCAGGTTTTATGATCGGAACACTCGGGAGGTCCTGAGGTAGTCTCACCTGATCGGACAGAGCAACAAACACATTCCTGACATTCCAGTCAAACCGGAAAATACTGGAAACATTCTAGCGTTAAAGATGCAGAAGAACAACGTGTTTGAGAAATAACAACAACAACAGAGGCATTATAAAACATACTCTTATTTTCAGTAGTTAAAATTCTGAAAATGAATTATTATTTAAAGGATTTAATAATAATGGAGCACTGGAAACAAGTTGCATTGTGGGAAGTATAGGACCCAGTGTCCCTGCATCTAGACCCACACTAGTGACTAAAAGTGTGTGTGTGTGTGTCTCTGTCTCAGGTCCCCAGGAAGTCGAAGCTCTCCGTCCACAGGAACGTGAGGGACGATGAAGGTTTCATCATCCGCCACTTTGCGGGAGCCGTGTGCTACGAGACGGTGCGTTCAGGGAACCCCGGGCGTTTGGCTTCCTGGTCTTTGTAGAACTGAATGTGGTGGGAAGTAATGTATTTCCATTCCTCTTGGGGCTTCAGACCAAGTTTGTGGAGAAGAACAACGACGCGCTGCACATGTCTCTGGAGTGCCTGGTCAGCGAGTCCAAGGACCAGTTCGTCCGCCGGCTGTTCCAGAACTCCAACAACGGGAAAGACGCCAAGCAGAAGGCGGGAAAGCTGGGCTTCATCAGCGTGGGCAACAAGTTCAAGGTGAGCGCCGTGCGGCTGCTGAGGATCCGTGATTATAAATGATAAACAGGACAAACTCTTTCCAAGTAATGTATTAGTATTTATTATTATGTGTTTTTTAAAACCTTTTGCCAAGATGGATATTGTGAAGGGTTTGTTGTTGTAGTTCTCATTTAGGCCACAAGGGGCCAAAAGATAAACTTCAGAGCTGCTTTTCAGTTTCTTCCTCTTTGCATATTTAATGCAGCCGTTGTTTTAATGTTGTACGTGAGCCGCTGGCTGACCTCTCGGTGACTTCTCGTGACCTCTTTGACCTCTGCCCTCTCGGTGACCTCTCGCGACCCCATCTTGTTTCCCTGTGCAGACGCAGCTGAACATCCTGCTGGAGAAGCTGCGCAGCACGGTCGGTGTTTTCTGCCGTCGGTTCCACGCCGCCGCTCCCATTCTGCGTGCGTTGCCGCGGTAACGACGTATCTCTCTCTCCATCTCTCCCTCCCTCTCTCCCTCTCTCTCCATCTCTCCCTCTCTCCCTCCCTCTCTCTCTCCTCCTGCAGGGCTCCAGCTTCATCCGCTGCATCAAGCCCAACCTGAAGATGGTCAGCCACCAGTTTGAAGGAGCTCAGATCCTCTCCCAGCTGCAGTGCTCCGGTCAGTGAACGCCACGCGGAGCCTGAAGGGGTCACGAGGTTCAGCTCGGGGTGACCTGGAGGAACCAGTGATGGTGGCTTCTAGATAGTGAGAACATATGTCAGGTCACCAGACTATTTGTGTGATGAACACTCACACTTTATTCATCAAATGCATTTAAAATGAATAGATGTATGGGCGTCATCGGTGGTCGTCTTATAAGAGAATAAAACATGAGAACATAAGACAATAAGGACATGAGAGAATAAGAGAATAAGGACATAAGGCCATAAGAGAATAAGGACATAAGAGAATAAGGACATAAGAGAATAAGGACATAAGAGAATAAGGACATAAGAGAATAAGGACATAAGAGAATAAAACATGAGAACATAAGACAATAAGGACATGAGAGAATAAGAGAATAAGGACATAAGGCCATAAGGCCATAAGAGAATAAGGACATAAGGCCATAAGAGAATAAGGACATAAGGCCATAAGGACACACTTGAACGGGATGGACATCGAAGAGAAAAGTCACTTAATGGTTTTCATACGGGGAAAATCTGTCAAATACCACTTCACCTGCAGACTGATCACCCCATCAGCTGTAGAGAAGTTAAAGGATGGAGGGATGGAGGGATGGAGGGATGGGTAGAGAGAAGGATGGATGTATATATAGATGGATGGGTACTTTATGAAGCCTGCTGGGGGACATGTTTCCACTGCAGCAGCGTTCAATGGAAAGCAATACAAATGGAAAAAAGACGCAATCTATATAAAAATCATCTGGAGTTCAAGCTGCAGACATCTATTGATGTTCTTTGTGATGACAATAAGTTCTGCTAATACACTGCAGCAGGGCGGGCCCTGGTTGCCGTGGTGATGACTGTGTTCTCCTCAGGCATGGTGTCGGTGCTGGACCTGATGCAGGGCGGCTTCCCGTCCCGCGCTCCGTTCCACGAGCTCTACAACATGTACCAGCAGTACATGCCGCCCAAGCTCACGCGCCTCGACCCGCGCCTCTTCTGCAAGGTCGGTGCTCGCCGCACGGCGCCGCCGTCCTCCTCGGGTCCTCGGCCCGCCTTCTGACGCCGCTCCTCTTCCCCCGCAGGCCCTGTTCAAAGCCCTGGGGCTGAACGAGAACGACTACAAGTTCGGCCTGACCCGAGTGTTCTTCAGGCCCGGCAAGGTGAGCAGCGCCCCGCTGAGGCTCTGAGGAGCAGCCCCGAGGGGGGGGCCTGGGGGAGGGACCACCTCGTGCTCCCACCTCTGGCCTCGTGCTCTGACCTCTGACCTCTGGCCTCTGACCCTCAGTTCAAGGAGTTCGACCAGATCATGAAGTCTGACCCGGAGCACCTGGCGGAGCTGGTGAAGAAGGTCAACACGTGGCTCCTCCACAGCCGCTGGAAGAAGGTCCAGTGGTGCTCGCTGTCCGTCATCAAGCGTAAGCCACGCCTCTTCTGGTGGTTCCCACGGGGACGGGGCGGTGGGGGCGGGGCTTAACAGATCTGGACACGTTGGTTAACGGTGGCTTCACTGTATGTCTCTTCATATTTACACTGGGAGGCTCCTCAGGGTCCTAGAGTCCTCCTCACACATGAAAAGGCTTTAAAGGCCTTCACAGCTCCACGTGGGGCTCTTATTGTGAAGGCAGGAGCTGCAGGCTCTTATTGTGAAGGCAGGAGCAGCAGGCTCTTATTGTGAAGGCAGGAGCAGCAGGTGGACGGTCTGCTGACTGGATGACGCTCTGTGAGGCAGTACTTTACACTGGAGGCGTCTGACCTCCTGTCTGTCTGACCTCCTGTCTGTCTGACCTCCTGTCTGTCTGACCTCCTGTCTGTCTGACCTCCTGTCTGTCTGACCTCCTGTCTGTCTGACCTCCTGTCTGTCTGCAGTGAAGAACAAGATCCTGTACCGGACCAGCGCCTGTATCAAGATGCAGAAGACGGTCCGGATGTGGCTCTGCAGGAGGAAACACAAGCCTCGGTGAGGCTCCTCCTCCTCCTGCTCCTGCTCCTGCTCCTCCTCCTCCTCCTCCTCCTCCTCCTCCTCCTCCTCTTCTTCATTATCTGCCACTTTCGTCAGTCTGCCTGCACTGACACACACTCATTCACACGCTCACTCACTCACTCACTCACTCACTCACTCACACACACACACACACATGCATGCACACACACTCACTCATTCACACACACACACACACACACTCATTCACTCACACACTCACTCAGGAGGCGTTAAGGGGAGGAGTCACAGGAGCTCATAGGTCACATGACTCTGACTGAGTCTCGTCTGAAGAGAGAAACAAACTCATTTCATTCTGTCAATCATTGGTTTTGCGTCTGCTGCCAAATACCAACACGTGATGATGCCTTCAGGTTCCTCTATGGGGCGTGTTACTCTCACCGATCACATGGTAACGGCCCTGGGGGGGGGGGGGTTACCTTATTGGACAGAAAACAACAAACACATTCCTGACATTTAACTGAAAAATACTGAAAAATATTCTAACTTTAAATATGCAGAAGAAAAAGATTGTTTTTCATCATAAAACAACAACAACAACAACAGAGGCATTATAAAACATACTCGCATTTAAAGAGTTACAATCCTGAATATGAATTATTGAGAGGATGAAACAATGATGCACACCAGAGCACTGGAAACCAGTTGCATTGTGGGAAGTGCAGGACCCAGTGTTCCTGCATCTAGACCCTAGTGACTCAAGTGTGTCTGTGTGTGTGTGTGTGTGTGTGTGTGTGTCTGTGTGTGTGTGTGTGTGTGTGTGTGTGTGTCTGTCTCTGTCTCTCTGTCTCTGTGTGTGTGTCTCTCTGTCTCTCTGTGTGTCTGTGTGTGTGTGTGTGTGTGTGTGTGTGTGTGTCTCTGTGTCTCTGTGTCTCTGTGTCTCTCTGTCTCTCTGTGTCTCTCTCTGTGTCTCTGTCTCTGTGTCTCTGTCTCTCTCTCTCTCTGTGTCTCTGTGTCTCTGTCTCTGTGTCTCTGTCTCTCTCTCTCTCTGTCTCTGTGTCTCTGTGTCTCTGTCTCTCTGTGTCTCTGTCTCTCTCTCTCTCTGTCTCTCTGTGTGTGTCTCTCTGTCTCTCTGTCTCTCTGTGTCTCTGTCTCTCTGTCTCTCTGTCTCTCTGTGTCTCTGTCTCTCTGTGTCTCTGTCTCTCTGTCTCTCTCTCTCTCTGTCTCTGTGTCTCTGTCTCTCTCTGTGTCTCTCTGTCTCTGTCTGTCTCTCTGTCTCTCTGTCTCTCTGTGTGTCTCTCTCTGTGTCTCTGTCTCTCTCTGTCTCTCTGTGTCTCTCTCTCTCTGTGTCTCTGTGTCTCTGTGTCTCTGTGTCTCTGTGTCTCTCTGTCTCTCTGTGTCTCTGTCTCTCTGTGTCTCTGTCTCTCTGTGTGTGTCTCTCTGTGTCTCTGTGTCTCTCTCTCTCTCTGTGTCTCTGTCTCTCTCTGTCTCTGTGTCTCTGTGTCTCTCTCTCTGTGTCTCTGTGTCTGTCTCTCTGTCTCTCTGTGTCTCTCTCTCTCTGTGTCTCTGTCTCTCTGTGTCTCTGTCTCTCTGTGTCTCTGTCTCTCTGTGTCTCTCTGTCTCTCTCTGTGTCTCTCTGTGTCTCTGTGTCTCTCTCTCTCTGTGTCTCTGTCTCTCTGTGTCTCTGTCTCTCTCTGTGTCTCTGTGTCTCTGTGTCTCTGTCTCTCTGTCTCTCTCTCTCTCTGTCTCTCTCTCTCTCTGTCTCTCTGTGTCTCTGTCTCTCTCTCTCTCTCTCTCTCTCTGTCTCTCTGTGTCTCTGTCTCTCTGTGTCTCTCTGTGTCTCTGTGTCTCTCTCTCTCTGTGTCTCTGTCTCTCTGTGTCTCTGTGTCTCTGTGTGTGTCTCTCAGCATTGACGGGCTGGTGAAGGTGCGTCTCCTGAAGCAGAGGATGAGCCGCTTCACGGAGGTGGTGGTGGGTCTGAAGGAGGGCCAGCAGGAGATGAGCCAGCAGGTCCAGCAGCTGGAGGCGGCCATCGACGCCCTGGTGGCCACAATCAAGGTGAGTGGCTCGGACCTCTGACCTCGGACCTCTGACCTCTGACCTCGTTGCGTCCTGCAGCACGACGCTCGTCTCCGTCTGAAAGACCCCTAAAAGAAAGTAGGATTCCCACCCGTTTTCTGACAGGAGTGACGCCTCCTGTCGGTGAGTGATGGGCGGCAAGAAATCAAACCACCGGAGCAGTGTATATATATATATATATATATATATATATATATATATATATATATATAGAGAGAGATTGAGATGAACTTTACTGAATACATCAAGAGAGAAGCATATACTTCTATACAACCAGAGGAGTCGCCCCCTGGTGGTCAGGAGAGGGAATGCATCTTTAACACATGGAGCACAGACTTCTATACAACCTTCTCCTGACTGAGCCAACGAGCCGTGTTCCCCGCGATGCTCCTGCAGCAGTCGTGTGGCGCCGTGGCTCCGATCTGAAGGCGGTTCCGATGTATTTAAATGTATTTAAATGTTCATCCGTCAGGAGACGGAGACACGTTCCCCTCCTCAGGTTTCACAACGCCCCGTCGCCTCGGCTGACGCCTGAACGCACCGTGACGGTGACCTGTGAGGTGGCGGTGGACGGTGTGTGACTCACAGGTGGACGCCGTGGCCTCGTGGTCACAGCAGCAGGTTCACGGGGGAAACACAAATTTCCTAAATATTATTAAGACTAAAACACATGCGTCTTTTCATAGCACAAACATATTTGTAAAACAAAGATTTTTAGATTTTTAAAAATCCTGAAATCTTGTTTTCAACACGTTCATAAATAAATAAGTAAATAAAGGTCTCCGGTCACAGCGAGGCGGAAGTTATTCTCTCGTTCGTGAGGAAGCTGACGACGTTCACGCCTCTTGTTTCTCTCTTTAAGAGGAGACAAAGATCATCAGAGAGGAGAGAGGGAGAGAGGGAGGAGAGAGGGAGGAGAGAGGAGAGAGGAGAGGAGAGAGGAGAGAGGAGAGAGGAGAGAGGAGAGGAGAGAGGAGAGAGGAGAGGAGAGAGGAGAGAGGGGGAGGGAGAGAGGGAGGGAGAGAGGGAGGGAGAGAGGAGAGAGGAGAGGAGGAGAGAGGAGAGAGAGAGAGAGAGAGAGGAGAGAGAGAGGGAGAGAGGGAGGAGGAGAGAGGAGAGAGGGAGAGAGAGGAGAGGAGGAGAGAGGAGAGAGAGAGAGAGAGGAGAGAGGGGAGAGAGGGAGGAGAGAGAGAGGAGAGAGGGAGGAGAGAGGGAGAGAGGGAGGAGAGAGGGAGAGAGGGAGGAGAGAGGAGAGAGGGAGGAGGGAGGAGGGAGGAGAGAAGAGGAGAGAGGAGAGGAGGAGAGGGAGGGGAGAGGGGAGAGAGAGGAGAGAGAGGGAGAGAGGGAGGAGAGAGGAGAGGAGAGGAGAGGGAGAGGAGAGAGAGAGGGAGAGGAGAGGGGAGAGGAGAGAGGAGGAGAGGAGAGAGAGAGAGAGAGAGGAGAGAGGGAGAGAGGGAGAGAGAGGAGAGAGGAGGGAGGAGAGGAGAGAGGAGAGAGGGAGAGAGGAGGAGAGAGGAGGAGGAGGGGAGAGGGAGGAGAGAGGAGAGAGGAGAGAGAGGGGAGAGGGAGAGAGGAGAGAGAGGGAGAGAGAGAGAGAGAGGAGAGAGGAGAGAGGAGAGGGAGAGGGAGGAGAGAGAGGGAGAGGGAGAGAGAGGAGGAGAGAGAGGGAGAGGGAGGGAGAGGAGAGAGAGAGAGAGGGAGAGAGGAGAGAGGAGAGAGGGAGGAGGGAGGAGAGAGGAGGAGAGAGGGAGGGAGAGAGGGAGAGAGGGAGGAGGGAGGAGGGAGGGAGGAGAGAGAGGAGAGAGGGAGAGAGGGAGGAGAGAGGGAGGAGGGAGGAGGGAGGGAGGAGAGAGAGGGAGGAGAGAGAGGGAGAGAGAGGGAGGAGAGAGGGAGGAGAGAGAGAGGAGAGAGAGGGAGGAGAGAGGGAGGAGAGACGCAATGCAGCTTAACACCAGCAGGAGACATGGTATCAGATATTCATATTCTATCTAAAATACAAATAGAAGTGAGGATGGAGAATAGAACGGCCTCGTGATGAGCTCCACCTGTGAGGGCTGCAGAGAGCCGAGGGAGTCTCTGTCTCCTTCAAGGACACTCGATGAGTCCTTCAAGGCTCCTCTGCTTCAAGGTCTCTGGAACACTACGGAGCCCCGGAGGGGACACACGGACATAAATAAGCAAACACTTAATTATGTACATAATATCAGTGTGTATATATGTATGTATATATATATATATATATATATATATATATATATATATATATATATATATATATATATATATATATTATTCAGATATTTATTTATTAATATTTTAGTTTTGTTTATATTTATGTATATAATTATAAACATATATATTATTCATATATGTATGTATTAATTTAAATGTATTTATATATATAAATATATATACTTATTTATTCTTATTTGTGTATATTTATTTATTTAGAGAGCCAGGACCTCAGTCCACCTCTCTCTGCAGTGCACCTGTTTCAACTGACTCAGATTAATTATTAGCTTGCAGAGCAACATTAGCTGCTAACTCATCACAAATTAAATCCTCCTAGCAACTAGATATGAAAGCGCCGCGTCGGCCGGCGCCGCCACGTCCTCTTTAGTTGCCTCTACTAATAATAAAGAGTGGTCATGAGTTGTGATGAATGCTCCATCGAGGCCTCCCCGTCAGGTGTCCTCAGGAGGAGCCGTGACACCAGCGCTCTGCTTGCTCCGCCCTCAGAGCACCGTCATGAGCCGGATGGACATCGACCACCAGCACCGCGCCCTGGTGACCCGGTCGGAGCAGCTGCTCACCGCCATGCAGGACAAGAAGAAGGAGGAGGAGGAGCGCGAGCGGCTGCAGCGCATCGAGGAGGAGATGCAGCGCGAGAGGACGAGGAGGGAGGAGGAGGAGCGGCGCCGCGAGCAGGACGAGGAGGAGCGGAGGCTGTGAGTGGGGGGGTCAAAGGTCAAACCTGACCACTCGGGTCACATGACGAAGGTGTCATGTGGTGTAGTCAGAGGTGGTGTAATCATAAAGGTGGTGTAGTCACACAGGTGGTGTAGTTAGAGGGGTGGTGTAATCACAAAGGTGGTGTAGTCACAAAGGTGGTGTAGTTAGAGAGGTGGTGTAGTCATAAAGGTGGTGTTGTCAGAGAGGTGGTGTAGTCATAAAGGGGGTGTAGTCAGAGAGGTGGTGTAATCATAAAGGTGGTGTAGTCAGAGAGGTGGTGTAGTCAGAGAGGTGGTGTAGTCATAAAGGTGGTGTAGTCAGAGAGGTGGTGTAGTCATAAAGGTGGTGTAGTCAGAGAGGTGGTGTAGTCAGAGAGGTGGTGTCATGTAACCAAACTTAATTGTTTGAGAAGTTGAAACTTTCAGTTTATTTAGAATAATAATCACATTTATTTTGAGCTGAATGCCAAAATGCATTCAGCTCATCGAGAAACGCTGAGTCTTCATCCACGAGGAGGAGGAGGAGGAGGAGGAGGAGGAGGAGGAGGAGGAGGAGGTGTTTCACTTCACTAATCGCTTTATTTCTCCTTTTGTCTTTCTCTCTTCCCCTCAATGATTTTCTTCTCTTTCTTCTCTTTCTCTGGTTTCTTCCCTCCATCAGGAAAGCAGAGATGGAGCTGAAGAGGAAGCAGGAAGAGGAGGAGAGGAAGAGGAGGGACGAGGAGGAGAGGAAGATGCAGGTTGGTGTTGCGTCCTGCAGAGAGAGAGATGGAGAGGGGGAGAGAGAGAGCTCTAAGGGAAGCTCTCACTCTTAAAAAAAATTGAGGGGCGAGAGCGTAGAGCATCCATTGTTCTGCAACACCTCCGTCAGCCCGGCAGCCGGCTGGAGGAGCGGCTCCTCCTGAGGGAACCGGTGTCTCCGGGCGGCGCAGCAGGGCCTGATGGCTGTGTGTGTGCAGGTGGAGATGGAGGTGGAGATGGAGGTGCAGCTGCAGGCGGAGCGGGAGGAGGACGTGTCTCGGCAGGCCGTCCATGAGCAGGAGAGGAGGGACAGGGAGCTGGCGCTGAGGATCGCCAAGAGCGAGTCGGAGCTCATCCCCGAGGAGGTGCAGAGCGACGCCAGCCTGCGCAGGTAACCCCCACTCATGGGCCCCTTGGTCCAGTCCAATGGTCCATTGGTCCAGTCCATTGGTCCAGTCCATTGGTCCATTGGTCCAGTCCAATGGTCCAGTCCATTGGTCCATTGGTCCAGTCCATTGGTCCAGTCCATTGGTCCATTGGTCCAGTCCATTGGTCCAGTCCATTGGTCCATTGGTCCAGTCCAATGGTCCAGTCCATTGGTCCAGTCCATTGGTCCAGTCCATTGGTCCAATGGTCCAGTATATTGGTCCATTGGTCCAGTCCATTGGGGGATTTGACTCTCGCTCAGCGTTCTCTCTCAACTCATGGAATGTTTCTGGAGGCTGAAGCCAAGAGGAACGGCGTGTTGCATCACTTCCTGTAGCTCCGGTCAGCAGCGTCCTCTGATTGAAATGCGTCTCTGTGTTTAACCTTCTCCTTCTTCTTCTTTGTCCTGTTGTCCCTCCCAGTAACGGCTCCTCAGGTCCATCGTCCCCAGAGAGAGCAGCGTAAGAACCGGCGATTTAACCCTTTTAACTTAATCCCCGAATCCCGTCTGACCTTTGAACCCTTAACAAACCCTGCATGCTGTAACACGCCGCAGCACGGAGGCCACAACCTCTAAGTGTCCTCAAAGAACACGTTTGACTCGACGCCTGATCAGCTCATCAGAGAGGTCATCAGAGAGGTCATCAGAGAGGTCATCAGAGAGGGCTTCAGAGTCAAACGATCCTTTGAAGACAAATCTCATTTAAATAAAGCTTTTAGTCGATCAATCACCTCCCTGATCAGAGGATCAATCACCTCCCTGCTCCTGATCAGAGGATCAATCACCTCCCTCCTGATCAGAGGATCAATCACCTTCTCCTGATCAGAGGATCAATCACCTCCCTGCTCCTGATCAGAGGATCAATCACCTCCCTCCTGATCAGAGGACCAATCACCTTCTCCTGATCAGAGGATCAATCACCTCCCTGCTCCTGATCAGAGGATCAATCACCTCCTCCTGATCAGAGGATCAATCACCTCCCTGCTCCTGATCAGAGGATCAATCACCTCCCTGCTCCTGATCAGAGGATCAATCACCTCCCTGCTCCTGATCAGAGAATCAATCACCTCCCTGCTCCTGATCAGAGGATCAATCACCTCCCTGCTCCTGATCAGAGGATCAATCACCTCCTCCTGATCAGAGGATCAATCACCTCCCTGCTCCTGATCAGAGGATCGATCACCTCCCTGCTCCTGATCAGAGGATCAATCACCTCCCTGCTCCTGATCAGAGCATCAATCACCTCCTCCTGAACTATGTCTTTGTCTCCGTCTTGTAATCCTTAATCTTCTGTTTGCAGCTCTGCTGGATCCACAAGGCTCAAGAGCTTAACCATGTAGGTCCCCCCCCTCTTTCTCTCTCTCTCTCTTTCTCCGTCTCTTTCACCCACCCTCTCTCTCTCACTCTCTCACCTTCTCACCCTATCACTGTCTCACCCTCTCTCTCTCACCCTCTCTCACCCAGGAGGCATCAGTAGAGGTTCAGGTAGTGGGGCTGTGCAGCGTTGCATTCTGGGGTGTTTAGAGCTCAGTTATTAATAATGAGCATATTCCTCCCGGTAACTAGCCGGGTTGGTGTGTAGCCGTTGGGACCAGAACATTCCTCACGCACAGAGACGACCTCGGTGCTCGACAGTTTACAAGAAAACATCCACGTAGTTTGTCGTCTCATGTCGGAGTGACTCAAGATGCTCATAAAAACTTCTCCTGAATACATTCATTCACATCTTTTTGGAGGAATCGTAAAACACATGGAGTCGACTCTCCTCCTTTCCTTGTCTCCTTTCCTAAAGCCCTCCTTCCTCCTCACCAGTCTGTGCAGTACTTTGTGTTCTCCTAATCCAGCATACTAACTTAAACTGGCGCCGCGGTGCTTTTTAGGGAGGAAATGGCCAAAGAGATGTCGGAGCTGCTGGCGAGGTGGGTAGCACGCGCCCGACTGAACCGACCAATCAGCACTCAGCCCTCCTGATCACATGACGCAGACCATGGCGTGTTGAGGATCATAATCTGACTCAGTCTGACTCTTCTGATCCTTTTATTTCTTTATTCTTTCAATACTTTTTCCGCTTTACGTTTTGTCTCCTTCGTCGTCGTAGAAGCTCCTCCCCCTCAGTCTGTGACTCCGCCCACATTTAAAATGCAGCAACCTTGATGGATGAGTTCCAAAAAATGGTTTACTTTATTATAAAAATAAATATATTATCCTTAGTCAACTACATATATATATATTTTTTTTATATATAATAAAATATATTTGTATATTTTTTCAGATAAAAATATATATTTTTTTATATATATACAAAAATAGAAAAAATATATTTTTAAAATATATCATAATATATATATACATATATATATATTTTTTAAAATATTTTAAAATATATAATAAAATATATATATAAAATAACCCCCCAGTAATGTTATATTTAAACAAATATTGCCATTTTTATATATATATATATATATATATATATACATTTAAAATATATATATATACACATATTTAAAAATATATATAAAGAAATTCCGTCTTCATGGCATCGACCCCCGAGTCTTCTCCACAGCATGCTGACGGTGAGCCACGCCCCTCTGCAGCCCGCCGTGTTTCTTGTTTCTTCTTCTGTGGTATTCCATGATTGTGGCCCTCGGCGGCCGGAGGAACCGGTCCTCACTGGAGAGAGCAGTTAGCCCCTCCTCCTCCTGTCCGTTCCTCTTGATTGAAGTGATTTAACCCCCGTTTCCGTTATTGCCGTCGTTTTTCTTTTCCCACAATGCATCGCTGGACGCTGCGGGGGCCTGACTCCTCCTCCTTGTCTCGGTAGAGGTCCACAGGTCCAGGCCACCAAGGCCGCCGCCGGCGCCAAGAAGTACGAGCTGAGCAAGTGGAAGTACGCCGAGCTGCGGGACGCCATCAACACCTCGTGTGGTGAGTTCACTGACCCCTCGCCAACGCGGCGTCGGAGGGATTCACGCCGGGAAAACCTGCGGTCTTTAAAGTATCCCCGACAAACACCCAGCGGTCACTTCTCCTGGGGAGTGACCTCAGTGTCCAGAAGGACTCAGACCAGATGCATCATGGGACTTAATGTTCAGACACAAGGCTTTATGTACGATGTCTAGAAGAGAACACACACACACACACACACACACACACACACACACACGATGTGATTGTGGTGTCAGTTTGAGGACTCGGTCCTGGACGCCAGCGTGTTCTTGGTAACAGATATTTTAGAGGTGGCGTTGTCATGGTGACCATGGTCACCGCTTGTTTGGGGACGAGCGTTTTAAAACTGCCCGTGATTTAACCGTCTTTGATTACGCCCATCGCCATGTTGTTTGACTTCTATACAACCGAGTGCCCCCCTGGTGGTCAGGAGAGAGAATGCAGCTGTAACACATGAAGCAGAGACTTCTATACAACCGAGTGCCCCCCCTGGTGGTCATCTGGAGGTGATGCTCTCCGCTCTCCCTCAGACATCGAGCTGCTGGCCGCCTGCAGAGAGGAGTTCCACCGCCGGCTGAAGGTGTACCACGCCTGGAAGTCCAAGAACAAGAAGAGGAACACGGACACGGAGCAGCGGGCGCCCAAATGTGTCACGGACTACGGTACGCACACACGCTGCCGTTAGCTTAGCTTAGCTTAGCTTAGCTTAGCTTGTAGTTTCTTTCTTTTTTACTGCATTTCTTCTCATATTGTAACCGGGCCGATGTTCCTTCGTCTTATTTTCAGAAACATGTTTTCACCGAATCACTTCCTGTCTCACGTGTCGCATTACTTCCTTTCTCACTTGTCGCATCACTTCCTGTCTCACGTGTCGCATTACTTCCTGTCTCACGTGTCGCATTACTTCCTGTCTCACTTGTCGCATCACTTCCTGTCTCACTTGTCGCATCACTTCCTGTCTCACGTGTTGCATCACTTCCTGTGAAACACTTTCAGATCGAGCTCCTCCCGTGAACAAAGCATGTAAGTGGTCCTCCAGTGTGACGCTACCCCCCCCCCCTTTACTAACACCCCCCCACCCCCACAGCTGCAGCCAATCACAGCGTCTGGGCGTCGGCTTGAGGCCAAGTTTCATCTGCAGGACAGAGAGACGCTCAGAGACGAGTCACGAGTTCAGAGAGGAGGTCCTCTAGTCCTCTAGTCCTCTGGTCCTCTAGTCCTCTAGTCCTCTGGTCCTTTGGTCCTCTAGTCCTCTGGTCCTCTGGTCCTCTAGTCCTCTAGTCCTCTGGTCCTCTAGTCCTCTGGTCCTTTGGTCCTCTAGTCCTCTGGTCCTCTAGTCCTCTGGTCCTCTAGTCCTCTGGTCCTTTGGTCCTCTAGTCCTCTGGTCCTTTGGTCCTCTAGTCCTCTCGTCCTTTAATCCTCTAGTCCTCTAGTCCTCTAGTCCTCTAGTTATCTAGTCCTCTGGTCCTCTAGTCCTCTAGTTCTCTAGTCCTTTAGTCCTCTGGTCCTCTGGTCCTCTAGTTCTCTGGTCCTCTAGTCCTCTAGTCCTCTAGTCCTCTAGTTCTCTAGTCCTTTAGTCCTCTGGTCCTCTAGTCCTCTAGTCCTCTAGTCCTCTAGTTATCTAGTCCTCTAGTCCTCTGGTTCTCTAGTTCTCTAGTCCTCTGGTCCTCTAGTCCTCTAGTTCTCTAGTCCTCTGGTTCTCTAGTCCTCTGGTCCTCTAGTCCTCTAGTCCTCTAGTTCTCTAGTCCTCTAGTTCTCTAGTCCTCTAGTCCTCTGGTCCTCTGGTCTGAACCAGAGAAGCAAATCCCTGATTTCACAAGTCAGACCAGTTCATGGGAGACCTCCTCCCCCTCCCCCTCCTCTTCCTCCTCCTCCCCCCTCTCCTCCTCCTCCTCCTCCTCCATCTTGGTGGATCTTTGTCAGGCTGCACTTTAAAGAAAGATGGAAACCCGGTTTGTTGAATGTTTAATGTTCATGAACATCTGGCACGCTTCACGTTTCCTCCTCCCTTCTCCTCCCTCCTCCCTCCCCCCTTCTCCCTCCTCCTCCCCTCCCTCCTCCCCCTCCCCTCAGAGCATCAGCATGAGCTTCTTCCAGGTTGTTTTAGTGAAGCTGTTCTTTATCAACAGTCTGTAGTCAACTCTCGTTGGCTCTGGACTCACGTGTCTTTATGCTAAGCTAACGGCTAGCAGGCTTCCAGTGAGCATGTCACTCGTCATTAAGACTAACAATAGAGATGACTCCAGGTTAACTTCCACACACATGGATGAGAAGACACTGGAACGTCCCAGTGTCACCTGAAGGCAGCAAACCAATCAACACACTTAACTTTTGTAACAATTTATAAACTCTCTTATGACTCTTTTATGACTCTCTTATAACTCTTATAACTCTCTTATAACTCTTTTATAACTCTTTTATAACTCGTATAACTCTCTTATAACTCTTTCATAACTCGTATAACTCTTTTATAACTCATATAACTCTCTTATAACTCTTTTATAACTCTTTTATAACTCGTATAACTCTCTTATAACTCTCTTATAACTCGTTCCTGACTATCTTATAGCTATCTTATAACTCTGTTATGACTGTTCCTTCTGTAGCTCCCAGGAGGATCAACAGAAGGAGGCTTCCTCTAACTCTGATTGTTCCACCTGGAGGAAGACGCCTGACCTTTGTCTGTTGTTTGTCTGTTGTTTGTTTGTTTGTTTGTTGTTTGTTTGTTGTTTGTTTGTCAACGAGCAGCGCTGCAGAACCCGGCTCCGCCCCTCCCGGCGCGGCAGTGCGAGGTGGCGATGAACCGGCAGCAGCGCTACTTCCGCATCCCGTTCATCCGGCCGGGCGACCAGTACAAAGACAACCCGGGGGGGCAGAAGAAGGGCTGGTGGTACGCCCACTTCGACGGGCCCTGGATCGCCCGGCAGATGGAGCTGCACCCCGACAAGCACCCCATCGTCCTGGTGGCAGGTCGGTACCGGGGGGGGGGGGGGGGGGGGTAGTCCAACCCTCGAGGGAACCAAGGGAAGGGAGTTAACGGTTGTGAAAGAGAACGTTTTATTGGAAAAGAGTACAAGATCTCCTTGAAGCGCCTGTAGACGTGTGACCTCTGTGTGACCTCTGTGTTTCCTCGCTGTGTCCTCTGTGTCCTCTGTGTGTCCTCTGTGTGACCTCTGTGTGTCCTGTGTGACCTCTGTGTCTCTGTGTGACCTCTGTGTCCTGTGTGACCTCTGTGTCCTCTGTGTCCTCTCTGTGTGACCTATGTGTTTCCTCTCTGTGTCCTCTGTGTGTCCTCTGTGTCCTCTGTGTGTCCTCTGTGTCCTCTGTGTGACCTCTCTGTGTGACCTCTGTGTGACCTCTGTGTGTCCTCTGTGTGTCCTCTGTGTGTCCTCTGTGTGACCTCTGTGTGTCCTCTGTGTGACCTCTCTGTGTCCTCTGTGTGTCCTCTGTGTGACCTGTGTGACCTCTGTGTGTCCTGTGTGTCCTCTGTGTGTCCTGTGTGTCCTCTGTGTGTCCTGTGTGTCCTCTGCGCTCCAGGGAAGGACGACATGGAGATGTGCGAGCTGAGCCTGGAGGAGACGGGTCTGTCCCGGAAGAGGGGCGCCGAGGTCCTCCCCCGGCAGTTCGAGGAGATCTGGGACCGCTGCGGCGGGACGCGGTACCTCCGCGGCGCCATCGAGAGCCGGCAGGCGCGGCCCACCTACGCCACGGCCATGCTGCAGAGCCTGTACAAGTAGCCCCGGGCGGGGGGAGGGGCCCCAGGGGAGGGGGAGGGGCTTATCTCTGCAAACTAAGGGCCGAATGCACCGGCGACAGGACTTCGTTTCTCCTCTGGTGGTGGTTTTATTTCTTGGTGGGGGTTTAGGGGGGGGGGTTAGGGGGGGGGTTAACCCGGTAACACGTCTTAACTACGAGGCCTTCCTGCCTCAGGCTCTGAGGGGGAGGACCTCTCTCCTGATCCAGAGCGCCGAGCGCCGATAACACGTCACGATTACCTCTGTGTTCTGACCGCAGGTCACTGGAGACCTCGATGACTCGATGACTTGATTTGTTGACTTGATTTGTTGACTTGATTTGTTGATTCCTCTCATTTCTTCTGTGAACCGCGAGGCTCTGGAGGGTTGATTCTTGTGATTCTTGTGATTCTTTATTTCCTTTGAACTCGGCTCCGTGATTCTGAGTCGTTGTCGATGTGAATCTCTTATGCAACGACATGGTCCCTCCCGCCGCTCACGTCTTCATCTCAAGGAGTTTACGGGAACGTGTAACGTCCCCTGAACTGGAGCCAGAGCATCACGCAGGCAGCCTCCTGCCTCC
Organism: Liparis tanakae; assembly: GCA_036178185.1. Classification (NCBI taxonomy): domain Eukaryota; kingdom Metazoa; phylum Chordata; class Actinopteri; order Perciformes; family Liparidae; genus Liparis; species Liparis tanakae. Next base: position 19,667,034 of record CM070101.1, read on the forward strand.
TGCCTCCTGCCTCCTGCCTCCTGCCTCCTGCCTCCTGCCTCCTGTTTACAGACAATCTGCCGCTCCGGCTGCAGAGCGCCACGCTGACGTGCGTGAAGCGGCTCCACGGAGACCGGTTCAGGTCCCAGTGGGCCGAGCGGACTCTGGACCTCGTCTCCTCGTCTCCTTGTCTCCTCGTCTCCTCGTCTCCTCGCCCCTCACTGTCACTTTTCTAACGCTGATCTCTAACAGAATAAAACATTCCACGTGTCACTCACCGCTCTGCTGCTTCTTTCTGTCGACACGCGTATGAAAGACGAGGACGACGTTGTTGTTGTTGTTGTTGTTATTATTCAACAGTTTGTATTTTCAACTATTGATTTGAGGCAAACGTTAAAAATTACAATTTTCACAC